>OY787667.1:42438243-43020469 GCA_963678985.1 Spisula subtruncata | reverse complement strand
AGTATGGAAGGGAATTTCCGCCATATGTCTATTGATCCTAATTACATTCTTATTCGTGTTTCGTCATACATGTATCTATCTAGATTGCACTTCTATGTATGGTTATTGCAAGTTACTTGATGCAAACGCCATGCATTATGTTCTATGTATGGTTCGTCATAGTTGTATATTCTTATTTTGAATTTGTATGTATTCTATTTGCAAGTCTCTTATGGTTACTGCATTTTTCTTGGTGTAAATGCCATGCTTGGCTTTCTTATACATGCTTCGTCTTAGTGTTTGATTCAATATTGCACTTCCATGTATGTTTATTGCAAGTTACTTGATGCAAACGCCATGCATTATGTTCTATGTATGATTCGTCATAGTTGTATATTCTTATTTTGAATTTGTATGTATTCTATTTGCAAGTCTCTTATGGTTACTGCATTTCTTGGTGTAAATGCCATGCTTGGCTTTCTTATAGGCCTACATGCTTCGTCTTAGTGTTTGATTCAATATTGCATTTCTATGTATGCTAATTGATCTTTTGCATATGTATTATGCAATAGCGTAAGATGATTCAACTATCAATGAACTGCTATATGCATTGTAACAATCCAACTTAAATATCTTAAAGTTCCTACTTTATCTTATAGTAGTACAGTATGTATCTATGTGAGATTCTTTACTCTCTTCATGCAAAAGAATAATAAGAACGATAATACACAATTGTATAAAATTACATTTACATATTGCCCGGTTGCAGTAAGAACTTGAACGAAAGACAAATAGCATTTGAACGAAAACGTAGTTGTCATTATGACGCCAGGTGGCGCTGAAGAACGTTTAGGATTAATGACTTCTCCCTTTCGCTGTGTGTTTTTTACGATCGCATTATTCTCACGGCAGTTCCGGTTTTTTACAACAACAACAACAAGAAAGGCGGAGATTTACTGTTTTGCACCAGGTAATTGCCATTTTCGCCAATTTAAAGCAATTTAAAGCAATTCTCCTTACTCAGCATCTCTGGGCGGAAAAAATATGAGGGTCGACCCGGGGGACGGGATCCTCAAGATAGTGTTTGGTGCCCAACATAAGTTGCACCTATTTCGGATAAAACTTTAACCTTGCTATATTTCAATAACCAATGCATATATTGGATTGTGACTTTGCACTGGCCTTCCCTGCTATGTAATCAACCATGTTAGATAACTCTTGGTTGAATTTAATGCAAATTATGGCCCTTTTTGACTTAGAAAATCTGGTTAAAGTTTTGCATGCAAGTTACTTATTAGGCCATATCTCACATAGTACCCATGCTATGTCATTGAAACTTACAACACTTGCTTACCATCATTAGGGAATGGTACCGGTCAAGGGCAATAACTCTATTATGATTTTTATTGGAGTTATGCCCCTTTTATAACATAAAAATTTCTTGGTTAAAGTTTTACATGCAAGTTTTATTGAGACCATATCTTAGTTACTATCTATGATATTGCATTGAAACTTACAACACTTGTTTACCACCAACAATCAATGGTAGCGGTCAAGGGCAATAACTCTATTTTGATTTTATTTGAGTTATGCCCCTTTTTAACATAGAATTTTCTTGGTTAAAGTTTTACATGCAAGTTTTATTGAGACCATATCTTAGTTACTATCTATGATATTGCATTGCAACTTACAACACTTGTTTATCATCATTAGTCAATGGTACTGGTCAAGTGCAATAACCCTGTTTTGATTTTAATTGGAGTTATGCCCCTTTTTAACTTAGAATTTTTTTGGTTAAAGTTTTGCATGCAAATTTCATTCAGACCATATCTCAGCTACTATCCATGATACTGCATTGAAACTTATCACACTTGTTTCCCACCATCTGTCAATGGTACTAGTCAAGTGCAATAACTCCAGTTTGATTTAAATTGGAGTTATGCCCCTTTTACACTTAGACTTTTCTTGGTTAAAGTTTTACATGCAAGTTACATTCAGACCATATCTCACCTACTATCAATGGTTTTGCATTGAAACTTACAACACTTGCTTACCATCATTAGTCAGTGCTACCGGCCATGTGCAATAACTCTATCATGATTTAATTGGAGTTATGCCCCTTTTACACTTAGACTTTTCTTGGTTAAAGTTTTGCATGAAAGATACTATGAAGGTCATATTTCAACAACCAATGCATGTGTTGGATTATAACTTTACATTAGCTTTCTTTGCCATGTAGTCAACTAAGTAAGTAGCATAACTTTTGTTTCAATATAATACAAATTAAAATGGCCTGTTTTGAACTTTGATTTTTACTGACAAATGGCTGCAAATAGTCGAGCGCGCTGTCTAGTGACAGCTCTTGTTTTAAACACTATCAAAGCTTACAATTTTAAACTTGATACTTTTGTAGAATGTGATCACCAGCATCACCTACATCTATTGACATGGGGAGACAACCCTGGCATGCATTAAATAAGAGTTATTTCCCTTTTTTGACTTAGAAATTTGCTGAAAATGTCAATTTCTCAAACACTATCAAAGCTTTCAACTTAATGCACTTGTACAATGTGATTAATCTCCTGGTTAAATACTTCAGTTGAAATGAGGAGAAAACTCTGTCAAGCATGATTAAATATGAGTTAGTCCCCTTTTCTGTGTCAGGCACTTGAAATACTAGCAGGCACTGAGAAAAGTCGAGCGTGCTGTCTTATAGACAGCCCTTGTTTAAGAAATCACTAGGTTTTATTCACTTTCAGAAGAAAATGAGCAAGCAGCTTGAGGCGGCAGAATTTTTGAGGAAAGCTGCAGCAGCATTGGAAGTTCCTGGTAGTCATACAAGTACAACTACAAGTATTGCGAATCCTGTGACCACTGTCCGGTCTCTGTTTGCTCCATACAGCAGCAGATCAGCAAGCAGCAGGAATGCTAGTAGAGGCCGGACTGGGGGTATAAAGCACAATCCAGCCTCCTATTGGACACACAGATTCTGTGTGCTCTCCTCCACAACACAGGTAATAACTAACATTCTAATCTATTTTTACATATCAGGGGGGGTATATTTTTTTCTGAGAGCCACTCACCCAGTAGGACTAGTGACCTAAGAAAGTCACTTGCCCCTCTCCAACTTCCACTCAACCTACATTTTAGGGTGACAAAATTTTAACAGTTGATGGTAGGAATTGATATCAATTGTGCTGTGCTAAAAATATGATAAAATTGAAAACCCTCCTTAAATTATTGATATAATTTTGCAGTCTGCAAAATAAGCACTTGTCCGATTGCCCGGGACAAGTAATAATGCATTCAGACTTAAGTAATATTTCCAAGAATTTTGCATGGAATATATAGTAATATGATTCCATTTTTGTGATTCCAACAAGTAGTTTCAAATCCTAAATTTACAGACTGATTTTGTTGAAATGTTGATCATTGTTGATAGGGCACTAATTTACTACTGTACAAAGTAACTAAAATCATTTTGTTCTGGTGATCAATATGGTCTTGGCCTTGGGTACACCAATGTCTCAGTTACTTGATTCATATTTGATTTTCAGGATGTTGCTCCCACCCGGGAACAGAAGCACCACCTACACCTAGCTGGGTTGGGGGAAAAGAAAGTGACTTTTGTAAAGGATGAGAACACTGGTTCATTCAAAGCCAAGTTAGAAGAAAGTTTTCCGAAGTTGGTAGACTGTGGAGGGTTCGACCTCCTTCGGACGTCTTTTGGGAGCAGGGTTTCCTTAGAGACTATTCCGCAACCCTCAATGGGATTTAGTGCTGCCTATTTGTCCAACGAAACAGACTTGGGGCAGGCGCTATGCTACGTCCGCCCAATTCAACGGAATCTAGATGACTTTCCTGTAGATGCTGACGAGGTTAGTCTTCAGCATGCCTTCACAAACATAATGAAGGACAACCTTCCAATATACATGTATATATCTATATATAAAAACTAAAAAAACGACATCAGATGGATTTTAAAATCTATTTAACAACTTCTATAATTATATCTGCCAACCGGTTTTGGTTCTTCAGGACAGTTTGATTATATATATATATATATATATATAGAGAGAGCATTATAGAATGATTGATCGTTGATTATTGAAAATATTACATGCGTTGTCCTAAATGATATAACGGGAGGCAATAGCCAAATATATACTGACCACAAATGTTATACATGTTTTCTATACTCTGCAAAAAAGAAAGTACGGTACCCATCATACGTTTCGGAATATCTACTTGAAATTAGCACATATTTTGACTATTTTTAGCTCGACTTTTCAAAGAAATTTAATTGAGAACTTATACTGTGACTTGGACGTTTGCGTCTGCGTTGCAACATAGGGTTACAGTTTTTAACAAACTTGAATATCTTCATTTCCATCAAAGATATTCTAATCAAACATGGAATACCTGTTGACAATCACCACTCCCACCTTAATATGAAGTCTCGTAACCCTGGCTTTCCTAATTTTGGAATTATGCCCTTTTTATACCTAGAAAATAGCGAAAATCAAGGTTAAACATTTTTACATGAACAATATTACAACTATTATAACTACAACAACTTCAATACACTTTGAATTGCTACATTTGACCATTCCAATCCATATCTACCACCATCACCTGACCTCAGCTTGACCTTGACCTAATTTTTTGTTTTTAACTTAATTCAATTTGGCCCATTTCTAGGTTAAGAAAAGTGTAAAGTTTCGTGATTCAAGAACACTAGTATACTCATGCAACTATTTCCTGTAACCATTTCTCATCCACCACCATCACCTGACATCAGTGTGACCTTGACTTATGTAAGTTGGGCCTACTTCTTGGTAAAGAAAAGTGTAAAGTTTCTCGTCCTCCACCAATACTATCAACCAGAACACTTGGATACTCATGCAACTGCTAGTATTTCCTGTAACTATTCCTCATCCACCACCATCACCTCTAGACAGGGTTGGTAACTCAAATATTTTGTCAAAAATGTTTTGTCTTTTGGTCTTAAAACCTTTATTATACTATCTGTATTAAGCACTGAGAATAATCGAGCGCTCTGTTCCTCTGACAGCTCTTGTTAATGTTCATTGTCTTCAATATATTTCCAGAACAGTTGTGATGGTCAGATAGCAACTGAAGAATGCATCAACTGCAGAGATCATATACCGTTGTCTAAATTGCGAGACCATTTGCAGGACTGCAAGAGCAGTGTGAGTAAAATAGATCATTGTGAATACTTAAAAACCAATGTCATTTAAATGCCTCAAAATTTTCATAGCTGGCTGATACAAATGCAATGGGAGCCATTGCAGTACATTGACATCATCAGGTTGTGCATCTAACTTTAGTTACTCTTTACATGATTATGTAGCTATGTGTATGTTAACTCATTCAGCACTGGTGATGTCTGGACTTCGAGTCTGCTTTTGCAAATAAAGTGTACCCTGGTCCCTGATAAGAGAGATGAAGTAGGAGAAGTCTGATCAATGTAAACTTTACTTGCTTATTCATGACCTTAGAACAAACATTTTCTCTCTACAAAGACAAAAGATATGCATGTTGCTTATATTATTTCGGCATTTAAGCAAAGAAATATTCATATAATAGTCAATAGTCAAAGTTATGACCAAAATCAATTGGCCGTATTGTTATTTTTTTTGCAGAATAACTCCCAGCCTTCCAAGAGATTGAAGATGGATCGTCAAATGCCTGTCTGTGAGTTTGCATGCTTACAGGTATATATGGGTAAACCTTATTTACGAGGTATGTCCGGAAAGTTCGTGGACAATGTCGATTTTAGAAAAACTAGCGTTCTGACGATAATTTTAGGGGTTTCAATACTTCCGAATTATGTATTCTGCATTATTTTTCAAATTTACAAATGTGTATCAAGTGCGGATCCAGGATGTCCGACCATTTTCCCTGGTGGGGTCCAAGCCAAAATCTGCCGCCATTTCAGGTGGATTTGGCTTAAATTTCATAAAATTTGAAAATTCTAGGTGGGGTCCGGACCCCTCGGATCCCACCGCTGGATCCGCCCTTGTGTATCATTTAAAATTAATAAATTATTTACTTTGTTTCGAGTTAAGGATGTGACACCTGGGGCACTTCGAGAAAAGTTTGAAATGTATTAAATACAATTCAGTGTTTTGGTTAATTGCTTGACTAATATTTTTTCAACCCATTCAAGAAATGCATGTGTATATAAGTATGATTAAAGCATTATTTGTAGAAACAATTAACAGTATCATCACATCCATTAAAATTTTATGCGCGAAACTACAGAAGCACCCCAAAATTAATGTTGATAAAAATGACGTCAGTTAAACGTTATTGAATAATGGGGGACCTATGATCCATGCATTTTTCGAAAGTTTGGTCGAAAAATACAATTAAACATTTTCAAGGGAATATCTTAAAACCTACAGAATGCCTTTCACTTGCATAAAAATGACTCAAAAGATTACTGATATATCAGAATGCAGTATTCTAAAAAAATTGCCATGACCAATTCAAAACGCAGACGGAAGAGAACATGAAACAGACGTGAAATTGGTACTTCGGCTGTTTGTTGGGCCATTCTGCGACATTGCATAGAGGAAATTGATTGTTATACGTCAACTGTGCAGGGATACACTCAGACTGTATTTGAAATCAAACTTTAGAATAGCTGAATCAAACAATTGTCGATTAAACAAGCTTCTACTTGACCGACCACTAGCCCGACGTAAAGCTGATGACGTCATATTGACGTCGACACCTGCGCCGCATATAGCGAGTTGTGTGAGAGAAAATGTCTGACAAAAATAAAATATAAACACTAGAATCATTATTTTTTACTCACAAACTAATAAATGTTTAAATTTTAAGTTAATATACATATTTTCCATGTGAAGCTTTAAACTGTCCGTTATCTAGGGTTGTCTACGAACTTTACGGACATACCTCGTACTTTTATATCGGCATCTATGCCTTTAAAGATACTTGATATTCACCACTATGTCCTGTTTTCAGAGGTCTTATTAGCTCACCTGTCACTTTGTGACAAGGTGAGCTTTTGGGATACCAGGCGGTTCGTCGTCCATCGTCTGTCCATCGAATGTCAACAATTACTTGTAAGCACTCTACAGGTCTCATTGTTGGTTAGATCTTCACCAAACTTGGTCACAATGTGTATCTAGATGATATCTAGGTCATGCTCAAAATTAGGTCAACATGAAAACTACATCACAAGGTCAAATCATATAAAAACCTTGTAAACACTATAGAGGTCACATTTCCTGTTCAATCTTCACCAAACTTGGTCACAATGTATATCTAGATGATAGCTAGGTCAAGTTCTAAACTGGGTCACTTGACCTCGAAAACTAGGTCTGTCGTCATAAGGTCATACCATAGAGAAACCTTGTAAAGATTCTAGTAGAGGTCACAGTTCTTGTTCAATCTTCAAAAACTTTGTCACAATGTATATTTATATAATATCTAGGTCAAGATGGAATCTGGGTTGTGTGACCTTGAAAACTAGGTCAAAAGGTTAAATGATAGAAAAACCTTGTAAGCACTTTACAGGTCTCATTGTTGGTTGGATCTTCACCAAACTTGGTCACAATGTACATCTAGATAATATCTAGGCCAGTTTAGAACCTTGGTCACGTGACCTTGATAACTAGGTCACAAGGCAAAACCATAGAAAAACATTGTAAACACTCTAGAGGTCACATTTCTTGTTAAATCTTCACTAAACTTGGTAACAATGTATATCTAGACTGACGATATTTAGGTCAAGTTTGAAACTGGTTCATGCGACCTAGAAAACTAGGTCACGAGGTTAAAGCATAGAAAAACCTTGTAAACCCTTTAGATGTCTGGTCCGTTCTTCATCAACTTGGTCTCTATGTAAATGTGGATAATATCTAGGTCAAGTTCATATCGTGGTCACATGACCTTGAAAACTACATGTTTGTCACAATGTCAAAATCATAGAAAAACCTTTTAAACACTAAAGGTCACATTTTTGGTTTGATTTTCCCCAAACTTGTGCATTGTATATTTTGATAATACCTAGGTCAAGTTCGAATCTGGATTACATGACATTGAAAACTAGGTCACAATGTTAATGATAGAAAGACCTTCGTTCTTCATTTGACTTTGAAGACAGGTGAGGGACCAAAGGATCTACTGGTCCTCTTGTTGTATTTCTTCTTAGACATGTCAACTTTTAAAAATGGACTTGTTGAATATAAGGGCTCAAGCCCTTTATGTTAAAGACCTCTATTATTTGTCGTATTTTGACTAAAGGCATACTTACATGCTAGTCTATTGGCTTAGTGTGATTGTTAATTTCAATATTTAGGATAACAACGGCGTAAAAGATGTCACGTAAGTATATAGCAAGTTATATTGTATGGATGTTCAGTTTTTTTGTTTGTTTTTTTGATACCGAAGTATTGTATTGTTCAAAGTTACAGTTCCATGGTTTGTTAATTAGTTTGAACTATGACCTTATGCACCAGTCAATTGATTCCACTGAATACAGTAGACTCAGTCTAAACAGGATGAATATTGCGGGTGATTTTAAAGGTTTAACATAAGTGGTTGCTAAATGCAGGTCAACAGTGCTACAAACAGTTCATGTAGGAGTTGTTTGTAGCACTGTTTACCTGTTTTGGGCAGCCTTTTGTAACAGAATTATATTTTGTTCAGGATTTTAGTTGTCCTGTTTTCAGAGGTTCTACAGAAAACTTGTCAGACATAGAAATTTCTGTCTCTTCTGTTGTTTTTTCTGACAATTACCTTCACACAGAATAAACATTGATATTGGTTAAGATATTCACTACCATCAAACTATGGGACCATCCTCTCATTGTGGATTATCCGAGTAAAGAATGTGTGTATTGACATCTTATTATTGCAGTGTTGCAGAGAATCAGCAGTGTCCTGTGTGTTTGGAGACATTTCCAGGCGACATGCTGGCAGTGCATGCCTCCTCATGTGGTGAGACTGTTGACGTGACATTACATGTCGATGAAGACAGAGATTCAAAGTAAGCATGATCGGAAAATGACTGCGACATTTGTATGTTCATTGACTATAAAAACAGAAGACTTTTAAGAGATGAAGATTGCTCTGTTTTAGGGTATAAGCTGGCGTAGTGTGGGTGTACATACAAATTTGGTTGGTAATTCAAATGTGTAAACAAATTGCTAAAAATTTAGACACAGTTTCACAGAAAAAATTTTGTACATAGACTTTAACTTCAGGGATATGTTGTTCAGGTTGTGTTTAAATGAACATCTCCATATTTTCATTAAATTCAACCTGAAGTTAATTTTTACAATGGACACACTTTCCATTTTTATGTCCCCCAGTCTATTGTTAGCTCACCTGTCACAAAGTGACAGGGTGAGCTATTGTGATCGTCTTTTGTCCGGCGTCTGTGCGTGCGTCCGTAAACTTTTCATTCAAACGACATCTCCTCCTAAACTCCTAGTCCAATTTTGAAATAACTTCACACAAATGATCCTTGGGTGGCCTTCTACCAAAATTGCTCAAAGAATTCCATTCCATGCAGAACTCTGGTTGCCATGGCAACCGAAAGGAAAAACTTAAGAAGTATTTTTCTCTGAAGCCATAAGGCCCAGAGCTTAGATATTTGGTATGTGGCTTTGCCTAGTGGACATCTACCATGATTGTTCAAATCATGACCCCGGGGTCAAATTGACCCCGCCCGGGTGGGTCACTTGATTTTACATAGGTTACTATTGCAAAACCGTAAACAATTGACTTAAATGACATCTCCTCCTAAACCCCTAGTCCAATTTTGAAATAACTTCACAAAAATGTTCCTTTGGTGGCCCTCTACCAAAATGCTCAAAGAATTCCATCAAATGTAGATGTCAAAATCCATTATTTAAGATTTACCACAACTCATGATGGGTGACAGGTCAAGGTCATCTGTCAAGGTCAAAATACATGTATATAGGACAAAATATATAGTGTAACTTTTTAACCATGTTGATAAAGATACTTCAGACAACTGAACATTTTGAGTGGTGACATGGGAAGGTCAAGGTCATCCATCGAAGACAAAGGTCAAATACTTTAACATTGGCCATCTAACTTCAACATTGATCATAACGTTTGAGCTGTTGCAGATAGCAAATTGATGTTTGGCATGCATATGTATCTTGTGGAGTCGCACATTTTGATGGCTGATATTTCAAGGTCAATGTCATCCTTCAAGATCAAAGGTCAAATTGGACATCAAAGCAGTAAGGGGGACATAGCGAGGTTTTACAAACGCATCCTGTTTCCTATATCTAACTCGGTTTGAACCTTGACAGCTCTTTAAATTAAAACATTTATTTATCAAATCTTCACCAAACTTTAAAGTATGTTCATGTGTCGAAAACATAGGCCAAGTTTATGGTAAAAGTTTACAGGATTATTCCTGATTTTCAGAGGCTGAAATCTGCCAATCTCTTTCATTTTTTCTATATAAAAAGTTGAAAATTTGAATTTTCAGGATTTTCAAAATTTTGAACTTTTACCCCTGAAGTTAACTTTATGCACATACGATGGTGGACGATAAAAGTCTACCTTTGCACTTTGTGTCAGGTGAGCTTAGAATGGGACAAAACTCAACCAAATGCAGAAAGTCAAAAGAGGAGTGAGAATGTTCTACAGTTAAAATATTGTTTAACAAGTACTCGATGAACTTTTTTGGTTACAGAACTCTTGATGAAGCACTTGGACAAGTCTTCGACACCTTCTCATCCACATGGGAGATTGCTGTCATCAGGAGACATTTCCGGAAAACATCAATGGAACAGTTGGATGACGGCTGTGAAGAGGACTGGGGAAAAAAACTAAAGATCCGATTTATCGGTGAAGAGGGTATTGATGAAGGTGGACTGTCTCGTGAATTTTTCACAATGTTATTTCGTGAAAGCCAAGTATTTGAGGACAGTCTGTTTAGTGCCGATGCTGACTTGTTGAGCAAACAACATTACAAACTTATGGGCAAGGTAACAGCAATGGCATTGCTGTCTGGTCATCCAGGTCCAAGATGTCTTGAGCAGCATCTGGTCGACTTCATCGTTTTGGGGAAATCGCCAGATATGTCCAGATTATGTACAGATGTCATAAAAAGACAAGATGTGATGCATGCCATTGAGCAGGTAAAGGACTCTACCAGGATAGTTGAAATGTGCTACTGAAAATAGTGGCGAGTCCAAAGTCTGAGCTTGGAACTGCACAATTTTCTGTATCCCTGAATGTCTCATCCACTGAGGTTTACAAATTATGATGCATGAAAAGATGTTATCATCTTTCAAATTATTAAATAGTAAGCTTAAAAAAGTTAAAATGACACATTTAAATTGTCAGTGAAAGAGTGAATCTTTGATTTAAAATAATTGATATATTTAAACACCATTAAAAGAATTTCATAACCATGTGACTAATATTTTTGAAAACCCGTCCATTAAAAAGATTTCTAGTTCATGTTCTAAACTCATTCAACCCTGAATATTCAAAGAAAAATTGATATTTCAAGAATATTTATTATATTTGTAACCTTTTAATGTTTTGCATTGGCACAAATGAAAATTTTTAATCCAAGATAATGCATAAGCAAATAAAGTGTACCCTGATCAGAAAGCTCTACTGTCTGATCAGGGTAGACTTTATTTGCAAATGACGTCTCAATGTGTCACCAGGGCTGAATGGTTTAAATTTTGTATCTAGCTTTAACCATTGTGCCTGTGCCTTCTCCCTGCCAATTTTAGCACAAGGTACGGGATTATCGTACAAAAAATAATATAAATATTACAAAATCTTAGTGTCACAATAATGGTTTGAAAGAGGCAGTAGTTAATCAGGTATTACATATTGTTTTCAGATACAAAAGGTCTCGGACCAAAGTGAAGGTGATGTGAATGTGGAGCATGTCGACCTACTTGACCAAGTGAACTTTAGAAGGCGTGTAACCAAGAGCAACAAAGAAGAAGCGGTGGAGGCTATCAAGGCCCATTTTCTGATGTATCGCTGTTTGCCAGGGCTTTTACAATATATGGAAGGTAACAAAGTTTGCTCCATAGTCGGCAGAAATTTTTTTTTAAAAGCAATGGGATTCTTTGTAAATTTTAGGTCAAATTTTGAAGAAAAAAAAACAAGGTATTGTGGTCACTTGGCCCATTTTCAGCATTTATTTTGTGTCTAGCATGTTATTTATGCGTTTATATTCCCCTCTGGCAACTACATGTATGTTGTGGAGGGCATATAGTAATTGGCTTGTGCGTCTGTCTGTAACAAGTTTGACCCAAATGGACAGTTTGATTTAGCATCAATACTGCTTGTTACAAAGCCTTTAAAGTTGCATGGATTGATATTGTTAGTGATTACTCTTAACCCACCCATATGACACCTGACCTCATTTTGAGCTTGATATTTACCTATTTTTGGACTTGGACTATTAATAGATTGAATAATATGGGAGCAGATAGGTAAAACTCACTGAGCCAAACCAAATATTTAGTGATGGTTTTCATTTTACACAGGGTTGAAAGTAAATAGTGTCCTAGATATTTTGAAAAAGTATCCTGAGTCAAAGAAGTACTTCATCAAGCCTTCAGGCTCTCTATCAGCAAGTGAGGTGATGGGTATGTACTCGTCCTCCTTCTCCAAAAACGACGATGAGAAGTCGGATGAAGAGATGGTGATTTACAACATGCACCAATTCCTCAAGAATGTTGAACGTAAGTACATTTTAGATTAGAAAGAAATTGTAGAAAAAGGCTGTAATCTGTCATGAACCGACTCAATAAAACCGAGTCAGCAATTTTTAGCTCACCTGTCACATAGTGACAAGGTGAGCTTTTGTGATGGCCTTTTGTCCGTTGTCTGTCAGACGTCAACATTTGCACGTAAACACTCTGCAGGTCACATTATTTGTCAGATCCTCACCTAACTTGGTCACAATGTTTATCTAGGTGATATCTACGTCAAGTTTGAATCTGGGTCATGTGGGGTCAAATACTAGGTCACTAGATCAAATAGAAGAAAAAGCTTGTAAACACTCCAGAGGTCTCTTCATGAAACTTGGTCAAAATGTTCATCTTGATGATCTTCAAGTCAAGTTTGAATCTGGGTCATGTAGGGTCAAAAACTAGGTCAAATAGAGGAAAAAGCTTGTAAACAGCCTAGAGGCCACATTTTTGCTTCAATCTTCATGAAACTTTTTCAAAATGTTCATCTTGATGATGGTCAGGTCAAGTTTGAATCTGGGTCATGTGGGGTCAAATACTAGGTCACTAGATCAAATAGAAGAAAAAGCTTGTAAACACTCCAGAGGTCTCTTCATGAAACTTGGTCAAAATGTTCATCTTGATGATCTTCAAGTCAAGTTTGAATCTGGGTCATGTAGGGTCAAAAACTAGGTCAAATAGAGGAAAAAGCTTGTAAACAGCCTAGAGGCCACATTTTTGCTTCAATCTTCATGAAACTTTTTCAAAATGTTCATCTTGATGATGGTCAGGTCAAGCTTGAATCTGGGTCATGTGGGGTCAAAAACTAGGCCACTAGGTCAAATAGAGTAAAAAGTTTGAAAACAGTCTAGAAGCCATATTGTTGCTTCAATCTTCATGAAACTTTGTCAAAATGTTCAAATTGATGATCTTCTGGTCAAGTTTGAAACTGGGTCATGTGGGGTCAAGAACTAGGTGACTAGGTCAAATAGAGGAAAAAGCTTTTAAACAGTCTTGAAGCCACATGTTTGCTTCAATCTTCATGAAACTTAATCAAAATGTTTATCTTGATCATCTTCGTGTAAAGTTTGAATCTGGGTCATGTGAGGTCAAAAACTAGGTCTCCAGGTCAAATCATACTAAAACCTTGGTAGCGCTGCAGAGGTCACAATTTTTAGCTCTCATAATAAAATTCTAGGTCATGTTTGTAAAAAAGTAGGTCACTATTTAGATCAAGTAATGGTCATTGGAAATAACTTCGTTAAATTATGGAAATAACTTGCGTAACCTTTCAGAACTAGTGAGCTATTAAGGAACTCTGGTCCTCTTGTTTCCTTTATGTTTGGTTTGGTTGCTCTCAAGGGATCAAACTTTTACAGATTTTTTTTAAGTGTTATGCTTGTACATGTACAGTAAAAACTCTGAAAACTGGACTATAAAAAGTCTGTCTTTAGCTCGACTATTTAAAGAATAGTCCAGCTATTGTTATCACCCATTTGTCCGCGTTGCAGATACTAACGTAGCACATATCTCAACAACTATCAAAGCTAAAGGGATTTTACAATACCTTCACACCAGTGTTAAATGATTCAAGGTGATGTGCAGCTCTTTTATATGCGGTGGCTGGGGGAGACATACGTTTTTGTGTCAAAAACCCATTCTAGTATTGAATAGAAAATGTTAACCAGAATGTTAAAGTTTTTCATTGTCAAGCATTTTCAAATGTCTAACAAGGCATTGCTTTCAATCATAGTATACTTGTTCACCATCATCAACACTTAACGCTATCAAGGTCCTGGAACATTATCCTCCAAAGGACTTAGGAAATCTCAATTTAACTATCCAGCTCTGAGAATAGTCGAGCGTGCTGTTCTACTAACTGCTCTTGTTTTACATATTTTGACAAGCAAGTTACTGATACCGGTATATATTATAGCATGCTAGAATTGCAGAACGCTCCTATAAGCGTTTTATGCAATCCTAGCATGTTGCATTTTAGTACCTTTCTGTCAAGCATATGTAAAAAACTGCATTTTAAATCGTCATGTTTAGAAAAAGTTGACAGAACTTCTTTCACTTGGCAATTTTTCAGACACTGCCCCCATAAATACCATGCACAATTTACGTAATACATGTATACCAATTGAACCATAACTATTTCAACAAATGATACAATATCTTTTCTCTCTATCTTTATTTCAGGAGGGCGTGTAACAACGGTGCACATAGACATCTATGCTGAGGATACACAGGAGGATACAAAGGAGGTGACGGTTACAATGGAGCAGGTATTCCAATCCCTCACTGGCTGTGCACATGCACCATCAAATCTGGCAGGAAGCATATATTTCGACCATCTAAGCGCAGTGCTGAGCAGTGTCAATACCTGCGTGCCTTCCATAAACTTTTCCAGTATAAAGGACCTTCGCACGTACAAAACGATGGAAGCCCATATGCTTCACATTATCTTTGGTACTTTGGGATTTGGTATCGTATGATATGAAATGAAATGGATGTAAAGAAGTTGTTCGAATAAGGTCACATCTTGTTTTGTATGGGAACACAGATTAAATATTTAGTGACATGTTAAATGTTAATGTGTTAAAAGGTGTAAGCTGCTCGTAATAGTTATTATTGTACATGAGGTCTATAAAAACTGTTTGTTTCCTGTAGCAATCTTTGGTTGGTAGGTATGGGAATAAAGGAAAATAAATATGTAAGATCATTTTTTGTCATAGATGCATTGTTTTAGATAAACTTGCTAAAACAAGCTGCTTTGTTGCAGTAAAATATCAATTATTGCCATTTTAATCAGGATTGGCTGTTTAAAGATCACCTGCACTATTGGGATGACCACTCGTCCTTAGTCTGTAGTTCGTAAACTTTTCCTTGTAAACACTCTAGAGGTCACATTACTGATCCAATCTCCACCAAACTTGGTCACAATGTATACTAGACGATACCTAGTTCAAGTTTAAATCTCAGTCACGTGACCTTGAAAACAAGGAAGATCAGATAATAGATAATCGTGTGAACACTCTAGACGTCACATTTCTGGTCAGATCGTCACCAAACTCTGTCATTTTGTATGTATATCTTGATGATATCTAGGTAAAGTGTGAATCTGGGTCACGTGACCTTGAAACAAGGTCACAAGGTCAAATGATAGAAAAACCTTGCTAACACTATAGTGGTCACATTTCTGGTGTGATATTCACCAAACTTGATCATAATATATAATTGAGCCGCTACACGAAAATAAAAAATTGTGGGTTTTGCGACCAGCATGGATTCAGACCAGCCTGCACATCCGCGCAGTCTGATCAGGATCCATACTGTTCGCTTTTAGAGCCTATTAATGTTGAAGAAACTGTCAGCGAACAGTATGGATCCTGATCAGAATGTGCGGATGCGCAGGCTGATCTGTCTCCATGCTGGTCACAAAACCCACAATGTTGGTTTTTACATGAAGCGGCTCAAATTATCTTGATATCTAGATCAAGTTCAAATCCATGTGATCTTCACTAAACTTTATCAAAATGTATGACTCGATGATATCTAGATGAAGTTCGATTCTGGGTCACATGTCTCTGAAAACTAGGTCACAAGGTCAACTCTTAGAAAACCTTGTAAACACTATGTCACACTTCTGGTATGATCTTCACCAAACAAGATGATATCTAGGTCAAGTTTGAATCTGGATCAATGGACCTTGAAAACTAGGTCACAGTCATATTATAGAAAAATAAATAAGAACATTGGGAGAGGGTAGGGTTGAAGAGGTAGGGTCGGTCTGATTACAGGAAACAAACATATTTTTAAGGCCGGATACTAGTATTTGACATGAAACTGATATG
This sequence comes from Spisula subtruncata, assembly GCA_963678985.1. Taxonomy (NCBI): domain Eukaryota; kingdom Metazoa; phylum Mollusca; class Bivalvia; order Venerida; family Mactridae; genus Spisula; species Spisula subtruncata. The sequence goes on along the minus strand of OY787667.1, from coordinate 43,003,884 downwards.
GCTATGGGATAATAGAAAGGAAGAAATATGTACCGGAAACTACTTTATTAAAGAAAGAAATATGACATGGTTTTGGTTTTCTCTTGTTGCTGGAAATCATATTAATCATCAATTGGTCAAAATGACCATAGTTAATTTCTTCTCACTGTACCATTTGGACAATGGCATAGTTAACACCACATCATATCAGTACACAGGAATGTCAACTTAAATGCTGCTATTCAGAACTTCAAGGCAGTCTCTGTACATATCTATCCCAAAGTTGGATGGTTGCCTTGAAATAATATTTCTAACTTGGTCTATTACACTTTCCGGAAATTCTGGCATTTCTGGAACATTCACGGCGTCGATCTCGGGGACACCTCCCACATCAGTTTCCACACCATACTGGTTCACCTATAAAAGTCATACATGTATATGAGAATGGTACTGTAACAACAGCTGTCAATGAAGCACTTTGCTTGTCTTAAATTCTTGAAGCTGCTTAAAGGTAAAAATTTAAGTGTGCCTCTTAATGCATTAATCCTTCGATGGGTGTGTAAAAATGTTTATTCTTGGGTCATGGATAGGCAAAACAAGGATACCCTGATCAGACATCTCCTGTAGGAGCTGTAGATGTCTGATCAGGGTATACTTTATTTGCAAATAAGGACTAAAGTCGTTCAGGGCTGAATGGGTTGTCTGTTATCTGGTATGTCCATAAACAAGTGGACTAGACATGACTCCAACACCTTTTGTGTTGAGAATTGAATACCGCTTAATCCGGTGCTAGGGGGCGTTGGAGATGTTGCACTTACCAGTATCTCTCATGAACCGACTCAATAAAACCGAGTCAGCAATTTTTAGCTTTTAATGTTTGGTTTGGTTGCTCTTGAGGGATCAACTTTATCCAGGTTTCTTCACTTATACAACTTAAATGAGTCCGAGGTCAAGGTCTTTGGGATCAAAATTTTTATATGGATAAAAAGGTCTTGTCCCAATACATATTATGTGCCAAATATGAAGGCTGAAGCTGAAAGGGTGTTGTATCTATACATATTAAGACAAAAGATCCTGCATCCCCTGGTGGTTATGGTTGTGTTTAGATATCAACATGAATGGAACAAATGACAGCTATACAGTACCTCTGTTTCAGACATGTCATCTGCATGTACTTGTCCATTTACCCAAAGCTGGAGAGGGCTTTGATTGTGTTCTGTCCTGAGAGGCCGTCTCTGGAGTGCAGCCATGAATCTGTCTAATTGGTGCTGAATCAATGGAATGTAGACCAGATGAAGGACCTGAAGATGGAGCTCGTTCTCCATTTGCAGTAAACCTTGGTCCTCTAGGAAGTAAAAGAGGCCATAGTATAGGCTGGTGACACCAGCCCAAATCTCCCTCCAAAGCCTTTCTATCCTGAAAGAAGTAAAATATGCAGCTTTACGAAAACCTTCTGAAGGTAAATTATTCATGCATGTTATACACATTTTGGACTTAAAATTGCCATGGAAATTTTGTTGTCAGTAGAACTGGCAATATGGCAAATTTTATGTGGGAGCCCGGATAGCTCAGTCGGTAGAGCCTACGTCTTCTAAGCGAGAGGTTCTACGTTTGAGAACCGCGCTGGGGCATATTTTATTTTTCTGACCATGAGAAAGTGGCACAAAAATGACAAACCATGACTGGTTTTTAAAGATAATGTTGACTTTCCTCTACAGACAAACATGTATAACAGAAGTCATGGGACAACCACATGTGCATACGCATCACTATGCGGTCACATTGTTTGTACATGTACAACGTCACCTCTATTCTCAACTTGTACATCACTCATAACCATGCTTGTAATAGATGTATGAGCCGTGTCACGGGAAAACCAACATTGTGTGTTTTGTGACAAGCATGGAGACAGACCAGCCTGCGCATCCGCACATTCTGATCAGGATCCATACTGTTCGCTGACAGTTTCTTCAACATTAATAGGCGCTAAAAGCGAACAGTATGGATCCAGATCAGACTGCGCGTTAAATCCATGCTGGTCGCTTAACCAGATTGTTGGTTTTCTCATGTCACAACTGATATATGTAAGTATCGCAGATTGTGGTGGAATGTACTACCGTTGGGTGTATGGCATTATGTTTATTTTCATCTTATATATAAAAATTGAATTTCAGTGGCTATATGTGTTTGTCCCAGTGACGTATATTACCAAAAGGAAAACAGAACTCTCAAGTGTGGGTCCAAACTATACATAGTATTGATATTTAGGTACCTTTAAGTGTTTAAGTCATTTATTAAACAAATAATTATTTCTTTACCTAGAAACTTGGATTATTTGTTTTTAGAACAAAAAAAAATATATTTTTTATTTTCCATTGGGTGGGTTCCTGAACCCAACCTCCCCCGCCCCCTGGATCTGTGCAGGCTGTAGCTTACTTAACAAAAACTTAACCTTGGAGACAAGGTACCGAATGGTGCTTATTTTCACAACATTCATGACATTTGATCCCAAAATTCATTCATATAAGTGTTCAACAAACAAGAGAGGTTCGTAAAACCGCGCGCTCGACTTTTCTCAGTGCTTGATAGTAGTTCAAGTGCCTGACACAGCTTAGGGGAATAACTCGTATTTAATGCTTGATAAAGTTTTCTCCTCATGTCAAATTAAGTAAGTCATCACATTGTACAAATGCATTGAGATTCAAGTTGAAAGCTTTGATAGTGTTTGAGAAATTGACATTTTCCGCAAATTTCTAAGTCGAAAAAGGGAAATAACTCTTATTTAATGCTTGACAGAGATGTCTCCCCATGTCAATAGAAGTAGATCACATTCTACAAGAGAATCAAGTTTAAAGTTGAAAGCTTTGACAATGTTTGATAAAATTAAGTTTAGGTGTAAAATTTGCCACTATTTCTATGTACTAAGTCGAAACAAGGGCAGATAATAACTCCATAAATATAGGTCACAGGGTTACGAGACTTGTCGGTATGGACTCCCCTTGTGATGGTGAATAGCTATCTTGAGTTTCAAGTGGATACCTTTGAAAGTCTTTGAGAAAATGACACCCACAAAAACCTTAACCAACGCACACGCAAACGCTGACACAGATGATCACGTCGTAAAATAGCTCAACTTTTTTTCTTCGAAAAGTCAAGCTAAAATATATACCTTTGATTATGAACACTTCTTCCAGCAATGAATGGTTTGGTGTCAGCTCCTCTGCGTCTGAGCATATATTCTGCAACACGTACATTCTCTCCACCCTTGTCTGACCTCACTCTCAAAGGCAATCCATATTTATCTGTTGCATCAACAAACGCCTCAAGAACTGTTTCTGCTTTATTATTGTTGCTTACTTTTAAGAAGACTGGCATTCTTGAAAACCCATCAATGCCACCATGTATTACCAAACGCCATCTGAAATACAATAAAGAAACTTTTATCATGATGGAATTATTTGAATATAACCCTATCCATAACTCAGTTACAGAGCGGAAGGGAATTTGTGGATGGACAGACAGATCCACATGCCATAACATTATACGTACCTTTGGGTGTATAGAATGTTAGTAGGTATGGCACTAAAAATTGCAATGACTTCCGGTAAAAAAAAACCAGAATACATAAAACAGTCATTTTTCATAATTGTTTTAAACCTGCAAACAATATAACTCAGTGAAATTTAATCCAAATGAAAAATGCTTCAAGCATGCACATCTAGGCTTACTACCTTCTGATCACTATCTACTACCAGTAATCATTACTGTGAGGTTTCATTGAAATCCTGTCAGTAGTTGCTCATTTGCCTATTGTATATACTATATAAAAGCAAAGGGCTATAACTCAGTGAAAATTAAATCAAATGAAAAATGGTTCAAGCATGCACAGCTAGGCTTACTACTGATCACTACTGTCAAGTTTCATTGAAATCCTGTCAGTAGTTGCTGAGAAATTGTCCGGACAAAATTTGCCTATTGTATATACTCTATAAAAACAAAGGGCTATAACTCAGTGAAAATTAATCCAAATGCAAAATGGTTCAAGCATGCACAACTAGGCTTACTTCTGATCACTTCTGTGAATTTTCCTTGCCTATTGTATAATGTATATACTGTAAAAAAACAAAGGGCAAAAATTCTGTGAAAATTAATCCAAATGAAAAATTATTTAAGCATGCACAACTAAACTTACTACTGATCACTTCTGTGAAGTTTCATTTGAATCCTGCCAGAAGTTGGTGAGAAATTGTCCGGACAAATTGTGTCTACAGACGCACGGACGGACCGGCCACCGACAAGCCTGAATCCAATATAGCCCCCATATATTTCATAATTATATGGGGGTATAATAATTTTGTCCGATGTCAGACTGACCATACAATGAACAGCACACTTTGCATTCAGAACAGCCCTAGATTTGCTACCGAGGCACACTTCAGCAATTTTTAAACAATGTATTCATTAATGTATGAACTGCAACAGGTTGCATGCAAAGTTTAATTTGCACGCAACCCGTTGTTCAAACCTCAATGTATACGTTGTGGAGAAATTAGTTTCTTAAATATGTACCTAATCAATTTATGGTTGCCATCTATATGCCAGAGGGCTTGAGGCCCTGCTACACAATAACTCCTTCTCTGCACCCTGCACGTTGTTAGGAATAGTCTCCGAAAGAGAACACCTTCAGGGTCGATAAGCCGCAAAATTTGCTGAATCCTCTTCTCTTGCACACGTATTCCTTCACCTTTTAGAATGCCTTGGATTGTTCTGTATCCAACCATTGGGAAAGAGCTGACAACAGTTAATATTTTTTTCTCTAGCTCATCGTCAGAGATGGAGCTGTAAGTGGATCTAATTTGGAGGTTGTATTCCTGTAGGCGTCTTTCGATGGTACGGGTGCTTACATTAAATATCTCAGCAATTTGTTTAGTTTTAAAATTGCACTGAACATAGTATTCCAATGAATCTTCAGGTATATCAAATGCTGGGCGACCCATTTTACCAGTATGTCTTGGCGGCACAGACTGCACCGTTCTTTCAGGACTAGTTTCAGTAGTTTCAGACTGAATATTTGCGAGAGCAGATTCAAAGAAGTCAAGTGCTCCATTCACATCCACTATCTGAGAAAGCTGTACCAACATAGAGGATATGGTCTCCAATTCAATTTCTATATCATAGAATCTGTTATTCTGCAACTTGTTCGCAACCGAATGCAATTTTCTGGCAGCCAGCTGTTTCATCTCCTCAGCTGCCATTAGTATTAATGTTCTGGTAGATTCCTACTTTACTTTTCAGGCATTATTAGCAAGGTATGGCGTATAAAATACAGAGAATAAGATTGATAATATACTCGTACATGTTCCATTTATCCTTCGCTTACAACACAGTAAATACATGTACACAGTAACACTGATTAGGAACTTTGGTCTTGGTAGTGGAAGCAAGGGTCACACATTCAACATTAAAGTCCAAATCAGTATTGGAGTGGTAGGATCCAGGATTCTTAAACAATGGGTCCAAGGACCTTTGGATATCGTCTTCATGCCTGAAAAGAATGAACAAAGGGGAATATGTTATTTTGTAGCATACCAAAAAGTGAAATCTGCCCCGAGTATGCATAAAATATCTGAGGAACTGCTTTGTAAATTATGTTGAACTACAGCTACTTTTGAGAATAGCATATGTCTCCCACAACTTCTCAATCATATGAAACATAGCTGAAAGTTTCATGCTTGACATAGATAATCATTGAGATAAACACTATGACCAAGTTTGATGAATTTCTGACCAAAATTGTAATTACTAGAGTGCAGACATGCTTTTTCCATTGACCTAGTGACCTAGTTTTAAGAGTCACTTTATCCAAATTCAAACTTGACCAAGGTATCAATAAGATAAACAATCAGACCAAGTTTGATAAAGATCGGACAAAAATTATAACCGCTAGAGTGAGATCATGTTTTTTTCTGATATTTGACCCAGCATGCCCAGTGATCTTGTTTTTAAAGTTACATAAACAAGATTGCAACTTGGCCGAATTATCATTAGAATGAACATTCTGACCAAGTTTGATAAAGATCGGTCCAAAACTGTGACATCTAGAGTGCGGACATGCTTTTTCTATCATTTGACACATAACTCGGGTTCTAACTTGACCCAGGAATCATTAAGATAAACATTCTGACCAAGTTTGATGAAGATAAGACCAAAATTGTAACCGCTAGGGTGTGGATGTGCTTTTTCTACTATTTCACGTAGTTTTAAGAGTCACATTACCAAGATTTGAAACTGACATAGGTTTCACTGGATAAAAAATTTGGTGACATTTGGTGGTAATCAGACCAAATTTGTGACCGCTAGAGTGTGGACATGTTTTCTCTATCATTTGACCGAGTGACCTAATTTTTAATATTATGAGACCCATACTCAAACTTGACCTAGGTATTATTAAGATAAGCATTCTGACAAAATTTAACAAGAAATATCACTGAATGTGATGAATACCCCCAGAAACTGCTTGACACAGTCAGCTATGCACAACTAGACTTAAAATTGATCTGACCAATGTGTGCCGACGATATGCACAACTAGACTTGGTACTGATCATTCATACAAGGTTTCGTTAAAATCTGACCATTGGTAACAGAGAAATAGCACAGACAAAATATTTAAGTGTAAAAAACAAAGGGCCACAACTCCCTTAAAATTCATCCGACCAATGTGTGCCGACGATATGCACAACTAGACTTGGTACTGATCATTTATACAAAGTTTCGTTAAATCAGACCAATGGTTACAGAGAAATAGCGTGGACAAAATATTTAAGTGTAAAAAAAATTAAGGGCCAGAACTACCTTAAAATTTGTCCGACCAGTGTGTGCCGACAATATGCACAACTAGACTTGGTACTGATAACTCATGCAAAGTTTCTTTGAATTCAGACCAATTGTTACTGAGAAATAGTGCGGACAAATTTTTTAAGTGTAAAAAAATAAAGGGCCATACCTACCTTAAAATTTGTCCGACCAGCGTGTGCCGACAATATGCACAACTAGACTTGGTACTGATAACTCATGCAAAGTTTCGTTGAAATCAGACCAATGGTTACAGAAAAATAGCGCGGACAAAATTTGTACGGACCAACCGACGGACCAACAGACCAACCAACCTCAAGCATGACTCCAATATAGCCCCATATACTATGTATCTGGGGGTATAATGAAGATCAGACCTAAATTGTGACCGCTAGAGTGTAAAAATGCTTTTTTTACTATTTGATCTTGTAACCTAGTTTGGAGAGTTACATTACCAATCCTTCCATCAATGCTATATTCTTATTCATTGACCCTGAAAACCTATGTTTAAGTTCAGTACATTCAATATCCGGACATGTTTTATATGATTATGCATAGAAAACGATTGTATGGTAATGGCAGACCTAATTTAAATTCCCTAAAGAAGTCAAGCTGTGATCAAACGGATTTCTAATATGGACACTCTATACAAAGGGAGCGGGTATTACAAAACACTTAATCGGGAAAATGAATATGTGTTACAGGCATTACAACCTGTTTTGTAACATTAATTTTGAGATTGATCTCTTGATCTCTTGAGCCGTTTTTGCACTAATTTAGAAAAGTGAATTGCATTTGACGAGGTCAATACAGGGTTTTTGTTGTAAAAACCTATCTGCCTGTATTACCGTACACTTCTTGTAAGTCAGACCACATGTGATTCTATTTCCGTTCAAATATTTTATAGCATATACAGTTCCAATGTTAGAGAGCTGTGACCAACCGTACACCATGGTAGAGCATACATGAGTCTGTATAAATAGCTGTGACCAACCGTACACCATGGCAGAACATATACGAGTCTGTTTAGATAGCCGTGACCAACTGTACACCTAGTCAAACCATTTCGACGCAATCTATATATTTAAAGCAGCCACTTGCAGACAGCTTCTCTGTCTACTGTACACCATGGTAGAACATAAATCATAACATGAGTCTGTATAGATAGCCATGACCAACCGTACATCATGGTAGAACATACATCAGTCTGTATAGATAGCTTTGACCAACTGTACACCATGGTAGAACATTCTCGAGTCTGTATATATATAGATAGAGAGGGACATTACTGAGAAGAATTACAAAGTTTCACATGCCCGAAGAAGAAACTTTCGAGATGGCTCCAGCGGGAATCGAACCTCGGACCTCCCGTGTCTGAAGCGGGCGCTCTACCACTGAGCCAACTCGTCTTCTCAGTATGTTGTATATCCTGTATGTTTTGAGGTTTTGCAGACCCAAAAGTAAAAATGACCAACCATCCCTGGGGTTGGAGTTGGCGTGGTTGCAACTGACTGATGCATTGGGGGCAGTGGTTTACATTGACAGGTGAATTAAAAGCATATCTTTATTCGAAACTTACAGAAGACTTTAAAACAGTAAATTAATTTGTAATGAGTTTACACGGTCACCCCACCCACTTTTTTCCACCAGGTTCACTCAATTTTCAAGCCAAACAGATTTGTTTTCCATCTTAATACTTCTAAAAGTTTTTGATAATGTGAAGTACAAAAAGTTAACGAAAAAATGAGGTCAAATTATTCGATTAAGTTATTGATGAAGATGAAAAATAGCAAAGTTTCTCACTTTTTTAGCAAAAATTACCGGTGTCGTCCATCTTTAATTGTCATTTTGGGGGAGCAGTTATTTTATATTAATAGCATGAGAGTGATTTCCCCTGAATAAGAATGACATTCGTCCTCAGCTTAACTCGAAATAAAACAATTCGACTTCTGTAGTAAGCAATTACCCTTGTAAACAGTCAAACTCTAATAATATAGGTTATACCATTAATCATGTCAATCACAAACAAAAACAATCTTACTAATAAGAAAGCGTTTGCATCTAGTATAATACGAGAATGCCAATAGCATAAACGTGATCATTTTTAAAGGCTGGACATATTCATTTACACCAAGAGACTTGCAAGTAGAATACATAGAAATGCAATATTGAATCAAACACTAAGACGAAGCATGTAGGCCTATAAGAAAGCCAAGCATGGCATTTACACCAAGAAAAATGCAGTAACCATAAGAGACTTGCAAATAGAATACATACAAATTCAAAATAAGAATATACAACTATGACGAATCATACATAGAACATAATGCATGGCGTTTGCATCAAGTAACTTGCAATAAACATACATGGAAGTGCAATATTGAATCAAACACTAAGACGAAGCATGTATAAGAAAGCCAAGCATGGCATTTACACCAAGAAAAATGCAGTAACCATAAGAGACTTGCAAATAGAATACATACAAATTCAAAATAAGAATATACAACTATGACGAACCATACATAGAACATAATGCATGGCGTTTGCATCAAGTAACTTGCAATAACCATACATAGAAGTGCAATCTAGATAGATACATGTATGACGAAACACGAATAAGAATGTAATTAGGATCAATAGACATATGGCGGAAATTCCCTTCCATAGATAATAGCTTCTCCGCCCACAACTTTAATTTCACCCCTGAACCTGCTTATACTTTATTTTGAATTAATCAATATATAGCTACATCAGGTGGGTGTATACTCAAATTTCTACCAGTTTCAAACCACCAATAATCAATCAATCCATTGATTTTGTGGGAATTAAACTACTATTCTAGAGAAATCCTGAAGTATTTCAAAATTAAAAGAAATAACATTGGTCAACACAGATTGATATCAGCCTTAATTTTAATTCTAATTGTAACCATAGTGAATTGGTCCTTTAAATATGACCTTGGCCTGTGAATTATAATGAGCTGGCCCTTTAAATATAACCTTGGCTTGTGAATTATAATGACCTTGTCTTTTGAATATATGACCTTGGCTTGTGAATTATAATGACCTTGTCTTTTGAATATATGACCTTGGCCAGTGAATTATAATGACCTTGTCTTTTGAATATATGACCTTGGCCATTAAATTATAATGACCTTGTCTTTTGAAAATATGACCTCAGCTTGTGAATTATAATGAACTTGTCTTTTGAATATATGATCTTGGTCTGTGAATCATAATGACCTAGGTCTTTGAATATGACCTTGACTTAAGAATATGACATTATAGCCTTTATGCATGAATAAGCAACATAATTGGGAAGATTTCAGTCTGCATGCAGCTAGGTCTTGTTGAGTCCTGAAATCAACTTCTAGCTAGCTCATAACATTCCGTTCATCATGAAATTCCATCGAACAATGATATTGCATGAATACTAGTCATAGAAATTGGACAAAAATATAAATAAATACCAGACATCCAACACAGACAGAACAGTATTTTAAGTACCACAAGCATCGTGAATATTTCTGAATTTTGTCCGATACCCAAGCTGCATAACTACATACAGCAATGTAATAGTATAAGGTAATGAATTGTGCGTGAGTTTCAATGATGATTTCTGAATAGTTTGGGGAGATATAAATAATTGCATGGATATAAACTCATACATAAATTCCATTTATGGAGGGGGATGATGAATTCTCCATAGTAGTAATGAAATGAGCAACAAGTATAACAATACGCCAGGCTAGACTTTCTGAAACAAGCGTTGTTACTCCTATATGTCCCTGGAGAAATAAACACGATTGATTTGGCCAATCACACACTGGATGGGGAGGCTAACAAAACTGACAATGAGACACTGTTGAAGATAAAATACTGTAAAATCATTCATTTCATGGGGGATTAAATTAAGTGGTTCACCATTAATCACTAAATCAACTTCCATTGAAAAATACTTTTGAACCTTGTATTTATTTCCTGAAATCCACAAATTAATGTCCCAATGATCTATTCTATAAAGTGAGTGCAGCCATGTTGTGCAAAAGGGATGTTACATATAATTATTATGACAGTAATAGACAGTTGGTAGTCGGAAAAATGGTATTGCATTTGGACATCAACCAGAAATTGAGCAGTATCGATGTATGCAAAAATGACTCAGTAACTGTTAAACCAACCATCCTTTAATATAAGGCTACACACACCTGGATCTAACCTTTTATTGAGCTTAAATAGCTCTCATTAAGATCTAGGATGCATACTATACCATAATGCCTTAGGAGATTATATTATGTGGTTGTATCTCTATGTTTGAACTTAAGTACATACATTGTTCCTTGACCTAAGTTCCTAAAAGCAATCAAGATTACTATATTGCTACAAGTAGTTTGCACTGAAATCCCTTGAAACATCTAACTTTCATCCAAGAACATTACCAATGAAAATTCCAATATAAATTCATACAAAATTGCAGCAATTTACAATCTGATTAGAAAAGAGACAATTTGCTGCAAGCTATTGTATTCCCGAATACTCTATCAGTTTCTTCCGCCTACACAGCAAAAAGTGCCCCGAATGAAATTCATACGTTACACGTATGAATTTCATACGCGAGTTAACGTATGAAATTCATGAGATGAAGCCCCCGTATGAAAAACGTACGTTAGCTTTCATATGAAATTCATACGTGTAACGTACGTTAAACGTATGAAATGGCCCAACGTATGAAAAACGTACGTTAGCTTTCATATGAAATTCATACGTGTAACGTACGTTTAACGTATGAAATTGCCCACGTACGTGTAACGTATCAATGACTTTAATGCATTTACTACTGAAATTTTGCGGCTTAAACGTACGTTTATGTCCCAAACGTACGTTTTTCATACGTTAGGTCCTAAACGTAGAAAAATTCATACTTCATTCCTACATCCAGGTTCAATTATTTCCGTAAGATCATAGGACCATCTAACACATGATAAATGGAAAATACATGGGAATGCCAGTAAACCAGATTTTATAGCAGTCAAGCTACCAACACAGCAGGATTCATCATGATATCTCAATGTAAAGCAGCACACTTGAGTGGAGTTAGTTACTCTATTTCAAGTAACAGTGACACTGACCTCACTGGCCCTGAGTTCAATACCAAGTGGCCCTTTTACTAGTTATCCATTGTAAACGAAGAGTGGATGCCCCCAATCTGCCTTCTAAATCTGAAATCGCACTTCTTATATAAACCTTTTTTCGTCAGAAAATCTGGATAAAAAATATTCCAGTGATCAACATACACTTACTGTTGAATGGTCTTTTACTGATATACAATGCTTCTTAAGACACTGGCAGACAGTGATCTCAATACCTAGATTCTTATGACGCTGTATACCACAGTTGAATTTGAGACATACAATATATACAAACCAAGTATTTGTCTTAATTTTATTTTCAGTGTACAAGAAACTTCACATTAAAACACACTCCTTTTTCTCTTCGCCTCAGTCTCTGGACCAACCACAAACTGGAAATACACAAGAAATCAGCATATAGTTACTTAAAATCAACAACCTTTTGTTAGCTTGATGAAATTACAGAAGAAATGCATTTATTTTAAATGCAAAATTGAACCATTTACTTCTTTTTAATGGTAGATCGAAATAAAAGCTCTGAGTCAGATATGTTGCCTGCCATGCAAAGTAGAATTACAGTTCTTGTGCACTGAACTTCGAATCATTCCAAAAAATGTGTATACCAAATTTGAAGTAATTCATTTGAACTTAAAATGACAAAGTTATGATGACCTGTGGACACGAAATGCTTTAATAAAACCAATCAAAGGGAAATAACTAACAAGAGGGCCCCGAGGGACCTATGTCGCTCACCTGTTGCACATTGGTATAGGTATCAATACAACAAACATTCTTACTATATTTCATTAAGATTGGATCAAAACAGCGACCTCTGGAGTGCACACAAGGTTTTTCTAACACTTGACCTAGTGACCTAGTTGTTGACACCACAAAACCCAGTTTTGAACTTGGTATGGATTTTATGGAGAACAACATTCTGACCAAGTTTCATGAAGATTAGATCAAAACTGTGATCTCAGGACCGAACACAAGGTTTTTTCTAAGATTTGACCTAGTAGCTATATAAACAAATTGTCATGAAGATGGAATGATGCAAAGTAAAGTTATGATAGGATTTTTTCTTTCTATTTTTAGTATCAGTGACCTTGACCCCAGTTACCCTAAATATGTCTCCTGTCAGTTTGCTAAAGAAAGTTTCATGAAGATGTGTCGAAGCAAACTCAAGTTATTGACTGGAAAAGTTTTTCTATTTTTAGTAATGGTGACCTTGACCCCACTGACCCCCAAATACAGCCCTAAGCTAGGTCTCTATGCATGCCTGCTATATTCAAAGTTTCATGAAGATGTCAAATCGAGCTTTAAAAATTATTGATCAGAAACCCACTGTTTGACATCTCCAACTCTGCAGTAGACACCACTGATAGGCAGAATTTTGCTGCATCTTATAAAAACAAATTTTGTTGAATTAATTCCGATTTGTCATGAAAATTTCTAAAGATGAGCTTAAATCGATATACAGCTATTATACCTTATAAACAAGAGCACCGCTACCAGGTGCTGGACACTCAACTTTATTCCAAGTTGATAGTAAATTTAAGAATTAAGAAACTATTTATCAACAGTTATATATGTTATATAAGTGTTATCTTGAATTAATGAAAACAAACAAACCTCAAGGTATGTGGATGCTGTACATCTCATAGAGATGCATGTATATTTAAATTCACAATAATGCAGGCCGAAGTGTTGGCATTTTATGAGGAAAGTGAAGTTTTGGAAAACTAGTAATTAGGAATTGCAAACAATGCAGAAGTCCCCTACCTGATTTCCAGGTAGTAAATTTTTGGTTACCAAGGTAAACACAAAGTTTGTCAGAATCAAAGAATAATTAGACATGCATAATCTCCTCATTGTTCCCAATCCACATACCAAGTTTCATAAACCTAGCTTGAAAACTGTTAATGGCAGGAACAAGATTTTCTTGACAGACAGACTGACATACAGGCTGACAGACTGAAGACAAACCCAATCCCCTCCAGCTGGAAACCAGTAGGGGACTTTAAAGGTCAATCCTGACTTTTGACCTAGTGACCTCAAATAAGGTGAATGTTGTAGATGTCATTGAGGTACATATATACACTTGTGAAGTTTCAAGTTCATACCTGTTGTAGTTTGAAAGAAATTGACCTTGACAATAAACTTAACCAATGCCAAAAAACCAGGCTATGACAATAGATGAAGATTACTTTTTCTTTGTTAAGTTGAGCTAATGACAAAAAGCTTACCTTTTCAAACATTTTCCTTATTACTGACCAGAACACATTCAGATCATCGGCAGCCCTCCCCTTACTGTCTGTTCTGTAACAAATAATCCACTAATATATTACAAACTTTGTAACCAATAGGTCATTTAAGAATTATTATTAATTGTATTAAATACCATTGCCTTGACTCTTATGGATGTTCCTTTTTTATAAGTAAATTATAGTTCTGACTATCTTTGAAGACAAAATTTATTATAAATAATGAGCGGCTCCAACGATAAAAGGTTATCAACTTTTAATATTGATCTGGAAGTTACCAAAAATATTTTAATCACTACAAATGTTCTCAGCTTTGATCAAGGCTAAAAGCACAGTCTAATCCAGGGCTCGACCCTAACACTGGCCGCGTGTCCAACCAGTGAAAATCAAGAAGGACCAGTAGCTGTTTTCTTATCAAATTTTATTCTTATAATATATATTGTCGGATCAATGCCCAATATATAATAACTTTTAGTGTCTATTAGGGCTGTAATGGTAGTCCGTGGTATACGAAATACCGCGGACTGCAGTCCAATACGGTTCACGATACAAGACTTCTAAATTTCGGTACGGTTCGGTATAAGCTTTTTTATGAGCAAAATAATATTTAGACAATGACAGCGCCTGACAGCCTTCTGATTATGTATAATTACCATGTATCACTCATTTTAATTGTATTGAGATGTGCTTCATATTGTCTAAATTCACTTAAAATTGTTGATAGGCACATGATAACTGCTGTTATAGAAGTATCAAATTCATTATCACTAAAAAATTGAAATATTTAAGCTGCTGTTAGAGAATATTGTATCGAACCGAGAGATACCAAACCGTTAGAAAAATATTCTTACCATGAGCAGACAGGCTCCTCTTTGGCAAGCGTAAGTTTTTCCGGATTCGTACAAATGTAGGTGTTGAACATCTCAGTGGGCGCTAACAGTGGCAGAGCCATCAGGTTGGGTATCATCAGAGTCTGTAAATGTTTATAAAATTATGTAAATAAACTTTACTTTGAGTGCGTTCATATTAATGAATACATTATGAAGCTTAAGTATCACTTATTTCATTATTCATTGAGACATAATCACCAGTTATTTTATCGATGAGTCCCTTCAAGCAAAAAGGGACTTAGTGATTGCAACAATCAACTTAATTAAATGTCGGTGGACTTAAGGTTGCAGATAGCATTGAGCATAGGTACATGTATGCACATGTGGAGTTTCAAGTTGATACCTCTACTAGTCCTCTAGTAGTTTCCAACACAGACGCCGATGCTCACGACAAGGCAATGACAATAGCTCTTGTTTTTCTTTGAAAAGTCAAGCTTATAACTGCATATGATTTTTATCACAGATTCATTCCAACAATTTCACTCTAATATTTCTTTTTTTTATGTTCACACAAATTCAAGCAAGAAGTAATTTACCAGCATTTGAACCATTCATCATGTCCCTTGCCATCCAACATAGTCATTAATAGACATACATGTTGACCAATTATATATTTCTCTGACTATATGTGCTGGTAGAGCCAGAGTATTGATTCGTCTTTTCCACAAGATCCCTGCAAAGAAAGCAAATTGTTTAAATTTATCCAAGTAGCACCACCAATAAACTGATACATCATACATGCATACATGTACAGGTGTTACGGCTAATTCTGCGCATCGGGTAATTCTGTGCACCATAATTTTCTAATTCATACACACTTGCTCAGTTTGCTGGGTCAATTTCATTTGGCCCTCAAGTGTTTTTGTAGATGTTTGTTACTTATCTGTGAAGTTTTATAATCACAATAAAATTGGAAAAGTATTTCCATGAAAAAATTTAACAAAATGAGTATCAAAGCTGATTTTATTCTGACGTCAGAGCCGTTTCTTTCTGTATCTTCAGAATTGGAGGCTAAAGATACGGGCCCGTATAATGTACTATCACAACCTTTCCATTGTCCGCAAGCCTTTTAGTTCAGTCAACAGTTGAGTAGCAGGGAAATATAGCTATGATTTTAATTCTGTTCAATTTTTTTTTGGGGGGGGGTTATCATTTGTATCAGTGTATAACCCGGGCGGTGGATGACTACCAGTCAAGGTGTACCCAAATTTTTTTGGTGAAGGTGTACCCAAATGTTGGTCAAGGTGAACCCAAACATTGGTCAAGGTGTACCCATACTTATTTCTTTATTTTCAATTAGTTTTAATGACTGAAATAAACATATTTATACATTGATCATTCAGATGATTGTATATTTATAAGACATAAATGCATTTTGAAGAAAAAAAATAAGTATACTTTTATTTAGTAAGTAGTTTTACCTATCTTTTTTCTATGTAATCTCATTATCTATCTTTATTTTATTTATTAACATAATATTTTTCCTGTATATATTACTGTACATATTACATATCTTATATATTTTCAAGTTACATGTAATTGTATAATATATATTTACATAACAGGTTATCTATATTATTCTACTGTATATATAGACTACAGTACATATATATAGTATATAGTGTAAATATGTCTATATTTTTTATTTATCTATTCATATAGTTTTATTTATTTATTCATGACATATCTATTGTTATTTTATTTTTAATAATATATAATGATTTTAGCATAAAACTATTATTAAAACTATTCTAATTATTGCTGAGTATATTACAACATGTTTTACTGTACATTGCCTATGATGCATTTGGTAAATATAGTTATTCCACTATGTTTAAATGACTTTTATGATATTTATTTTGCATTTCCTCATTACAGTATATTATATCTAAATAAATATGAAAAGATTTGTTTTATTTTTACATGAAATTTCATAATTTATAAAATAATTTATCATATATGAGAATTGTAGTACCTTAATGTCTCTTGTAATTCAATTTTGAATGGTTATGTACATTTGATATGTTATTATTATGATATGAAATTTTATATGTGTAAATGTACATGAATGAGACGTAAATAAAGAATATATATATATACATTGATAAATTAAGAAACAAATATTTGCCATATATTTCAAGATTTGCAAACCATTTCAAAGTCAACACTGACAATAAATTACAAATGCAATTTTTTTTAATTGATACAATGAAATAATTATTAACAGCACCCAAGTGTGACACATGTTTGATATTTTACTGAGAGGAATCTATACACAAATACCTTGTCATATGTCACCTACTAAGGAATTTCTAACTTAGAATTAGCTGAAAACACAAATGAAAAAATGTTTTCAAGATTATAATACCAAAATGAATAATATGGAGACTGATTTATAACAAACAAATAAATATTTTATATTTGGGTACACATTGACCATTAAGAATGGGTTCACCTTGACCAAAATATATGGGTACACCTAAGTTTGGGTACAGTGCTGTCGGGTAATTCTGCGCACCTAACGGGTATTGGCTTTCTACTTTTTAGATTATTTTATTTTTAGAATAAATTATGGTGCTGTTTGGATAGAAACAACCTTCATTGACAAATGTAAACAATTCAAAACATCATACCTACGCTAAACTAGGTCAAATGTCGTCACAAAACAAGATGACTGCCGGTTTTCATGACATATTTTTTTCCGGCTAATTCTGCGCAGGTGGAATTGTTTTTTTGTATAGTCTGTTTCAAAGATTTGTTTCACAGGAAATTTATCACAGTATCGAAAAAAAAGTCATTAAGACAATGTTGACAAAAAAGGAAAAGTCATCATCCATTACAAAAGTGCTTTTATTCAATTTATGTGTCACCTGGTATGCCAAATTAACGAAATTCGCCGTTGACACTCATTTTGGTTAAATTTTCGTAGAAATACTTTTCCGATTTCGTTGAAATTATTAAAAAACTTTACATAAGTAACACACATTTACAAAAACACTGCAAGACCGAAGAAAAACGACCCAGCAAAGTATGTAAGAAATAGAAAGTTAAGGTGCGCAGAATTACCCGATGCGCAGAATTACCCGAAACGACTGTACACCTTGACTGGTTCCCCGGTGGATAGCCAGGGAAATGACCGTGTTTTCACCTTCCGTCTACCCTGCACTGCCAGGGAAGTGTTGCTGTTGGGGATTTTTTCTCTGAACCAATAACCCGGGGAAAATATTTAGTAGTCGGGGCTGGGGAAATACCGGATGCTTTACCATCAGCAGCATTCAGCAGTCCCCTGCAGGGTGGGGTAATGTTTACAACCAAAACATGAAAAGTAAAAATCACCGCCTATCCCCGGGAGGCGGCCGTGGATTCAACTGACTGCATTACCTTGTGTGTGACTTTACAACTATAACAAGTCAATGGTCGAATATAAAATAACAATTTATGAACGAAAATTCGTCAACATTCCAAAAGTGAAAAGAACGCCATAATGGCGAGTCGAAAGCAGGCGCTTTTTGATGGCAAATTCTATTTTAACTTCGGAAATATTTACCAGCTGGGTTAATGGCTTCTTCAAAAGCATTGTCTATCATTTGCATTCGACGAAAACGTTGACATAATCGATAAAATCGCATTTTCATCAACTTCGTTCTAAACAGGAAGGAAACGCTAGTTTCGGAATACTTCCACGGGATTTACTTATTTCCATGAGTATGAAAAGCCATATTTATGGAATTTACCGGTGCGTTAGTAGAATAGTAACCTGTGTTATTGACCGGTGTTACTGTAACTTTTACCCTTTTCAATTGTCACCACTCAGTAAATACGTTAATAGTGACGATAAATTAATATTATATATTAAAATGCTACACGTTATATTTAATATTATCGAGATATAAAAATTATATGGGCTTAATATCATGCTTGTGAAGGTAAATAGCGTGAATACTGTAGTACTTTAATATTATATTGAACTCGACAAACTGCGTTGGAAGATGTATACTGTGGCCATTTTTTATCAATTTGAACAATCCGTATACTGTATACATGATCTACTACAGTGGCCATAATTATGAATTTATTCGGTACGTATATATGATCTACTAGCTGTGCCCAATTTTTAATTAACTTAGTCCGTGTGTATACATGATCTACTGTGGCCATATTTATGAATTTACTCAGTACGTACATATGATCTGCTGTGCTCATATATATGAATTAACTTAGTCCGTATGAATGATCTGCTGTGGCCATTTTTATGAATTTACTGAGTACGTATATATGATCTGCTGTGGTCATATTTATGAATTAACTTAGTCCATGCATGATCTATTGTGGCCATATAAATTTATGAATTAACTTATTCGAGATACATGATCTATTGTGGCCATATTTATGAATTAACTTATTCGAGATACATGATATAATTGGGAAATAAACATAGACAAGACAGCAGCTGTTAAATAACACTAATTGAAAGGATCTTGTCAAGTTCTCAAAGCTATACATACCCAATGGTCAGACATTCCTGATAGTATTGCAACCTTTCCGGCACCGCACCCTTTGTAGTTTGTCGGCCACTACACCAGTACAGTGAGAATGGTGATAATGGTAACGTTTCCGCTGCCACCACAAGATAAACTTGAGTAATTACGAAGACAATATCTTCTACTACAGTTTATTTTTCATTCACACAATAATTGTTCCATTCAGTTATGTGTCCAAATATATTCTATTACTGTTATATTTAATTTAGTGAAAATGTTAATGAATGATGGGATGATATTCACAGCAACTATCAGAGATTAAGACGTAGTAACTTCTTTGTAATTTCCTTTCTTTTTTCTTTTTCTTTTTCCAGTCAAATTCCCTCCCTCTTATATAGAGATAAAAGTTGCGGCAGTAATTTTGCCGGCAGTAATTTTAGCGGCAGGAAAGCCCTGACCGGTTTGCCATATATGGTTGGCAGAGAAATGTTCGGCAGTAAAATAGCGGCAGGAATTGGCCATAGTCCAATTAGTTATGAAACTATACAGTGTGACTAACCCTTAGCAGTTACAGTAATACCCCTATCCCACTTAACCCTAAGTAGGTGAAAATCATAGAGACAAACTTGCCAGTGTAAGTGCATTAGACTGATCCCTTCTAGTATCATTAACTGGACCCTCTTCCTGGATTAAAGCTATTGAAAATACCCTGCTATACCCTATATCTAAAATTGTAACAGTATCTAGAAACCTTTTGCCGCTTCGGAAACCATTCGTGATGGCTAAAATGATTACGAAGCTTCACGGAAGGCTTCCAAAAGATGTGGATTGAATGCGAAATGATGCGGAAGGGTTCCATAACATCGCCAGGACATGCCGAACCATCCCGATCTGGGGAATTTCTGCTTCGGGTCCTAGTGGACAGCAGGTCTTAGATATTTTGGGTAAAAATATACAGTATAAATATTTTATGAATATTTTAATTTCTGTCAATTCTGTTTAAAAACTGCCACAAAGAAGCGTTGGCTTTAACATATATTTAACCATGGACTGATTTAACTCATGAAAAAGTGCAGTATAAAGTAGTACATACTAGTTAAATAGAAAAAAACAATGTTTCTGAATAAGTAATACAAACCAACCCACAAATTTTTAGTTATTATGAAACCTACTCTAAACAAGGGAATATACAGTATGTTTAACAGTAACTTTCTATAGTGGTGGACACCGGGATTTAGTACTCGTCCATGTATTTGAATAACTTCACGCTCGTGTGCACTCGGTACTTGACGAAAATAAGCCCGGTGTGTATAAAATTATACAAAACTTCTGAATGAAAGGCCAGAATTTTCCATATTGTGTAAGTCAACTATTTGTTGCACAGTAATCAATATTTATAAAAACATAATAAATTCTCGATAAGTCACTCATTTTGTGTATAAAATATGACTGATTTTGAGCGTTCATGGGACTTTAAAATCTTGGGCTCATTAGCTCAAATCACATCTCTATCATTTAATCTGCCAAAGTTATTAAAGTTATTTATGTTACCATATATTAATGATCACACTGTGTATTGTCAGTCCGTGTTCTGTGCATTGTTGTGTAATTTGGTCATCATATTCTAATTAGATTGAAACTAGGGTGTGAAAATCTTCCTGGTTTTGCTGACATTATGTACGATTTATAGCATCAATGTCTTTACTTCTGGGTATACCCACGTACATGGACATACTGTAAAACTTCGATGACTTGAACTACCTTCGGATCGGAACAATAGTTCGAGCCATCTACATGTTCGAGGCATCGAGGGTGTACGAGTATATATACCCTAACTGTAAATAGTATAAGTTTACAAGTACTTGTACCCGTAAATCATGTGTAATTGTCGTATTTCGTGTGTATGTTTGTATTTCATATTTAATTCGTAATTTTAATGCACGTGTGTCAATTTATGAAATAACATTCATAATTATAATAAAAATGATCAGAATTCACCAGAAATCGTCGGCTAGCTCTTCAAATATACACATTTCTATACGAGGTTTGTTGTTTTATTAGTCAAATTTTTATATGGTCACATCAGATCATGTATACGGACTAAGTTAATTCATAAATATGGCCACAGTATATCATGTATACATACGGACTAAGTTTAATTAATTCATAAATATGGCCACCTTAGATCATGTATATGGACTAAGTTAATTCATAAATATGGCCACAGTATATCATGTATACATACGGACTCAGTTTAGTTAATTCATAAATATGGCCGCAGTATATCATGTATACATACGGACTCAGTTTAGTTAATTCATAAATATGGCCGCAGTATATCATGTATACATACGGACTAAGTTTAGTTAATTCATAAATATGGCCACAGCAGATAATGTATACAGACTAAGTAAAGTCATAAATATGGCCGCAGTAGATTATGTATACGGACTAAGTAACTTCATAAATATGGCTGCAGTAGATTATATATACGGACTAAGTAAATTCATAAATATGGCCGCAGTAGATTATGTATACGGACTAAGTTAATTAATAAATATGGCCATAGCAGATCATGTTTACATACGGACTAAGTTAATTCATAAATATGGCCAACACTGATTCATAAAATGGCCACAGTGAATCATAATGATGGTCGCAGTAATTCATAAATATGGCCACAGTAAAATCATATATGTGTACGCAGTAAATCATAATTATGGACACAGGAATTCATAAAAATGGCCACAGTGAATCATAAAAATGGCCGCAGTAAAGCATTCATATGGCTCCAGAAAAACCATACATATGGTCAGTACATCAGCATAATGATGGCCACAGTAATTCTTAAATATGCCCACAGTAATTCATACATATGGCCACAGTAAAATCCTGCGTAAGGCCCCTGTTAGATCATATTATTGCCCCAGTAAATAATCATTATTGCCACATTAATTCTTAAATATTCCAAACATACAGATATTATAAAAGTTATCAATGGAAAACTAGATAGTTCCCTTTACTTGTAATAATAGGACCAAAAATCCGGGACTATTTACAACGGTATGTAAAAATATTGCACCGCTTTCATACTCATGGCCACAGGGAAGGTTTAGCAAATGGAAATAAGTGTTACCCTACTTCCACGTGCGGTGTGGCAAAAAACCGTCCTTTCCGGACAATCGAAAGTTCGTCCCGCCCGTAAAATCGATGTAGATTTTTTTCATGACAATTAATTTTTTTAAAGCCTTGGCGTTAACTAGATAAAATGAAATATATTCTCATTGAAGTAATTTAATTCTCCATTGGTTATATATAGATCTAGTGGACCTAGATTCTACGGATCTTAAAGTAAGAGTCATTTAATTAGTATGTAGGCTACATCTATATAGGCCCTATATACAGTGTAGGTATATGGGTCTAAATATTACTAATGGGATTTTTTCCATCTTTAATGCA
The DNA here is from genome assembly GCA_963678985.1 of Spisula subtruncata. Classification (NCBI taxonomy): domain Eukaryota; kingdom Metazoa; phylum Mollusca; class Bivalvia; order Venerida; family Mactridae; genus Spisula; species Spisula subtruncata. The sequence goes on along the minus strand of OY787667.1, from coordinate 42,980,829 downwards.
TTATGAGCAAAATTAAGAGAAAAAAAAAATTGCATGAAAAAGAATTTATTTAATTGCTAATTTATTCTCAAAATGAAAATCAAATGTTTTAACCGCAAAATTTTGATGTTTAACATATGAATTTCATACGCTAAAATGTATAACCTTATTAAAAAGTTGTTAATTGCCCTATTTTTCAATAAATAATTAAAAATATTTTTCACGTATGAATTTCATACGTTAAAGAATTTCATACTCAAAATTATATGAAAATGAAATGTTTTAACCGCAAGATATTTTGATGTTTAACATATAAATTTCATACGCTAAAATATAATATAACCTTGTTAAAAAGTTGTTAATTGTCCTATTTTTCAATAAATAAAAAAAAATATTTTTCACGTATGAATTTCATACGTTAAAGAATTTCATACGTGAAGATTCATATGAAATACGTATGAAAAGTTCGCGTACGTTTAACGTACGTTGACTCTCACGTATGAATTTCATACGTTTTACGTATGAAATTCTCATGAAAATCCAAACGTATGAATTTCATACGGGGCACTTTTTCCTGTGTACGCTTATTGTGTGCTTGCTGTGATTGCGAAAATAGACTACACCTACTATGTGCTAGCTGTGATTGCACAAATAGCTTACCACTATTGTGAGCTAGCTGAAATTGCACAAATAAATTTATTATATGCCAGTTGTGATTTCAATAATAGCCTATGCCTGTTGTGAGCTAGCTGTGATTGCACAAATAGCCTAAGCATATAACATGCCAGATGTGATTGAAAAAAAGCATGCGCTTTTTGTGGGCTAATTAACTGTAATTACACTAATAGCATACTCCTAATTTGGGCTAGCCATGATTGCAAAAATAGCCTACACCTAATGTGTGCTAGCTGTGATTTCAAAAATAGCCTAAGCCTATTTTGTGCTAGCTATGCTTTTCAGAAAACAGGAAATATTTATACAACACTCGGACAATTAAACTATTTGTTTAAACAGCCATTCTTGTACTGTAAGAGTACTCTAGGCCAGATTTAAACCCCCACAAAATGACGCAAGTTCCATAAATACTTGTACCCTAAATAGAAGTACTTGAAACAATATAATCTGTAAATGCTTTCTTCAGCTCCATATTGATTGAGAAAACAACCATCGGCAAAAGTATTGATTAACGCAGGGCTACTTTACTGCAATTAAGTAATTAATTTGTACGCCCATTTCAGCCTTTGAATTCTACAGAAAGTATTAAATTCCTTTGGTTGCAACTTAAAACCAACAAGACTGACATTATATTACAGCTGCAGACTCTAAGCATTCCGTAAGGATTATTTTGTTTTGTACGGTGACGCAGTAAAATCAATGCTTACAAAATGTCTTCAACCCCTCGAAAAGGATATATATAAGAGGTGAAAAAGGTCCCTCTGTAGTAATTAGAGAAAACATTGAATCCAGTGTTTAATGCATGTTTATTGCATGCACAAGCTAGGTTTTCATACTATTCAAACTGGTGATTTAGTTTTGGAACCGAGACAACCCATTCAAATTAGACCTATTCTTCATCTAGACAATCTTCCTACTTAAACTAACTTTCATGAAAATCAAGTGAACTTCAAGAGCTGTCGCCACTGGGCAGAAGGACCATAATTCTGGCAACAATAATCTAAGCGCTAATTCGTTGATGTAGTTCATAAGAGTTGCATTGACAAGAATCTGTCTATGGACAGACAGACAAAATGAAAACAATATACTCCCTTACAACTTCTATTTTGGGGTTGAGGGGGTTATAATAAAAATACAGCTTTCATGGCCATTAGCCTCCAATATAATGCCTTCTTAAGATTTGACCTAGTGACCTAATTTTATTGACCACTACAACAATGTAACACTATTTGGAACCTTTAATCAACAAGGGAGAGTCTAGACAGGCTATCAATAAGTCGGTGTAATTGGTTTGATAAATGGATGATTATTTATATTGTTAAAGCACACAATCCATCCAACATCTACCAGCATCCCATAGGACTGTCAGTATCATATGTAACTGGCCCTACAGTTACTGCTTGCTAGATCAATCTATCCAAGAAAGCAAACAGTAGTTTACACCAACAAACAACTTCAGAAAGATCTTAACAAATTAGTAAACCCTGAAAGACAGTATTCAACGGAAACAGCAGAGTACAAAAGACAATGCACTGGCTTAGAATGAGAAGGTCGTAACTACTACTTACAACCTTATACTTAGAATGATACATAGTTGATACCTGCATCCCAAGGGGCTTCTTATGAGCCTATTTTCATGAAAATCAGAACTTGTCTTGTTGACCAAACCAAAGTTGAAAAAGTTTGTTTTTCCAAAAGTAAAGAGTAGTTTTCTGACAGTTTTTTCTTGCTTTCTCAAATTATCATTTTTTTGTACGTACAACCTTCTCATTCTAAGCAAGTGAATTGTTAATAAAATAAAAAATTCACCTTATGCACCTCCAAATTATTATAATCTTGTCAATTCTTTGATTTTTTTCATACAAAATAACATTTAGTTTCTGTAGAAAAGTGTATGCTTTCAAGTGCAGGAAATCCTGATTATTCTGGAATTGCAGGTCCCCTTTTAAAGCCAACAATTCAAAAACTGACAGTCTCCAAGTTCTCCACAAACCAATGAATTATTCAAGGTTTGCCTACACGATGCCAAACGATACTCTAGATCAATAGAATGACTTGACAATGACTAACTAGGGACCATTATACAGGATGATAGTATTTACCATTGTATTCAGTTAACATCATCAACATATATAATTGAGAGTTCCATTTAACCATCATTACTGAGATCTTCAGCCTCGGAACAATTCAAGGACTAAATATTTTTTTATTGGTTTCTGTAACCACCGGAAGCCACAGTTACTGCTCAATGAAAGATGGAAACAAAGACACTGCCAGCTCAAAACATTGAGAAGTGTATCATATAAAGTTAATAAAACCATGCAGACTCCTGATCCTCTGGTGCATTTAAAGAAGACATCTCAAATCAGAGTCAGAATTAATCATAAATCTGAAGTTCCAGCTTTTGAAATGTTACTTAAATACACTCAGAAGGTCTTTGCAGCATAGTGATGCCAATTTACTTTCAAGCCTAATGCAGTGAAATTAACATAAAGACAAATAACAATATTTGAGTGAGATGCGATCCTGCTCAGATTAAATTGCATCTTGAGATCGGTACCTGTAATGATTGAAATGAATAAACCACACTTTGTGTATCTCAAATTTCACACTGTGAATACAACTAGACATTCAACCCCCTCCCACCCTCAAAAAAAAAATTCCACATGTTTTTTTCGTGACAATATAAAATTCTTCCCAAAGCCTCAGAATGCCCATTTCGAGGGGTGCCTGCAAGAATGTAGTAAGTCCTTCTTTAATCATATGTAGTTACTACAGTCTTGCGGCCAACCCTTAATTTCTGCCAAGACTTCAGTATTAAAAGATCCACTATCAGCACCACAGGGACAAGTTCAGTGTCCTGTATCTGTTATTTGAGATAAAAATATCATTTTAACACAGGAGTAGATTGATTAGTTTCCAGGAGACAGCAACTGTTACAAGGATTTCTTTCATACGAGGGGGATTCCGAGAATGAGAGCTCACTTTGATTGAGAAACATTATGCAGCAAATGGATCAACAGTAGTCCGCTGAGTAAGCAAAACAATGTTAATGCTTTCATTCAGTTATCTCCCGCTCAATTAAATATATAAGGCATGGATCGCCACCCTCAGAAAGCGCTATCTATGTACCACTTTGCTTAGACAACGGACACCAGTTTTACCGGTATCTCAACTGTAGCTGTTAGAAAGAGTGGATATACATGCGGTACAGTATGTTCAAAGTTAAATGATAACGGTTATAAATGTAAGCTCACCGGTCAGGTAAACTTTGTTACGCTTAGTTTAACTGGGGGTAACTGAGTAAATAACTGTAGTCCCCCCATAAAGTCCATTCAAAGATAAATGACAAAAGCTATAAACATAAGCTTATCGGTAAGGTAAACTATGTTTATCTAGGTTTAACTGGATGTACCTGAGTTAACTGCAGTCCCGCAAATAGCCCATTCAAAGATAAATGACAACAGTTAAAAACATAAGCTCATCTGTCAGGTAAACTTTAATTATCTAAGTTTAACTGAACGTAACTGAGTTAACTGTAGACCCCGCTACCCTTTGAAAGGAATTATAGTTCCCTCCATAGTATTACTCATGCATTGAATCGACAGTAATTGTGTGAGGTAATGTTTGGCAACAAACGCAAGAAATAAAAAGTCAACACAAAGATATTTTTAATATATGCCAAAAATCCGAACAATGCGAAAATAAGTATTTGACAAAAAAGGTGGTTTACTTTACTTTAATGTTAGTTTAATCAATTGATACATGAGCTTGATACCGTCTAACTGTAACCATCATATAATAATATTCATTGATTGCTACAAATAACGTAGCATAACACGCATGGAAACAAAGCATGCAGATAAAGCAATGCACATCCTATCACTCATCAATTAATTAAATGTTGAATTATTGAAAAACAAATCATATTCAGATTTATCGATCATTTACCAGAACTGTTGAGAAATCGGCTGCCTGTCTCCAACATTGTGAAACATCATTCATGATTCAGAGACAATTTTGTTTGTTTGTTTGTTTGTTGTTTTTGTTTGTTTGTTTGTTTGCTCATTTTTTTTAGGTTAAAAAATGCCAAGCATGATTAACCCTTCATTTGCCAGTCAGCTTTCTGCTGAAATATGGCAGGCATATGAGTGCCTCCACCCAGATTTGAACCATTGTTAGCCATCGCTGAGGGTCCGAGTATATACTATTATAAGGCTTGCTTGAATTTTTCGTATTTTGGGATATGAATGGTTAACTTAGTTCTAATACTGTGAAATAATTAATTTTCGTCGGGGATTAAATTTCGTGGATTTCTTGGTTTACCTCAACCACAAACTTTATTCCCAAAGAACATTTACCTGAAATGCAAAATCCACAAAATCAAGTCCCAACGAAATTGTCTTTTTTACCAAAACCACGAAATTTGGTCCCAACGAAATTAAATAATTTTACAGTATTTGTCTGACTCTTGCGTGGGTGGTGAAGGCACTGCGGTAATTGCTGTGTGGCTTCAGAATGTCTGCAAACTACAGCATTTTAATGAGGATTACATTTTATGAGATTTTTTCAATGAAGTTACGCAGATATGATCAGACATCCAATGTCCTAGTAATAAACCTCTGAATGAAATTCCGTTTTTGAGACATGCAGAAATACATTAAGATTCTGTATAAGATCTGCCTTCAAATTTGTCATTTAAATGCAAAACTATTCATTGCTTGTCGTGTTTTTTAATTCAGTATTTAATGCAGTCTCAGACAGACGATGTTCCAACGTATTTAAATTAGACATGTATGTAGGTGCAGACGAATCAACAATTTGCATGCCAAGGTTTCGAGAAAAAATAGTTCTGTACGTTGTGTTTTTGTCCACAAAACAGGGGTTCTCAATGTTCAATCCTTAAACCTTGTGTGTCTTGAGTCTGTTCCAGTTTCAATATGGTAAGGAACTTCAAATGACATTAATCAAATTACTTTTATTTTGTGCATTATTTCTGATGCAGTAAATTTCTGTTTTTTTCTCTCCGGATTTATCCAGAATTGTAGGATCTCCGACCAAATGATCCGCCCGTCAAAATAAGAAAGAGCATATATATAATTCTTAAAAATCCGGGCTTCAACCTACAGTGATCCGTAATTGATCCCTACTGATTCTAAATATTCCTTTCCATACATAATTAATTAAGAGGAAGCTTAATTAACCATTACTACTGTATAGAGATTCCTAATCCATAAACTCATAAATACTCTCTTGTTTGACACTCAGAACACTTTAAGTTCCAGGCAAATGCTGCTCCGTGCATCTTAGTCTGTGTTATGTTGTAGTATTACTGTTTTTTGTGCTTGGCTGGTTAAGTTGAGTACTACCTTCCCTGTCCAATTTCCTCATATCTTTTTGTATGATGGGAATGCTGTTGACCATTGGACCCTATCAAATCCATTAACCCCTAAATAGTCCATGTATACCCCTAGCTAGTCCCCTTACATCCATTAATTATCCTTATTTGGAGTATTAATGCATAAAAAGTAAACATTTGATCTATAAAGAAAATAGCATCGACTAAGGCATCGAAGTGTTACTAAATAGGATGCCATACAAAATAAGCAGGGTGAAGTGTATCAGAATTTGGTATAGACCAACGCTGACAGTATAACAGACAAAATCATGCAAAAACCACAAAGATTTCTAAAACACAAACCTGATACAAATTAAACATCCATGTTATTTCACAGTTTCTCCTAAATCCAATTTGCGAGACAAACAATACGCAATACCAAAGCAATTTCCCAAAATCTCGCTTTCCTGTTAAAAACTCACCCCGAGTTTTCGAGATGATTCGCTCCAAGATTTATACAGAGTATTCCAATAGGAAAACCAAAATCCATAATGAAAATGCCTCCCTCTGATGTTATAGGAAGGGAGACATAAGCAATATCATCTGAAAAAGTCGAGCATTGATCAACGATAAATCAATACCACGAAGCTCGTTTAATGCTAAACACCCTGATACAATATCTTTTATTCAACCAACTCTGCAATTATTAATGGGAGACCATGTTTTAACAGCACGGAAATCTCACAATCTGAGAATGGAATTTTTTAAGGATGTGTTTGAACAGTCTGAGCATTGAATGCTGCAACGTGTTTGAACATTAAAATTGGTCCGGTATGTGAGCTGTGAAGAGGAGAGTAAATTAAAGACTAGAAAAAATTAGGAAAAAAACAAACAATTCAAACCATTGCACAAGATTGATGCAATATTCAGGCACAAAATCTTCTGAACAAAACTAAAATTTAGAAATGTAGACCTACTTTCCAGATTGAATTTTTTTCAAAAGTTTTCTTAATAACCAACACTAAAACCAGAAAAATTAGAAATACTGTAAAATCATTCATTTTCATTGACTATAAATTTTGTGGATTTCCTGGTTTACCTTCAATCACGAAATCAAATTCCATTGAACAATAATTTTGACCCTTGTATTTTATTACCTGAAATGCAAAATGCACAAATTAACGTCCCATCAAAATCGTCATTGTTACCAAAAACATGAAATTTTGTCCCATCAAAATTAAATGATTTTACAGTACTCAATAATACTGTGGTTTAATTGTTAACAATCTTTTGAAGATCAATTAAAGTGCACAAAGGATTTCAAAGAAAATTGGAATCCAAATAATGTCCGCAAACGCTTTTTCATAAATGAAATTTTAGGTCAATACATTGCATTGTAATAATTTTCAATTTGCCTCTTATTTTTTTGGTGTAATTTTACACCCAGACTGGTTGAACTTGACATTTTAAAGTGCTAGCATTTAGGAGACCAACTTTTTACTGAACAACTCTATCAGAATTTTAAATTTATCGAAATGTCTGAAAATAAATTGTTTCACCAATGAAGACTTACGAGATGAAATTCACTCATTTATCAATATTCTCAAGGTTTCGAGTGACCTTGTATCGAAACAGAGCGGGATACAGACAAAATGTTGGACAAAATCCCCATCGTTCATTTTGCTAGAATCTTTATGAAATTGATTACAGATCCTCATATTTTCATATCATTATTAAAATGATGACAGTATAAGGTAGTTGTGTTACCTAATATAACAACAAGGTAAGAACTGTGGCTAGGCGCAGCCATCGTAGCTGTGTGGCTTTGGTTTGTGCCCTACTATTTACTTATAACTGCAGCAGGTGTTAAGTGCTGTGTGACGGCTGTAAAAAGTCGCCCTGTATTTCACTTCAGTGTAGTTATCACTTATAATAACCTCCCTTTATGGCTAATTGTGCACAAAATTCAAAGTCTGCATGTGGCTAGGCGCAGCCATCGTAGCTGTGTGGCTTTCGTTTGTGCCCTACTTATTACATAATACTGTTGATTCAATAAAAGTAATACAATCAAAACATGATGCCAAAATGTCACAAAATACGCCCGTCTTGGTTGTGCTAGTGACAAAAAATATTGATTATGAAATAAAAGCCCATATTATGTCAAAACATTCTTAAACAATCATCTTTAAACTAATCTTTTTAATCAGAAACTATATATAATGTTTACCATTGTTGTCACCAAGTTTGAAGAAGATCAGAGGAAAACTGTTTGAGCAAGATTTGGCCTATAATCGAACTTGGCCTAGATATTACATACATAAGCATTGTCAGCAAGTTTGAAGATGATCAGATGAAAACTGTTTGAGTTAGAGTACAGACAATGCCAATTTCACTTTTTTTGGTAAAAGAAGGACCATAACACAAGAAGGCCTGCACCGATTTGGCCTATAATCGAACTTGGCCTAGATATTACACCTATAAGCATTGTCAGCAAGTTTGAAGATGATCGGACAATAACTGTTTGCGTTAGAGTACAGACAAGGCTTATTTCACATTTTTTTGGTAAAAGAAGGACCATAACCCAAAAAGGCCTGCACCGATTTGGCCTTTAATCGAACTTGGCCTAGATATTACACCCATAAGCATTGTCAGCAAGTTTGAAGATGACCGGACAAAAACTGTTTGCGTTAGAGTACAGACAAGGCCAATTTCACATTTTTTTGGTAAAAGAAGGACCATTACCCAAGAAGACCTGCACCGATTTGGCCTATAATCAAACTTGGCCTAGATATTACACCCATAAGCATTGTCAGCAAGTTTGAAGAAAATCGGACAAAAACTGTTTGCGTTAGAGTACAGACAAATTACTGGACGCCGCCGCCGCCCGCCCACACGCCCGCCCGCCAAGGGTGTTCACATAATACGTCCCGTTTTTTAACGGGCGTATAAAAATACAAATTATTTATAGCAGGGACAACCACTAACTTAGTTAAGTCAGTACACCCAGTTAAACCTAGATAAATATAGTTTACCTGATTGAAGAGGTAATGTTTATAACTGTTATCATTTAACTTTGAACGGACTGTACATGGTGTAGTAAAGTCACTGTAAACCTGACATGCACTGAAAGTGCAGTTCTTTCTATCATCATACTTATAAATCAATGTTCAAGTCCCGCTAATTTGTCATCATAATTAGCACCCCCATGCTAACTTTTTCATAAATAGGAGCATTAAACACATAAATACTGTGAGTGTGACCTTCAATGTGAGAACAAATAACAAATAAATTTTTCTCCGTGTGCGATCCATTCTATGATTTTCCACCATTTTTTATTTTTTTGAAAAATGTGAGTCAAACTTTGATTACCGTATTACCTTGTATTATCGCCCTTTGCATCGGGGGCAATGCATTTTATGAAAAAATAATTCCATACACACTGACAGAAAATTGAACTGGGATCCCAGCGGGATCCCAGTGGGATGACTTAATCCCGGTGGGATGTTGTCATTTCAGTGGGATGGAAATTCATCCCAGTGGGATGGAAATTCATCCCAGCGGGATCCCGGTAATAACCTACCGGGATTTCCAAGTACATTTCCCGGTGGGATCCCACCTGAATAGTATTTTAGACTGAACTTATTTTTGTTGACTGTTGTTTTTTCCTTTTAGCCAACTTGCATTTTTTTTAGAGTTTGAGCTAGAAAAATGTTTTATAAACCGTTTGACCATGGTGAGAAAAGACAAACTGAAGCTTGACCATGGTCTAACATGGTCAGTGTTTTCAACCGTGGTTGACCATTTGACCATGGTCGACTATGGTCAACCATGTTATTGTCTCACACTTTTATATTATCTCCCTTTAACAAAAATTATATATTTTTTTTTAAAGTCCCAAAAAACACTTTTTAAATAAATGTTAGCAAAGTAATATATCATTATTATTATAAAAATAGAAAGATTTATGAATTAGTTTGACTGATGAGTTCTTGCCTTTAATTGTTCTAACATGGTATCTGACCATGTGACAAGGTAAGAAATACCATAGAACTAACCGTGTTTTGTTAAATTGCACAAGATTTTGAGGGTAAAAAATCAACACTGCCGACCACCGGGATCCTGACCAATTTTCCCGGTGGGATCCCGCCTCTGATCCCAGTGGGATCCCACCTCTCATCCCAGTGGGATCTCATGTTATTGTCTCACACTTTTATATTATCTCCCTTTAACAAAAATTATATATTTTTTTTTAAAGTCCCAAAAAACACTTTTAAAATAAATGTTAGCAAAGTAATATATCATTATTATTATAAAAATAGAAAGATTTATGAATTAGTTTGACATAATAAAAAATTCATAATTACAACAAAATATTAATTAAGCTTTCCTATAAGAAATCAAATATTACCTGACATTATTTGAAACAAGCTGATTCATCTGTAGCTTGAACATTATCAGCAACTGGTGAGTTCTTGCCTTTAATTGTTCTAACATGGTATCTGACCATGTGACAAGGTAAGAAATACCAAAGAACTAACTGTGTTTTGTTAAATTGCACAAGATTTTGAGGGTAAAAAATCAACACTGCCGACCACCGGGATCCCGACCAATTTTCCCGGTGGTATCCCGCCTCTCATCCCGGTGGGATCCCGCCTCTCATCCCAGTGGGATCCTGACCAATTTTCCCGGTGGGATCCCGCCTCTCATCCCGGTGGGATTCCGCCTCTCATCCCAGTGGGATCCCACTGGGATGAGAGGCGGGATCCCGACCAATTTTCCCAGCGGGATCCCAGTGGGATCCCAGTCTCATCCCAGTGGGATTCCCAGTGATTTTTTCTATAGGGAGTCAGTTAATTAGAGGGGGGGGGGTTGTTCATGTGTGAAAGTTCGAAGGAAATCCTGCAAAAAACTGTAAGATAAGAAGAGTTGCCTCCAAACGAATCTGAACAACATACCTAGTGCAGCCAGTGGGTACCAGGACTTTCTGTAGAGAAGAGTCAAAATGACTCCTGAATTTATTGTAAGAAAATTTGTATTTATAAGTATATTAAATTTTACTCTTCAGCTTAAATTTTCAAGAGTCAAAATATGCACTTTAGTCAAATTCAAGAGTCAAATGAAATGCCCTGGGGTATAAAAATACTCAGTGGGGCATAGGCATTATAGTAAGGACAAATACGATGGTTATAAAATGAATAAATTGTTCCTCATTCTCAAATGTTCTGTCATCCTGGAGTGATTATATTTCCAGCAGACAAATAATCCTTTGAGACAATAAAATAATGAAAAGGAATTAATTCTGAAGACAACTGACTGCCAAGAGCAATACGTATTTTATTGTAGGAACAATTTCTATTTCGCGTTATTTTTTATGCAAACCAGTATATTATACATTCTAAAATGACTAGCGATTTGAAGACAAAGAACTGATGAAGACGAAGAACTGATGAAGACGAAGAACTGATGAAGACGAAGAACTGGTGAAGACAAAGAACTGATGAAGACGAAGAACTGATGAAGACAAAGAACTGATGAACACAAAGAACTGATGAAGACGAAGAACTGATGAACACAAAGAACTGATGAAGACGAAGAACTGGTGAAGACAAAGAACTGATGAAGACGAAGAACTGATGAAGACAAAGAACTGATGAACACAAAGAACTGATGAAGACAAAGAACTGATGAACACAAAGAACTGATGAAGACGAAGAACTGATGAAGACGAAGAACTGATGAACACAAAGAACTGATGAACACAAAGAACTGATGAAGACAAAGAACTGATGAACACAAAGAACTGATGAAGACAAAGAACTGATGAAGACGAAGAACTGATGAACACAAAGAACTGATGAACACAAAGAACTGATGAAGACAAAGAACTGATGAACACAAAGAACTGATGAAGACAAAGAACTGGTGAAGACAAAGAACTGATGAAGACGAAGAACTGATGAAGACGAAGAACTGATGAAGACGAAGAACTGATGAAGACAAAGAACTGATGAAGACAAAGAACTGATGAACACAAAGAACTGATGAAGACGAAGAACTGATGAAGACGAAGAACTGATGAACACAAAGAACTGATGAACACAAAGAACTGATGAAGACAAAGAACTGATGAACACAAAGAACTGATGAAGACGAAGAACTGATGAACACAAAGAACTGATGAACACAAAGAACTGATGAACACAAAGAACTGATGAAGACAAAGAACTGATGAAGACGAAGAACTGATGAAGACGAAGAACAAACCATACTGTTGTATATGAGCCAATATACGATGGAAGTGACATCACATCGGTTTTTGTGTGACATCATGCAGAAAAACAAGTAATACTTGTAAAGAACATACACTTCCAAATAACAATGGCTTTATAAATAATGCACTTAAATCATGTTTAGAATCGAAATATTCAAAAGCCGTAGTTAATCAGCTGATCTACAATGGTTTTTTGTTCTGAGGCTTTTTATTATTAATGTGTAAGAACTCTAAAACCATTGTATATCGGCCGATATACTACAAGTTTTTAATACTTTATTTCTTAAGTAAAACGCACATTCAATGATTGAATACACTATCAAGAAGGCATTATAGCATTTATAGTTTACCCTACTTCTTTGTCCAATCAAAAGTCAGGGATTTTCAAATTTTGGGACCACTTATTAATTTATTTTTGCAATGGGCATAATAACTTTTTAGTAAATCTGTTTATTAGAACAATTTGCTGATTCCAAATATGGAAAACTAGATCTGCCCACCCTCCTAATTTTACTGTTATTCTATCAGCAATCATACAAGCAATTTTGTGCAATTTCACTCTCATTATTCCATAAATGGGCTAATATCGCTCCCTTGCACTAAGTTTATACATCTAATATATGATCTATAACCTATACTTAAAAGGGTGACACGGCTGTTGGCCATCAGTGTTAAGCACTCTTGACTACCAATACAGACAATCTAGCAGGTAAAATGGCATCTTGGTTACTATGGTTTGTTTTTCACTGAATTCTAGATATTTCTAGAATGAACTGGTTAACCCAGATCTGGATGTGAGTTCATGTACTGTTTACAATTAAATAAAGACAAATGCTTACTTCTTTGCTAAATGGCTTTAATGTTACATCAAGCACCTTGATGCTCATTCTGGGACATAAAGAGCTGAGAAAATATCAAACGTAAGAGATGATTCCACAAACAAAATACATACTGAAAAATTATTGATTTTCGTGGGGGAATATATTTCCCAAATTTCGTGGTTCACTTTCAACCATGAAATAAAATCCCATTGAACAATAATTTGTACCCTTGTATTTATTACCTGAAATGCAAAATCCATGAATTAATGTCCCATCGAAATGGCATTTTTTAACTAAAACCCAAAATTTTGGTCCCATCGAAATTAAATGATTTTACAGTATATAAAAATGTAAGAGACAATTCCAGAAACATAACACATATGCAATCCCTCTAGGGCAGTCAATCCAGTCATTATACAATGGTGTTAAAACGCGGAGTCCCCAACCAATAATTTCCAACAAAGTCTCATTACTTCACAAAATAAGCAAAACCACGGAAAACAAATAATCAGACCGACAGCAAACAAGAGTTTAATGGACGGATGAATATGATTAACTCTTCACTCAAAGGAGATGGATTTGCACGCAACTACATTAAAGCTCTATGCATGCACAGTTTTACATATTTTTGCACATTTTTGCATATTTTTCATTCATCAGATTTCCACACCATAATATTATGAGGGTTGCATGCAAAAATGTAGTAACTGCTTATACTAGTTATTAAAGAAGAACATACTACAGTCTTGCAGTTAACCCTCACCAGTAATTGCATGATGGGTGTGGGTTTATCAATTATTTTCCAATAAAGAATATTGAGATGGCAGCCATAAAATATCAAGCATATACTGTGTGTAAATATATAAGGAGTCTATGAAGTAAGTAACGAGCAGCTTGCTGTCTTACAGGAATGAAATTAAACAACTCTACAAGAGAATATATTGTAACACGTTTAATCCTTTCCTCCATACATCCATACACTGTTTTGATAAGAGATGGACGCACAAGTACATACATCACAAGTGCAGCTTTTTGTGACAAATATCAAGAATGATCTCCCTTGGTAAAATCTTGTTAAGTCCATCTCCATTATTTGATTGTCTCACTTCGATCATTATTAGTAATATTAATATTAGTATTAATAATATCAGAAAATTGGTAATTTGTGATGGACGAGGAACAGAGGCTTGAATTTATGTATCTAGCGCTTTGAATAATTTCAACGCTTTTGAATTAAATAACCTGCAAGACAACACTTGAAAGACATTCAAATACGAATGCGTGCCTGCGAAGATGATAAATGCGGCTATGAACACACAGATAACTGGTACAAATCAACTAACTTAATATAAGACCTTCCGGACCACCGTCAAAGCAGGGTTGACAACATACTGCAATAACTGAATTGTTGTTAATACTCACATGGTAGTTACAAAGTAGAAAACAACTTAATGTGTGTGATGTAGCAGAAAAATGAGTTGGGGAAATCCCTTGTATTAATTTCTCCCCAATTTTTCAATATATATTCAGAACGTTCAGCACTTTATCTTGATTTACCGGGTACTGAAATTCCTCCATTTCATGATTTTGTTTTTAGTTTTTAGCATTCAGTGACTCAGTCAGTATTAAAGAGTTATGTAATTGTACATGTAGTAGATCATTTGAAGAATAGAAAACTGCTTTGTATACTGCTAGATTCCAAGGCTAGTGGTACAGTAGGCCCGCAATGTACGTCCTATAAACTATATCTTCCTTTAAAGTCAAACCCCTCACGGGGACATTGACATGTATAAATATCACTTATGAGACACCTATTTTTGATGAGCACTATTAACTCCTGAATTCCTTCCCATATTGCAGCAATTTGCTGGAAGCCTGACAGAGATGGGTCTTGTCAGTAGTCAAACAATCTTGACTTCAGTATGTGGGAAGAAGTCCACAGGAGACAGAAATCGTGTCTAAGTCTATATATATGGTATCCATTCTACAAATGTAGTTGGTGGCTTAATTACAAACCAACACATCAGCAGTTCTTACTTAGCTTACACAAAAATTGAAACCTTTGATCTCCGACATCATTGATCAAGGCAGACACCCTTTAAAGTTTAAGATTCAGGGTCAACTCGGCCCAGTTACCAACTCGGCCGGCCAAACTCGGCCCAAATACAAACTCGGCCTGGTCCAACTCGGCCTGAATTTAATATTATTGATTCTTTGTAGTAATTGTATAGTAATACCTGATTATATGGCGGCTTTATGATTAATCCTGATTATTTATACCCATGAACACAGATATCTGTGCCATGAATACACAAAAATCAACTATTGTAGCTGTGCATAATTTCATCTTATTACCAACACCCTTAATTAATTTAAATCGGCAATCAGCGAAAAAAGAAAACCATGCTGGGTGTTAAAAACAGTATCCTCTATAACCACTAATTAAGTCAAAGTCACAGTCGGATAGTCAAACAATCTCGACTTAGAGTATCCACTTCTAACAGTCGGATTACGACTCCTGACCATTCACGGGAAGAAGAAGAAGTATATATACCCCAAGTTATAGCCAATGAGAAATCACTAAAAGTTGACATTATTGTGTACAGGAACAATATAATTCGAACCTATATTGTTCCCATTTTGTATAAGTCAGATCTGACAGATGTCTTCATCAGTTCATTAATTGCTAAAAAAGTGTCCAATTAAAAATAAAATTTTGGTTTTAATATGACATTATTTGGTGCAAATGTTTTTCTTAATGTTAGGGCCAGAATAAGACAAATATTATCCAAAAGCAACCTCAAAGTTGCAGGCCAAAATGCTAATTATCCGAAATTAAGCTTATCCGAATCTGCCACAGACAGACGTAAACAAACCAATTAAATATTGTCAACATCGAGCGCTTGGAAGGTTTTGTCATTGCATGGAATAAAAAAACACTGAAATACATTTAAAGCTTACCTGAAGAATATATGATTTCACAGACACACCTTTTGCCTTCAGGCTAGAAATCGGTTCGTTCTTCCACAGCGATGATTCGCCCACGGCTCCAAACGCGACACAAGCTGTCAAAAAGAGTTAGGATGCTTTTTCTTCTATCTTATCGGGGGAAAATGACTGGTAGAATAATATAATTTAGTTAAATAGTCTTCCCCTTCATTGAGTAATCATCTTTCACTGCATGACAACTCGTGTGTAATTAATTAAAATTATTATAATCAATAAAAATATATTGACAAAAAGGGAGACAACTCAAAACTTTTAACAATATTTTATTCCCGAGTTTCTTCCCTTGCAATCAATTTTTTAGACGACAATAGAAGTAAAATAGGCGGGACAATTTAAATATTGAGATAAATCAAGATTTATAAAACTTGAGCATGGTAAACCTTTTATTCATTGACCATTGAATAAGTTTGATAACGTTAGTTAACTTGAAATAAGGATATACCCAGAGTATGTAACAAAGTAACCTATTTGACTATTGTTTCCATATATCACAAGCGAAAATGTTACACATATCCTTATTTCAAGTCACTAGTAACTAACGCTATCAAACTTATTTTGATAATTAAAACAGGTTCCAGATATAGAGAACCAATGATTTTATGATAATCTTACTAAAAGAGGTCCATTTTACTGCAGGGTTAGATATTTAGGATACACACTTGTAAACGAGCTTCGACAAAAACTAGATCTAGATTCTACCAACATTATGCTTGCAAACATTCTTCTATCATTGTATCTACGTAAACCAAAACAATGTAGCAATAAAACAAATCAAGTGCTGCACAAAATATAAATATGATACGACCGTCGGAGGTCGACTTACGTTGCATTAACGTAACGCGTTATTTCGCGTAAAGTCACGCAACGTATTTGACGCCAAAATAGTGACGTCACGTTAATTGTTTACAACACGACATAAATAAACAAACAGTTTGTAACGGCGTCACAGAGAATCAACGTCAATTTATGAAAATGTGTTCCGCCAACTATGAAAAATAGACGACAAAGCAAATTAGCTAAATCAGCGAAGAAAGCAGCTGTCGTTCACGACGATTCGCCGGACAAAGTTGCTAGAAATAGCAATAAAGAAAAAGATTTGAAACAATCGAAACTTAACAAAAAAGTTAATTGGGCTGACAAGGGGATCGAATCAGAACCAAAACGAGCGAGAACTACAACGAATGTGAAGGATACTTCAAGCAAATCATGTGACAAAATAACTAAACAATCAGCTTCGAGTGCTAAAAATCCACAATCTTCAAAACTGTCGAAAACTCTAAAGACAAAACTTCCACCAACCAATGAGATAGCAGAAGAAGAAAAGGCCATAGACGTTCAGACATATTTAGATACATTACCATCTGAGGAAATAAGAACATTCATTGAAGGATTGATCGCAGAAGATAAATTCAATGTAAGTAATTAAAGATAGCCTGTTTTTAACTTTGCACTGTATAGATTTATATTCTTTTACTCTTTGTACTTATTCTAACTTTTTAGTTGGTGCCCCTGACATGGCATCGCAGTCATAATCTGAATAGATTATTAGTGAGTTACATGTTGATGTTGATGTAGACTGCTCAAAATAACACAAGGGACACACAAAGTCAGGTAATTTTGCGTCTTAAAAGTCGGACAATGAACCTACACGAAGCCCCACGATTCGAAGTTTACTTTGTAAAAGATAGATATACATGCATGCGTCTTTGTATGGTTGTTTGATTCCTCATGACATAAGGCGTATTTGTGGGTGCTGGTCATTTACTTTGTAATGCCATCCTAAGTAATGGCTATTTTCTCTAACCGCTCGTTTCCGTTTTACCCTTAGATAATGCTGTGTTTTAAGCAACTGATGTCAGCAGACGTCATTCAGACGCAGCAGGTATTGCTAATGGCACATGTTTGATCTTAGAGGGTAAAGATGCTTGAAGGCAATGATTTTAACTACATTATGAAGTGTATTTGAAATCGCTGTTATGATAACGGATAGTTCGCCATGACGGACCCGATATTTTTCTTTTTGCTTTTCAAACCCCAGGTAAAATCCCTACTCCCAGGTCCGCGCAGATCGTAAAAAACCCACCCATTGCCCAAAGTGAAATATAGCACCGGCACCGGTTGACTACTGTGCCCGTCCATGATTATATGTGACTGGGTCTCAAACTCCACACATACATGTACCATTTCATTAAATGATGTTGTATATTATTTGTATATATGTTTCAGATGCTACCGGTGAATACGAGTGCCATCATAGGCAACATGGAAATGATGGAGACATATTTCAAGAACGACGCTAAAACCGGCAAATCCAAGTACGATCCTAACGGCAGATGTTTAGATGGCGGTACACCACTTCATGCAGCAATCAAGGCCAAAAACAAACAGTCGGTGAAACTCCTTCTCCAGAACGGTGCTGATTGTGCACTGGTGGATTTTGTAAGTTTTGTTAAACTGTTCATTTTCGCCGGCATATCCAAGTAACAAAATGTTACTCCAACGAAAACGCTTTTTCTCTACTTACTTTGATGTAACGCAATACAAAAATGTCAATTGCTACTGTTGGACAGTGCATGGTTAGTATGCAGGATTTCAACGGTAACCGAGCAATCAGGGATTGATTCCCATTTCCCAGTTGTGGCTTATCATACGGTTACCTTTCCACGATAGTTTGACCACACTGTCAGTTTTTCTCCATTTGCATACGTATTGCCAATTCCTTTAGGAAGGCTAAGTTAGTATTGTTACCATACAGTCCAAGAAAACTGGAATAATAGATAGGTCACCGTGACATATATCAGAAACATTTGAGAAACGGCAGTACCTCCGAATAAATAAATAAGTAAATAAATAAATAAATAAACGAGCGAACGAACGAGCGAACGAGCGAACGAACGAACGAACGAACGAACGAACGAACGAACGAACGAACGAACGAACGGACGGACGGACGGACGGACGGACGGACGGACGGACGGACGGACGGACGGACGAACGAACGAACGAACGAACGAACGAACGAACGAACGAACGAACGAACGAATAATTAACACTAGTGATAATTCATGACTTATACTAGTATGTGGTGTATTTTTTTGTATTTCAGATGGGTGACAATGCTATCATGGCGGCCATCAAAGCAGGAGATGCAACAGTGATTAACACACTATGGCCATACCGTGGTGCTCTAAATGTCGATCATTCTAACATGGTACGTGTAATTTGTTTTAATTTCAACATGTGCAATATTTTTGTTTGATTATGTTCTGGAATTCCACAAACACATAGAGTTCCAACTTACTTATTTTCCGTTTTGAATTATAATTATTGAGGCGTCTCGTATGACAACACGACACGTGACCTATTTGTATTTGTCTAAAGAATATCTTGTCGTTGAATAACTAAAAGCGAAACAGGTATTTTGATTGGTACATGGTTAATTATAGAAAAATACTAGAAATAGGTTAATTACAATGCTGAGAAGATTTAAACAATACAACATAAAAATTATTTGGCTCTAGCAGTTCAATAATGCTTCTTTTGAAGTTTTGATTATGTAACCTGTTGTGTTAAAGTCAGCCGTATTTATAATTTTATTTTGTAGCTTGGTATGACAGCACTTCATTTGGCAGCAGAGAGAAGCTGGGAGGCATGTACAAGTTTCCTACTACAGAATAAAGCATCGCCGAATATTTGCAATGGGGTATAGTATTTTACCATTGTTATTTGAATACAAATTCTACATTATGGCTAGGCCGACATGACACTCGCATGTTAAGTTAAAAGAAGTTACTAATTTTCTAGGACTCTTTTCAGCTATTAGGCCGTTCAAGCACCCTTTGACATTTCAACTTCCCCTGGTCATTGGGCTACATATGGAAACCTTCACTCGTGTCTCCCTGGGGAGACTATTTCTCTCCTGTGGTGTGGCAGCCTACATCGATCTGCGGCGCCCAGGAATAGACACTGCCCTCACAGGTACCATTTTACACCATGGTGGAGTGGAGCTGTGGGTCTTGGTCAGAGAAATTAACCAGTGGTCCAGAGGGGCGTCGAACCTGGGACCTCTCGATCCCGAAGCGCGCGCCCTACCTCTAGGCCACCGCTCTCCATGTTGATAGCACTCAACCTGTCAACAAATACATCAACAACCCTTTGCTAAAGATCCACTAGCATTTGTTGTAGCTGTTTGCCCTATTTAATGGAGAAAGATATACATGCGCTATACTCAAAATTTTATAGGTTACAAATCCTTATGAATTAATATTTTGCAAATTGAATAAGATGAACTGACTTTTCAGTAGGAATATTCAGAAACATAATGCTACATCAGGGCCGGTATTTATAAATCATCATGATCTTAAGTGAAAACTTAAATATTTTGACTTAAGTTAAATTATTGTGCTGCTCATATTTCATAAGAAACGAAACATAGCCTAAGTTTTCTATATGATTACTGTAGCTTTTTACATAATGCTTCTAAACAAGGTAAAACATTGTTAATATTAGTTTTCCTGTTTAGCTGATACACTTAAGAAAAAATTGAGATTTTAAGAAAATTCTAAGTTTTCACTTTTGATGCTTTATAAATACCGGCCCTGCAATATTGCAAACGAGCGAAGAGTAGTTAAAACTTGATGTCCAAGTGCTGATGAGCCGAGCCCCAGTTAAATGTCTGTGCTGCATTAAGCCTCTGTGATATCAGGGTGTGGTGATTTTCTCGATAGTTTGGGCCTTACACAACACGAGTATAAAAATGATAGGACCAAAATGTCCTTTTTATACGTGTCGCTTTTGTCCCTGACAATAGGGATCGTCAGTTGCCTGGGAAGTGATGCCATTGAAATAATGCATGTCAAATGCAACAGATAAATCACTGGCTTAGAATGAGAAGGTCGTACGTACAAAATCGATACTTTGAGAAACAAGAAAAAAACTGTCTCAAATTTACTCTTTACTTATGGTAAAACACACTGTTTAAACTTTAGTTTGGTCATGCACCGATTTTCATAAAAATAGGCGCATCTGGGGGGGGGGGGGGGCGTTCTATCAACATGTCGTAGCTTAGATAAGTTGGATTTTCTTCAAATTTGTTTACACTTCACTCATTTAAGCGGTTGTTGCATGTCCTTCTTCGTGACTCACGACCAAAACTATTAAAAAATGTCAAAATTGCTTTAGAATCGAGCTAAAAGCATTTTGTTAGGGTTTACGACAAAACCTGTGAGTTACATGCAACAGCATCCACCCTGTCTTAAAACTTGCGACAAAAATCGACCAAGTTGTGACATCGTAGCAAAGACAAAACGTTGATAAAACGCCTTTGTCGCAGATCCGGCGACGTAAGACACAACTTGCGACAAAACGCTAATATATTGTCGTACGACACGTTGATAAAACGCCCCCAAGAAGCGCCTTAGGATGCAAAATTTTAATATAATCAGTACTTACTTCTTATTCTAATTCAGGGAAATCTCTTTCTGTAAATTTTATATTTATTTTTCATGTCGGTAGAATGGTGTTACACCTTTAATGATTGCTGCCAGTAAAGGAGATCTCAAGGTTGTAGAATGTCTGGTTAAAGCTGGTGCAGAAGTGATTTGCGAAGATCAGGTAAGTCAATGTTTATAACATAATTGACACATACACGAAAATTGTAGATCTTCCATCAAAATAAGCAATTAGTTGTCTTATTAAAACCTCCATAAAATCGGAACGACTTGAGATATTCGTCCATTTTTTTCAATTGTATATCCGTAAGATAGAGTTCTTTCCAGAAATAATAAAAAATGAAAATGTCAAATTTTTGCCATAAGCCCCCCCCCCCCTTTATCAGGCGCAGTCACATATGAAGAACACAGAATTTACATTGCTATCTCAAAATTAGCGGACAGCTTGACTTCAACGTTAGTTGCCAGTGAAGTTGACAACTCATAGATTTCAGATCGTCATCTTTTCAAATTGACATGTTTGTATGGAGATATCTCGATAACCTTTTTATTATCTTATACTGTTGTGGTAGTTGTCCCAAACAATACTATTTTTAATTTGTTGTGTGGAGGTTTTCTGCAGCCACATTATTTTTTGTTGTTGTAATATTGAGCTTTTCAGCAGTCAGACTTTATTATTTTGTTGCTTAGCGGGTTTCAGAACTGAATACTTGCACATGGCATATTCAGCCACTCTGGTTACAAAGGCCCGATCCACACTCATCCATTTACTACCCTTCAAATGTATTGCTATGTGTTCTTTAATTCAGGAATACAACACATGTATAAGTCGAGCTTTTGCTGAAAAACACCAAAAAGTCGTTGATTTCCTACTGAAACAAATGGATGGTGACACAATTGTCATTTTTATCCGGGTAAGTCAGTCTAACGTTACTAGTTTCGAAATGCAAAGATTAAGACTGTGTATCACAAAACATTTTCACCTCACCGAGTTCATGTTAACACCGAGGATTTCCAGATAAAGAATTCTTGATGTGCAAATGCTTTCGGAAAATATTGATAGCTTGTGCTTGAACTAGATGCATTTTTAAGCTGGTAGATAACAGTTGTCCTGCTTTGGTTTCTAGACGTGCGTCAGTACCTTACAAAGGCACAACATCACACTAGTGCAGTTTCTTATTTGCACCAGCAACTCTACACCGTTTTTTACCAAGTCACATAAACATAAATATGGACTATGTTTATTACATCCAAATGATTTAGAATGGAAAGTTTCGACATTAAATACATTAAAGTGTATAGAGCTATATCGGAAGATATTTTTTTTTTAAATTTCAAAAACTGAAAAACAATAATGCTTTCATATCCATTAGATCATTTTTCGCTTCAGTTTTAACAGAAACTCTCTTTGTGATTTATTGGACATGCAAACTGTCCATTTCCATACGAAAGTGTTCTAGAACACCCTATGAAACTATAAGAATCATCTATTTTTCGACGATTGAATCAAAGTACACGGAACCCATCCAAAGTTTTTATTTGCAATTAAGGTAGTCTAGTATCATACTTAAAACGATGCAAGTAATTATTTTGACATTGAATGACTGTTAGAATATAGCTATATACACTTTAAACGGCTAGTCAATGTTTAATGGTCTGTTTGATATTCTAGGATCTAATGGACAATGTTATGCATCCACCACTGCCAGAGAAAGACTATGCTCTATTTGAAACTCGGTATCTTCCTTTACTCGTGGAATGTACGCACTACGGAAGTTTCCGATATGCCTTTTACCACACCAACGTCGTCCACAAGATGACCGTCAAGTTGGAGGACAGCCTCCGTGATATCGAGGGTTCCATTCAGATTGCCAACCTTCTATTGTGTACATTCTTCAAATTCGGCTATGAAGTTGACAAATTCTTCATTAAGCAGTTTCTGAAATGCAAAGGACCCGATCTTATTATTCACATGGTGCATTTTTACACCAATGATTGGAAGATTTCAGAGAAGGACTCTATTTTTGTCTTCTTGCCGATGATTGGTTTGGTCGATCTGCCGGAAGGTCGGGCTTGGTTGAGTAAAAATGTTCTGTCAGTATCCGAGTATTTCAACCTGTTCGAGAAAGAGCAGCTTAAAATGTACATGTCGCACAGCAATCACCATCAATGGTGTTTGAAACATACTTTCTTCAAAGAGATTCATCGAGTGTGGAATGCTTTTTACAATGAGATTCAAAAGGAACAAACCTTTCAGAGAGAGAAGCATATGAATGAACTACTGGCACAAGAAGACAGAGAACGTGAACAAAAGGAACTAAAGGAGCGAAAGGTTTTGGAGAAAATCAAACAGAAACAACAAGATAAGGAGAGAGAAGTTGAAGCGTCTTTGATTGATTTGTGGACTGTACAAAGCGATGAAGAGATGGAGAATGGTTGTAGCAACTTGAATGCTAATTCCGCCAGCAATGGACTTAATGATTGGGGTTATATTGGTAAGGTTGGCACACAGAATGTTGAGGGAACAGCGGAAGTTACGAAAAGTCCAACAAAAGACACACAAAGCCGCATGAAGGAATTACTGAACACTTTTGACCCTATAAAAGATCAAACTTGGACGACTGTTTGTACGAAAAAGCAAAAGGAAAAACAAACGAAAAGTAAACCGAATCATAAGCAAGATAAGAAGAGGAAAAAGGAATCAAAGTTCCCGTTGGACAACTTCATAACCAAACGCCAGTGAAGTTTACAGGCTCGGCTAGGTGGGCCGATGTTGCAAAAGGTATCAAAAAGAAGCCAGCCACGCCAAATGTAGACACAGTCAAACCATTACCAATACAGTCAAAATCTACAGTCACAAGCGATGCTACAACATTTGGGCAGACAGATTTCCCGTCATTAGATGGAAGTCCAAGTATATCAAGTAAACAGGAGAAACCTAAAACTATGACCTTCATTTCCATGGTGATAGCGAGCTTGTTAATGAAACAGAGGCTGATTACTTTACTGATCTTACTATAGATGCTGAACAAATTGAGAAAGAGTTGGAAGAAACTATGGCGTATGAAATGGATGCTTTCAGTACCGACAGTGATGCCAATGAAACAGATACTATTGATGGATGCTGCTTCGTAAATCAAAAGTATCTGGAGCAAAACATAGAACAGCAACATGCTTCGCCTGTCTTAGCCATTGGTAATTTTGCAATGGTTAATGAAGGTAGAGCAATATTGGGTCAGTCAAAGAACACCTGTAACAATGAAGAAAAGGAATGTGTTTATGAAATGAGGAATCTACAACTAGACCTAGCTGAACAGAACATAGCAAGTGGTTTTGAAAATCTTGTTCTCGATGGTTATACGCCTGAACATGGCGGGGAGAACGTAACGCCCCTGTTTCAAGAACAAATACAATTTCTAAGTGAGGAAATGTTACCGGAAGACCTCACAAGTCCCTCAGCACAGTGTAACTATACTGGGAAGATTGAATCTAAGAATACAGCGGTAGTGAGTATAAACGATGGAGTATTCGTCGATACCGATACCGACATTTATGATAGCCCAAATACTTCAGTCAACAACGACGACACATACGTCGAATCAATAGAAGATCATGTTCAGATGTTGATTAGCTGTGGCGTGTTGAACCATATTGAAGCTAAGATGTACCAAAACCAACTTGAGAAGTATTCGATATTCGAAGAGATGTTAGATGAATATGAAAGTGACCCATTTATGGATTTGTCTGAAGCCCTTGATCATCTAAGAGAAGATGAAGTTCTAGAAGAAGAAAAGATTTGTGAAATTGACGACATGTTTGGATCTCCAGGTCATATTCCAGAAAGTCTAGACGAAGAGAATGAAGAAGTTAATATGCATGGGGAGTACTTAGAACGACGACCACATAGTATTGATAATGCAAAGGTTATTTTGTCTGCAAATTTCGTACAAATGCAACCTAGTGCCGAGCACACCAACGTACTGCAAGCCGTTGCAAATACACAACCATGCAATTCGTACCAATCGCCCTCGCGTTCTCTTGTTGCTTCTGATCCAGCCATCATACATTGTGTGAATACACAACTGAATACTCAGCAAAATCACAGTGAAGCCGGACCACTAACAGACGTGCAACAAAGAGCGGTTCAGAGACCTAACCGTGGTTTAAGCAATCACAATGACCATACGGATGAGTTTGTGGCAACGGAGTACAAACCTGTTAATGAACCAGAAGGAGAGGTCGCACAAGCAACAAACGAGGATGATTCGGACTTGGAAAGTATCCCAAAACAAACCGCCGTCATCACACCGCTGAAAAATAGGGATGGTTCGCTATACCCTAGTGTTAACTGTCAGTTAGGTGACGAAATACTAAGATCGGCTTGCAAACTTGAACAACAGAGTAACAATGACGGCGATGAACAACCTGAAGAATTAGATGGTGAACCAATGGAGGCCGGTATTGGTAATGAAAATGTTGAAAATGATACCTCAGACCGGTATGAGTTTCCAAATTTCCATGCGGATACAAAACTATCCGGCCATTACAACAGTTCAGATATCTCACTGGGACATCGTATGCAGCAGGTCCAATATCAACAATTGAACAACTACTACAGGGAGAACAAGAACGAGATATGTGATGTTAACTCCTGGCCTAACTCAAAGTTCACTTATTATGCTCAAGCCGCCGACATGGACAAAGAGACTATTAACCGTCATTTGGAAGGTCGTCAAGAAACGGCAAACCAAAGAAATGTCACAGATCAGAATAATACACAGTTTCAATCAAATGGCAATAATGGGGCTGGTGTCAACAAGAACGAGCAAATGAGACGTCGCTCAAGTCATACTGATATACCGCAACATCCTGGCTTTGGAAACCGAAACAATGCGATGCCAGTGAATGGGTACCAACAAGTGCCGCTGACTATGCAACTTGGTCATCAAATCAATCATATGCAGCAGCAAAAACAACAACAACAACAGCAGCAGCAACACCAACTGCAGCAGCAGCAACAACCGAGAGTCGGAATGGTTCAGGCCGCGCCTGTTGCTATGTTTCCAGTAATGCCATACAGACTGGCCACACCAATGTATCAGCCTCCTCCAACCCATCCAGCCAACATCCGTAACATCCAAACTCAGCAAGCGGCAATGTGCAAGACTGTCAAGGATAAGATAGACGATATTCTTACATCTATGTTCAATGCTAAGATAAAGAGCGTCAGATGGAGACAGGAGTTAGACATGATGAGGACATTGCAACCACAGAGATTACAAATCATCGGGAAAATCATCATACCAAAACATGAAACCGACCGACAATATGTTTCCTATCATAAGTAAGTTCATTATGTTTATATATGTTCTACTTTCATTTCTAGTTTTGTGTTGGTCTTTGTGGTGTGTGCTTTTAAATGTGGGTTTTGCTTTTGTGTGTGTGTGTGTTCCTTTTGTGGTCAGCTTTGTCTGTTGATTAATGCCTTCCAAGTCCGATTCGTTCTATATTTCTAAATTGGACTATTGGTCTGATGCTGCCAAATCCGAGCAAGAATCAGTTTTTTGGTTGTATGCGTTATTGTTTTTACCTATATGATATTCACTTTAGTTCTCGGCTGTCGTTTCCTTTTCAAATTTATTTTTCTCTTTTTTTGTCATTATATGACAAGTATACTACATGTAGTAGACTAAACAGGCTGTTGTTGGAAGAAAACAAGTGTTTTCTGATTCGTTCAAATATTTTCCTGAACTACATGTATATGTATTGGAAAATTAATGTTATGTTATTTGTAGTTATCAGGTATCACGTTAATGAGTTTGATTCCTACTCTCAAATTTTCAGTACTGGAAGTACAATCCTCGGCTATCTACTGGATGGAAGTGAAGTTGCTGTGAAAATAACAAATTGTTTGTACCGACCATTCAAACCACAAGATATTGACAGGTTGATGAGCATGGAGACAGCGTGTCATCAGTTTGTCAATAAATATAGGGTAGGTTGTTTTTTTTATTTTACTCATATAGTATTATATTCTCAACAGAAAAAATATTGTTTTTGAAATAGGCCAGTATGCATTCATTTACATTCGAAATATAGGAACTTTGTTTTCTTCGGAAGGCTATGGGAAAATGTTCAAAATATATACTTTTTATCAAAGACAATTTAACACATTGCATGTCATGCCCACCTTGTTCTAATGGTGCCATATCATTTGGCAAGCAGTTATAGACAATAGACATTGGTCCAAAATAAAATAACTGATAATAATTAATATAATATATAACTGATGTATGTTAATATGATGGATTTAGTTTTCTCAATTTTAAACATATCGCTGATGTTTTTTTACATGGTGTTTATATTGCTCCTTTTTAGGCCATCGAGGTACATGATAATTTCTTTTACATCGCCACGGATCTGTATGAGTATACACTACCGGAGTATTTATGTAAGATACAGAAACAGTCAACCAGTGGTATAGATGTGAGACACATCAAGATGGTGTTCCAGTTGTTGAGGGGTATATCTACACTGCACCAACAATATCTCATTGTACATGCTGAACTCAGGGTATGTAACTCATAATTTTGCCATTTTCTCAATATTGTAATCTCCCTTTCACCAATAGTTTCTCATTGTACGTATCTCCAAACAACGACTGTGCATCAAGCATCCATTTTTTTGTCTTCTGATAACATTGTGATCGAATTAATAATCCACATAAACTAACGTTTCTTATATTCAATAGCATGTTACAATGTACTTGAAAACATAATAATCTACTGGTTACAGGTGATTCAGAGCAGGACTAGCAACCGATGTGCAACCGCTCCATTTAGGCTGGTTTCCAAGTTGCTTCACCTCGTCTAAGCCAGAACCAACTGGTCACTGACTCTGCCTTTCTGGTTGTTTGTATCGCTGTCTTGTGGTTCTGTCATTCGTTACCGTTGCTCCAACAACGGTTAAATCAAAATGTATTATCCATTTTCAGCCTGACAATATACTGATTGATCTAGATGGCAATTTGAAGATTGGAGGTTATGGGTTTGGTCGGAATGTAGACAGAGAGACTCAGTTCTTCGAGTACAATGACGGTACGTTACATGTTCATGCAGACATTGCTGTTTTCATATTTTCATACATGCACAGCTCGAGGGGTGCCCGCAAGACTGTAGTAACTACATCAATCGTAAAAGCTCGGCCATTTCCGTTTGTCTCCGGTAAATACACCTCGTAAATAAGTGTAGAAATACACCAATAGCGTTCGCCGGAACTTCGCCCTCACTACTAAAGTCAGCTACATCCGCGTGAAAATAACACGTTATGTATCCATCAATACGATGGTTATTTTATATGTTCTAATCAATTTTCTTATTCCTACGGCGTAGCAGAGCGTATCGCGAAAAAAATGGCAAATATCTTTGTAGAAAACTAATATCTAGCACGGATTATGAATGAAATTTACGTCTTGTTTATCACATGACGTCATGAATGATATGACGTTTATTTGGCGTCAACGTAAACGTGACGATGTGCGAACTTTTATTTCGTAGCGTTCTTTCCTAGTTTATACAACTATAATTGTATTCTTGTTTTCAAATCTAGTATTTAGCAGCTGTCGTCCTCTTTTTCAAGTTTAAACTTTAACATATTTGTTGCCGTATGTACGTGTACATGTTGTATAAACGTAACTGGGGGAGCTGTCATTTTCGAATCATGTGACTGAAAGTAGTTCAAAATGTCGCCTTGTTATGTCAGAGGTATTTTCCATTGGATAAAAACCGAGGTGATCAGAATGGTAACTACATATGATTAAAGAAGGACTTATTAAAGTCTTGCGGCACCCCTCGAGCTGTGGTTTATCCGCCAGAAATGCATAATGATGAATAAGGTTTTTTAACATTTTTATTAAAAATCAAATTGATATTTAATTAATAAGGTATGTCTAGCTAACCGATGCCGAAATGCATATGTTCATCGTTTATAGATCTATATACATGTATGGACAAAATCTTCAGCATGTAAGAATACAGTGCATATTTTTTTTGTTTGTTTTATTTATAACAGAAGACAAGTGTTGGCTAGCACCAGAGGTTCTCGTTCACAAACAAAAGATTAGCTTTAAATCTGACATCTGGGTAAGTTTACAAATATAATTTAGGGGAGAAATTTGACTTTTAATTATAGCATAAACACGATGTTTACCGTACTTTCATGTGTAAACACCAACAAAGGTCAGTGGAAAATCTATGCATTTTCACGAAATTTCAAAATCACTAGCATTAAAAGTGAATGCATGCTGCTCGAACACTTCCATTAAACATATTTGTGTTTGTTGGAAAAGCTGTACTTGTATAATTTGGTCGTTTAATACACATGTTTCGTATGCCGACAGCTACACAGTTTGATACAGGCATTGAAAAAACAAGTTGAACATGCTCGGGGTTTTTTTCTAGGCGGTCGGTATGCTTATTTACTACATCTTCAAAGAAGGACAAAATCAATTTGGATCGGAACCCCAAGAGATTATATATAACATCAGTGATCAGTCGTACAAACTGGAGAAGGTTGGAGAAGAGCCAGACCACCTGATAGGAACCATGTTATCACTCAACAGAACAGAACGACCTGCAGTCTCCGAAGCGTTAAAGTATAGATTCATTTCATTTTTATTTTATGAAGAACGTACGGTGGCTTAGATGGGACATAGGAAATAATTGATGACATGAAGTACATGTGATGATTGGTGTATTTCCTATGTCCCATCTATGCCGCCGTGCAAACTTTTATTGCATTATAAACATGATACCGGTATGCTGTCTGTCATTTGCCTGCCTGCATGTCTGTATTTTGCATGTCAGCCATTACCTGTCTGCCATTTGCCTGTCTATCGTTTGCCTGTCTGCCTGTCATTTTCCAACGATTTACCTACTGCTTGCCTGCCTGCCTGTCTGCCCTTTACATGCTTGTCCATTGCGTGTTTGCCGCTTGCCTGTTTGCGCCTTATATGTCTGCTCTTTGCATGTCCGTCCCTTGCCTTTCCACCCCTTGTCTGCCTGTTCTTATGCCTTCCTTCCCTTGGCTATATATCCCTTGCATGTCTGCCCATTGTCTGTCTTTCCTATGCCTTTCTGCCCCATTGCCTATCTGTCCTTGGCCTGTCTGTCCTTTGCCTGTCTGTCCCTTGCCTGAAAATCCTTTGCCTGTCTGCCCTTGGCCTATCTGCCCTTGCCTGCCTGTCATTTCCTATCAGCCCTTTGCCTCCCTGTCCCCTTCCTGTCTACCATTTACCTGTCTGCCCTTGTCCTGTCTGCCCATGGCCTGTCTGCCTATGCCTTTCTGTCCTTGCCTATCTGCCCATTGCATGTCTGTCATTTGCCTGTTTGTATCTTGCCTGTCTGTTCAGTGCATGTCTGACATTTGCCTGTATGTCCCTTATCTGTCTGCATCTTGCATGTCGGCCATTTGCCTGTCCACCCCTTGCCTATCTGCCCCTTCTCTGTCTTCCCTTTTTATATCCCTTGTCTGTCTGTCCCTTGCCTATCTACCCTTTGCCTGTCTACCCTTGGCATCTCTGCCCCTTGCCTGTCTGCCCTTTGTATGCCTATCCCCTGCCTATCTGCGCTTTGCCTGTCTGCCCTTTGCATGTCTGTACCTTGCCTATCTGACCTTTGCCCATCTGACCTTTGCCTGTCTGTCCCTTGCCTGTCTTCCCCTTGTCTGTCTGCCCTTTGTTTGTCTGCCCCTTGTCTGTCTGCCCTTTGCGTGTCTGCCCCTTGCCTGTCTTCCATTTGCATGTCAGCCATTTGCCTGTCAGCCCTTCGCCTATCCGCCCCTTGCCCGTCTACCCCTTGTATGTCTGTCCCTTGCCTGCCTGCCTGCCTGCCCTGCGTATGTATGTCCTTTGTATGTTTGTCCCTTGCCTGTCTTGATTACATGTTTTGTGGAATTTCCACGTTTTGGCAAGGGGCTGCTCAGTGTCCCTTGTTTAATATGCGGAATCTGCAGACCTGTTGGCAAAGCTTTAGACTTGGACTAAGAATTATCCTGAAGAAAGTTGCCGATGACTAACCAACCAGAGAACAATAATAAGCAGCAGGAAAATTTTTTGAAGTGAAACAACTTACTCAAAAAAATGCCATCATAGAAACACTGGATTTTAAGGTATTGTTCAAGTAAGTGCGAATTTAACAAAACAATAGTAGACGGATCACTCAAGAGGAAACAAAAACAACAATAGCAGTGATAGGATAGTACTTATAATGCGAAAGGAAAGTATTGATGTCGACTGGTACATATGCACCAATAATCAAAATGAAACTTAATTGTCGTCAATTTGATAAGTTTAGCTTTGTTCGAAATAATTCCAATACATAAGGAGTTATTCGATGCCGCCAGGAGGCGGCATCGAGTATGAAAGGGTGCAAGCAGATGTCCCAGGAGGATACAAGATTTGATTGGTTATAACGCTGTTGGACTCGCCCGTCAGGGGTAAAATAGGATGATAAATATTATAGCAAAATTTTATATAAAAATATTTTTAATATTATTATCACAAGATGTATGTAAAATGATTATACACTCATTTATTTCCGGCTTATAATTTTTTTTATTCGACTTTTATAAAAACAGTTTATCTCATACCTTAAAATTGAATGACTACCAGGGCAATGTTGTTCGGTAGGTACTAAAGTCCAAATCAGTTCGGAACGGGTGTTTATATAACGGCTACATATGTTGCAATTTGCGGGTCTTAGCAGGGGCTATTAAAAAGTAAAAAAAAACTATTTGCGCGGAGCGGCGATTTTCCTTTCAGAGAATGATTGTCATCATGTGACCTGGTGCATATTATCAGGGTTTTATGATTCAACCAATTTTGACGGAGTTATGGCCCTTGAAACAGAAAAAATTGGCCGCTTTCCTTATGTCGCACGGTACTCAAAGTACACGACATAGAGTCATGAAACCTTCACAGAAATGGTCAGGATGTTTTCTCTACACCTGGGGTTTCACTCTCCTTTCAGTTTAGTACATCCAGAGTTATTAGCCATTGAAATGGTGTAAAATAGCCATTTTTGACTTGTTTCACATGCTACTCAAAAAGTATTTGACCTAGGATCATGAAACCTTTATAGAAATGTTTGACAGCATGTACTCTAGTGCACCTGGGGTTTCACTCCCCTTTCAATTTAGTACAACCAGAGTTATTGCCCTTGAATTAGTGAAAAATACCCATTTTCAGCAATCTTAAGTTTTTGCAGCGTACACTCAACACATGAGAATAACTTCCCTTGTGCATCACACATCACGCCGGAATTTTAGTTTGTTTACAAGTTCATACCAATACCTTTTACTAAATAAAAAGATTTACTTAAAAAGAACTAGCGGCATCTTTGATGCCCAGCATCAACATTTCACTTGTTTTGTCATTGAATCAACCCGTTAATCGGGTCAATGGTGATCTAAACAATTTGTATTGTACCGGTTACCAAGTATCGTTGACTGAGCAACTACCGACGCAAAATATACTCCAACTAATGAATAATGCAAGATAATGAAGATATGAAAAATACTTCAAACTTATAAATTTGATCTCGTTTAGTCTAGTAAGTTTAACAATTGTTAAGATATGTTTCACATCCTGTTTTCAGACATCCGTTGTTTTGGGCAGACGAGAAGAGAATGCGGTTCCTCAACATTGTAGGATCAGACGTCGTGAGAGATTTGAGAGGAGCGTAAGTATTCTAGCAATTTGTTATACCGTGAAACAGTTCTTATAGGAAGTCGTTAAACAAATAATTATTTTAAGTCTAGGTCCCACTGAGCAATTCGTACCTCGGCGATGTACTACCAATTTAAATAAACCAGCTCCGGGAATCCTCGGGATTCCACAATTTTTCTAATGACTTCCCAGAAGCTTCCTGTAGACCACGATGGCCCTTTTCCCGATGTCTACCAATGCTCATTTATAAAATCTGTAGTACATCGTCTATGTCATAACGCTCAGTGGGCTTGAGACTGCTTCGACACCACCAACACGTTACTGAGAAAGTCAGTATAGTTATACAAACATTTTCTACTCTGTTCATCGTGACGTCACTATATTTGGTGGAATGAAATACATGTGTGACCAAAGTCCAAAAGTACCCATATATTTTATTTCGCAACCTAGCTCCCCATAATACGTTTTCCTGATGAAAGTTTTACTCTTTTTTGGAAACGCTTTTGGAATTTGTTCTCCATCAAAATCCATACCAGCATTATGTTGACTCCTTACGTCGGCAATTTAATTGTTTTAGATTCCGGGCTTCCACCGTGTAGTAGACTCTTGCAATGCTTGATCTGTTTTTTACACATTATTTATGCTACGAGTTCGACAATAATTATTTTTGACGGTACATGTGTTTCTTCTGTAGGAATATTGATAACTCCAGTGGTACAATGTTGAACGTGATAAGCAGAACACCTTGTTGCTTGAGTATTGTACGATGGGTATGTATATTTGGTATTCTTATTTATTTTGATTCATTATGTCTCCTACACATAATTATATAGTGGAGAAATAGAGGATATTTGTATTTTACGGTGTATGATCTTTCGAGAATTCACCGAGTCAGCACCGAGTGAGCAGCTGGCGTAATATTTTCACGAGTGGCGTATTTAATGTTGCGCTGGATGTTTATGCTGATGATTGGCACAAATATGTCCTTGTTCTTCCTTGCTTAAATATTGGTGGGATTCAATGCAATTTGGCATGAAAATTTGTTTTTAAGCATAGTGTAGGACTTTTAGGTTCAATGGATGAATATTGACAGGGTTATTATGACGCTTTGTTTGAGACATGTGTTGTGTCCTAAATCCATTCTTGTTGTTGTTTTATAACCGTTCGTGTAATTTCGATTATTCTGATTTGTAAATATCGCGAAGCAATTCATCTGCTATTGTAATAGAATGTGCCAAACTCCTCGCAAAAGTCACCTCCCATTACAGCTACATGCAAAGCATTAACCACTGTGAGAAGTTTGAGAATGTACATACCTACACTTTACTAAACAAAGCATATATACCTTTTGTCCGGTCATTACTGGCGTCCGGTAATCACTTGCATGCCAGTATTTCGTGAACCAATTGTCATGTTTTTATTTTCAGATGCAAGATATCGACCCTATTGTGCTGCGTGAGATGATATCATTCAGAAAATACAAGAACAACTTTATAGATCTTATTGTGTTCGTCTTCAACTGTTGTAATCACTTCGATACGTTGTAAGTATATCTGTCAAGCACACACCTTTCTTTCAGCTATATATAGGCCATTGTCTAAGCAAAGCGCTATCGAGAGCATTTATTCAGCAATCTTCTGTTCAATTAGATATAGAAGGGGTGTATAAGCTCCCGTTGAAAGCGCTACAGTTACGCTTTGCTACTTCAGGTATTTCAGGGTTTTTTATAGAGCTCTGGGGCTTCTACTTTTCGAAAGCTGAAACTAGGACTTTCAGCGGTTAAGTTCATTTTCTCGTTTAGTCGATCGTGTGTTTGGCGTTGTCTCATTTGATTGCGCTAACGTTACTTCTGTTTTGTGCGCTCAGATAGTTGCTGTCTTCCCTGTCCAATTTTCATTATCTTTTTTACTAAATAGAGCATCCAGATTAAAGAAATTTTGAACTCGTGACTTTGAAATACCAAAATCTTGAATGTGACATTCAATAATTTGTGAAGTTGTGAAGTTGCAAATTTTATATCAAGATGTTTATTTCGTAACTGGTTCCTTAGGTTGAAATTATGTACATGTTTTAGTATAAGTGAAGTTAAAATTGTTGTGATTTCGCGCAGTTGAAATCATAACACCTTTTCTACGTATGAATCAAACGACGACATAATTGTGGATGTCACTACTGATGCGTCGTTCTCACAATACTTACATTACAAGTACTCTTCTGAGAGAAGGTCCAGCTACACGACCTCTTGGTTCAGCTCTAGGTATTACAATTGTCTTACATTTCTCTTTCAGAACGTCCAAGGTCCGCGAAGTGATAGATGAACCATGTCATTATTTCCTGAATAAGTTCCCTTCTATGTTGATGACGGTACATCGTGCTGTCAAATCTTCAGATAAAAGGGACAAACCGTGCTATAAACCCGGGATATTATGCGTCACGTTACACGTGACGTCACTAATTGACTATAGTGCCAATGACTCTGATTTGTACATTAATTTTGTAAATAACTGTAAATAACTGTTTCATATATTTGTAATCATGATTATGTATATAATGTTGTACATAGTGTAAATTGTATATACATGTACTAGTAACATAAATAGTGTGTATATAGTATAAATAAAATGTATATGGTGTAAATAAATTGTATATGGTGTAAATAAATGTATATACCGGTGGTGAATAATTATAATGCATATGATGCCTTATATAAATTATGTAAATAAATATTTTCTGTACATTATGATTCTTTTTCGTTTATTACTCTCAACATGTTAAGTAATTTATAAAACATTTCTACCTCGAGATTGTCATGTGACATGGCGTCATATGTTATGTTTCGGAAGTTTCACATACTAAATCATGTTTATTTATTCCTATCAAAGAAATCGTGATTCTGATCTTTAAGAATCACTGAGTTCTCTCTCGGTGCTTCATTCACACAATGGCTGGACCATAATTATATTTTTTTATAAAAATAGTTTATTGCCTTAAGAAAATTTACTTCTACGCGTGCGTACAACGTGCTTTTTATAATTACAAACCGCTGTTGTTTTAGATTAAATATACATGTACATACATGTGCTTTTATTATCTGGTCCCAATCTCCCGAAGCATCTCAAACAGAAATATCATCTCAAATTGAGATTTTTCCCAAACCAGATTCTCAGTTTGAGATACAACTTAAATTAGAGCTCTTTAAAATTTACTGTAATATACATAGAATCATGTAGGCTGTTTGGATGCTAATTTTGAGACCATCCTTTCATTGAAATTATCTAAACGACGCATGGCAATATTTGAGATGAGATTTAGCTCAGATTGAGATGTTTTGGGAGGTCGGACCCAGGAGTGATTTTAGATACATTTACAGATTTATTGTCTGTACAGTAGGGACTAGTCCACCATCTAGGATTATTATATATGTGCCTTTTGCATGCAAGTATAGGATATGTGTTGATATGGGTAAAAAATAATATTTATGATTTACATTAATGTATAATAGTAATGTACATACAAAATAAATAAATTAATTTAATAAAATCTATACGTGTTGGCTTATATGAGTGCTTAAAGCACTCTTCATTGATGATGAGATGCAAGGGATCAAGAATTGTCACCTGTTTCCCTAGGATTATGGAGTTCTGCTTTTATACGGTAATGCGGGACTGCTTATTACATTCATTTCTGAAGACGACTTGGAAAGTTGTTCCAACTCTGATGCCATGATTTTCAATGGACAAAAAACGTCCAATAAGTCATCGTGCTGATTATAGTTTTGAACAACCATTTCGTCGTAACAGCGTCCATTTCACCCATAGTCTGGAGTTCCTTCCCCTTGGTGTTATAACGCTGTTGGAAAAAGCTAATAATGAACAGATTGGACACCAGGAACCACGATCTTAACTACTCGGGTCATTCCGTGATGAATCCGGAAGCTCACTCGGATGTATGTAGTGAAGTGATTTGTGGAAAATTTTCACACGGCGATTCGGTCACACATGTGTGATGCGGTTTGCAAGAAAATAAACCATAACGTATCCATCGCATATGTAAGATATGGCGTTTTTAAAGAACATAAATATATTAAACATGCTAAGTTAAGAGTATATTTATGCCCAAGATGTTTAATCAGTGCCGCAAGTTACATTTTTAACATGTTTACAAAACCGTTCTGGTTTGACTAAAAACCGTTAAGAACCGTTTGGAAAATGGTGACGTTCTATCTTACGTCCGAGACATGATTCGTCTTAGAATTGTCCGAGGTGCCCCGATTGCAGGAACAAGAATATTTCATCCACGACCTTCCACCATATGGTTTATAGAATGCATTTCTGCGTAAATTCGCACATCACACTATTTCTAAATTAATCCCAAGACTCAAAATCATTAAAGCATTGGTCACATTGTGCAGTCTTTGTATCGGCGATGTATACCCGATTTAAATAGATGAGCTTTGGTTGGTACGTTCGGGAATCGGATCCTCTGATTTAGGGAAAGCTGCTTGGACGCCATGAGACATTTCTTGACATCGCAATTTCGTCGGGAAAATTCAATGCATGTATTGAATATTCTAATTCCACGTCGACGATGAGGGTTCTCTTAGTGGGACCAAGGCTACAGATTTACTCAATTTATAACTAGTGGGTATTTAAAACATAGTCTATAGAATACAATAAACGAATCTGCAAACACAGTTGCTAGTGATTCAGAAGATATGTAACAACAAAGCAATACAATAACATAAATTCTGTATTTGTGTCATATGAAATTGCAATTGAAAATGAATAAATTATAACTATAATATAAATAACAAGCATTTGTCAGCAACATTCATATAGACAGTGTAATCACAGTAGAGTTGCCTCCCTTATTAACCCCTTACTTACATGCCACGTGACCCTCCAAAGTTGACATTACCAACAGTACAGATATAACCACACCTTGTTGTTTGTCGTAATTTGTTTATCAGAAATGAACGAATGATATTTTGGTTTATACATGTAAAACCATGCGTAATGCATGTACTATCAATGGTTTTACAATCCAAATAAAACCCTTTCAACGGTCAAATAAAATTCTAAATAAGAAATGAGGTAGAATAGGGTACACATCCAATGCGCAGCCTTTTGGGACTAAGATAAAAAATAATCTGCCTTAATATGACGTACTGTTGATTGAATGATCTCCCTTTTATATTAATTTTGGGAAACAATTGGCGATGGGCGTGAATTGGTGTAGCCTATCAATGAAGTACAAGTTTAATGCATAGTAAATGCGTTCTATAAGCACAAAATAAAAAAATAGGAAAAAAAGGAAGTTACGCGTAAGAAAGTATAAAGGGAGACACTCGTTTGTGATTGTAAGCAAGCACAGTGAAAGTACAATATTTTTAGGACGTCATTTGACAAAAATGAGACTACTATTGTAAGAAACATGTCCGAGTAAGAAATAAAGTATGAAAAAACATGGTGAATTATAAGGACTGGAAAGTACTATGAAGTTTAAAAAATGTCATTGTTCACATAAATGTCAACGATAAATAACAGCGCCTGGTGTGACGCTAGAAATACCTAACCGTGACGTCCATTTATTTCGTACAGTAAAACTCAATTTGAAATATATGTTAGCTTTTCATGTCCACATTTCATCGAACAAATAACGGTCATTTTGTAGTCGGTGGTTATTTAATTTTCTAAGGTCTCCAAAGATCCAATGTACACATATTTGTCGACATGTTTGTCAGTTGTTTCTTCGGGGATTCAAATATAATTTTTCGTCGGATTTTCGTTTGATTTCATGTCAACTTGATCTAATTAAATCCATCCACATGAAGTTTTGTATTGAGGTTTCGCATAATATATAGATTCATGTTCACATACACACTTTTCTATACAACATTTATCCGGCAGTTTTGGGGCGTTTGACTTTAGTTGATACTTTAGTCCGTTTCTTTTTAGGAATCCCTATCTTATCTAGATCCGTTAAAGAGTTCTTTCTCTGTGATGAGAAACTTTTGCCCGGAAACATTGAATTGCGACTCCTTGGCCTCGTTATTGATGATGACGTGCTAGGTCGAGGGGGCAGTGAGGGGTCTATATTCATTCTGTCGAATTCCTGTAACACGTCCTTTGACATTCCAGCAGGGGTTTTAGGACGCAGGTCCTTAGTTTTATAGGAACCCTGTCCTCGGGTGTAAGTTGAGTTATTAAATCTTTGTGTCCCTAATATTAAATTATTAGCATTAATAAACTTAGCATTATGACGTTTTTGACATGACGTACACGCACGAGGAAATGGCGGCTTCGGCGTGATTGGTCGTTCGTCCTCGAGCCTAGCTTGACGCATGCGCTGTTCGTATTTGACGTCCTTGCAAGTCCCAGTACAATAAGACTGCCTACAATTATCACAGGAGACGGCGGGGGAAAGTTTTTCAGGACAGTCACCAAAACAAGTGGCTTGAAGACAGCTAGATTCACATCGTTTGTCTTTTATTTGTGATTGAAGAGACTTAGCACTATTATTGCGTCTTGGTAGAGCTTTCTTCACCTGAGCAGCACGTTTATTCTCCCAATCGATTGTATCCTTCTGTAGTTTTTCAAACTCAACTAACCTGTCAAGCATACCTTCAAGATCAGGTTCTCTGGTCTTTTTGATTTTCACATGGTTTCGCCAATTCCATTTTAATCTCGCCATTTGTGCTAAATCAAGGTCTTCCAAATCTTCAGGAAAAGGATTTGGAAACTCATATGGCGGAAGGTCAATATTTGACATATCAAAGTCGTACTGTCGCCATCCGCGTTTAGGTTCCGGAATATAAAAAGCGTCTAGTTTCTCTGGTCTAAGATTTAACTCAGGTATATTAATTCCTTGATCTATTTCAGGCTCATAATCACTATCGTCATCCGAACTTGGGCTCTCTGCTTCTGACGCTCCAGAATCTATACCGGAAGTTGATAAAGCGTCGTCGTATTCAATTAACTTTTTAGTTTCTGCAACAAGTTCATCAACAAATGGAGATTTCTTGTCTGGAGTACCTTCGTAGCTTGAGGTAGGCCTCTCGGTCGGTCCCATTAAGTCCGAAATAACTTGAGGGCGCAGCGTATCAAAAGGTCCTGGGCGAACATCTGACGGTGTATCAGAGCGACGACCAGATGCACTTTTAGCTCTGAGAGAAGACGCTGGGACAGACTTGGGACGATTGTTCCGACTAGCTGAACCAGCACGCATAGAACACGAAGTCGCTGGTCTGGAAATAGAAAGAATAAACCATCAGCAAGTCATACAATCAATGTATTACTGGCGTAGAATGAGAATGTCGTAACTACTTACGACCTTATAAGACTGATACATAATATTATTTAAAATCAACACCACAACAGGCGCTTCTTAGGAGTCTATTTTCATGAAAATTGGAACTTGTCCTGTTTACCAAACTGGTAGAAAACAGCTTGAGCAAAGAGTAATTTGAGAAATGTTTTTTCTTGTTTTCTCAAAATATTGATTTTGTATTTACGACCTTCTAATCCATAGCCAGAAATATTTTAAATCGTCACCGGACTTGTTTAAATACCGCTTCACGTGTAAGCATGCACTTTCCCATCTTTCATACTAAATGTATTTATGACATACAACATCAAATGACAATGCTAATTCTCGCGTTGACAGTGCTATGTCTACGCTCTGCTGTACCTCTGATGTCACATTGAACGATTTTGAAAAAACAACAGCCTAGTTGGAGCACTTACTAGACAGAATCGTAATCCTCAGGATATGTATTATTCCAGAACAACGAGATAACAATCATTTCGAACTCACAGAAATTAATCACAGTGCAGCCTTCCACATCATATTCTTACTTATGCTCAACTCAACGAAAAACTGAGACATAATGTCCTAATAAACATTTACACGATCTCACGTGATGTACCACGTGATGCCAATTTTACGATCACGTGACTAGAAGTAATAAAGATGGCGGCGCTTCCTACACAGGTAACATTATTTTCTTCCACTTTATCCCATAAATGTTAAATGAACTTGGTTAACAATTCAGTAGTTTTAATGAGATCTATCTCAGAACTGAACTCATTTTCTTACAGTGTGAGACAATAACTATGTTTTATGTTATACTCTTGATTGTGCGTATGGTAAACATATAAAATAGTTCGAGCTGTGTGCACATACGGGAGGCATCTTTAAAGGTGCAAAACTGCAAAAGGTAATAAAAATTCAAATTTCAAAACAACATTAAAATAGCACACGAAAGTAGAATTTTGCAGCAGCTGCAGTTTAGTGTTTATTTGTATGTTTTCTTGTTTCAGTTTTGTGTTGGTCATTGTAATGTGTGTTTGTGGTTTGTAGTCTGTGCTTTTTTTTCTTTTTTTTGTGTGTATGTGCTCCTTTAGTGCATTTCGTGTTTTGTTGACTCTGTAAATGCGGCCTTACATGTCTGGTATGCTTTCAATCAAGCTTCATTATTTGAACATTATTTTAATCCATTTGCAATGGCTTTCAGCTGTACAATATTTTATGGCTATCTCGAGTAATACACCTTTAAGCATTAGCAACACCAGTGGCCATTAAATCCAAGAAGGGAAAGTTCTACAAATGAAGCTATCATCATATCTAACTCATCAGACGAAATTGTTCATTGAATGGAAACTTAGAGATAGTATCTAACGAACCTGGGGGAAATACTCGCCGATCAATTAATGTATAATAATATACCTACGCAACTTGGAAAATCTCAAGTCTGCTATTAGACTAATGAAGGACTGAACATTTATCGACTATTGAATAACAGCTACTAGTTAGTTTCAAGAGGTGAATAAAAAGTATGTATACATATAGTACAATGTGACTGCAGTTTAATAGGGAAACGTTTCTCTAAATACAAATACAGGACCTGTTCAAACTTTGTATATTAACACAGCGCCTTGACAATAGGAACATACTTATGAAAACAAAGCATATGCCACTGTCCTTATTCATGAGTTGTATGTCACTGAATATCTGAACTTGAACAAAAAAGGTTTAAGCCATGTTACTCCTAACCCAGCAGGCTATGTTGCATAATTTGTTAAAGGGCAAGATTTGCAAAAACAATGGTGCCATGCTTCGATAATGTTTTGCTTATTGCATCGAACACATTTTAATTTGTTGAAAACAAAACGCTTTTGAAAAAATGCTTTTGATACTATAATGTTCCTCTGTCTCGGTACTACGTTAGCAACCAACTGTATGCGTCTTGTCGATACCGATATGTTATTAGATACAACTTGAGAACTATATTATAACCTAGCACCTTGAGTAATTTTCTCACAAAAACTTTGAATGCTAGTGACAAATTTGTCATTGTCAAAAGACAAAAAAGTTGCTTTTAAAAAGTAAAATGATTGTAAAGGTAGATCTATATAAAAGCAAATAATTTGATCAATTTGAAATAAGATCTGATAACGAAACCATTTGATTCACACAAAAATTATGATCACCTATATTATATATTACATAAAGAGCCACCTACTGGGTATTCTATTTGTGAAACATGTTTTTTTTTGGTCCAATTCTTATATTACAAATATGGCATTCAGTTATGTCAAAGGCAAAAACATATTCATTGATACGCCTAGTCGTACAAATAACGGAATACAAATGTAACTCCAAAAGAATCACTGCCTCTTAATAAACTGCAACATCGACATTGTCATAACAAAAAAAACTTAAATCGATTTTCAGACATGCGTCCGTTTAGCCCCGTGCTCCTGATCACTAAGTTGCAAAACGGCATTTGACCATGTGAGGTATCCATTCATACACAGCATTAAGGCGTATTCATGCTCGGAGAAATCTCGGGACACAAAAGGGATCGAACCCTACATCGAGGCAACCGATTGTCCTTGTTGCACCTATACTTCATAGCATATTCTTGGGCATAGGGCAATGTTTTAATGTTTTGAACGACATGTGGTCGTGTTGTTATGCTTTCTGTGATCGGCTGTTTTAGGTGTCTTCCCTGTTCGATTTGTATTACATTTTTGTACAAGGTGAGTAATATTTGGAACCATGTCTGCCAAAGCCTATGAATTGACATACATGTATAGTATTTGAATATCGCTTACCTATTGTCGTAGGCAGCTTGTACGGGTTTACATCTTATATAGTTTGTTTCAAGTTCCTGGTAATTTAATGGTGTCCATTGTTTCTGTTGGAATGCTTTAAGACTTGCTGCCAGCTGGCTTCTATACACCTGAGTCTGTGTATCTCCATTAGGACGCTGGTATA
Organism: Spisula subtruncata; assembly: GCA_963678985.1. Lineage (NCBI taxonomy): Eukaryota > Metazoa > Mollusca > Bivalvia > Venerida > Mactridae > Spisula > Spisula subtruncata. Next base: position 42,937,280 of record OY787667.1, on the reverse strand, counting down.
ATTTCTGAAAATACAGAATAATCATACATTACTTTTGAACTTGAAATACTTAAAATGTACTTTGAAGGTGATTTTTGACAACGAGCAGGTACCTGAAAATTGAAAACAATTAAAAACGAAAATAGAATCTCAAATGCAAGTTCACATCACTGGCTTAGAATGAAACGGTCGTACGTAGCACATTTTGTACTACTTACGATCTTATAAGACTGATACATATTCAGCATCAGCATCATAAGGCGATTCTTTCTTGAAAATCAGAACTTGTTATGTTGACCATAATGAAGTTGTCAAAGCTCGTTTTACCATAAGTAAAGAGTATATTTCAGACATTTTTTCTTGTTTTCTCAAAATATCGAATTTGTACGTACGACTTTCTCATTCTAAGCCAGCGAAATGTGCATTGCTTCATTGAGGAAAAACATTTTTAACCAGCAAAATATATATTGCCTTTCGGTGTTTTTTTTAAGTTTAGTTAGTGATTTATGTAATTCGCAAATAATTATTGCATTTTTTATTTTAATGATACATTTACCTATGGTTATGGTTACTACGATCCTGAGGTCAACAGCCTTTGAATATTATATACATTACATTTTTAGAAGATATTGCTTAGGTAGTTGAAAACATGTTTCATCAATTAAATGATTTGAAAAAAGATGTGCATTGCAGTTTTAAATCGTGGTTTAATAAACAAGTTGAAATCCAAATATAAAGTGTATGTATACGAATTGCGATATTTATGTCGAATGGAATACAGTTTGTGCATGGAGCCGAACTTTTTAGCTGCAGCTATTTTGAAATTAAAAATGGAGTAGTATGCAGTTCATCATTGAATCGATCAAGCTCATGTTTAATCTACATATTGCATGAAACGCATTACGTACTTTAGGATAGAATCAATCTTTATTTTCCTTTAACGAGTAACATGCACATGTTAATGTTTTACCGGGGATGTTGGCTCGTAAATGTCTTTGGTACGTCGCATGTTTAGAACAGCAACATGCAACTGAACTGTAAATATAAATGTTCGTAATGTTTATACCGTGATGAGGCATAGAAGCAATAGACTAAACCTGATTAGTTATTTAAGTAAGACATAGCAAAGAACCATGTTGTATGATTATGCATACCATACATACTAAATATTCATATATATTATACAGTTCAATATATGCCCCATCCAATTAGAAAGACGTCAGTAGAATAGATACATGCATGCTTAGTATAAGTATGGGCGTTTTGCAAAACGGTAACCGTTTAACCAATGGTGTAATAACCTGGAGGGGTTCACTCATATGCCCGTCACGTTCCATCAGATAGGTGACTGGCAAATTAAGGCCATGCTCGTCATAAGTTTGTAGAGAATATACAAATATATTTTTAAAAAACCTGTAATGTGTTTCAGTCATTTTGGAACGGAATAGAATTCGAACCGAACAGAACTTTATTTATATAATTGCAGAATATGCTGTCACAAAAACCAGTAACAACGCTGGGCGAACTAGTCCCGAAACCAGACCTCGCCTGGTTACACTTTGGGCGCCAAAATATGCAAGCTGTACAAAGGAACTAAACTAGAACAAACTTTAATGTAACGTTACATGTAACTATGATTCGGATTAGTCACAAATCCGCACGGCTTATAATATTATACAACGAGCAATGATCTAACAATGAAATTAGTCATACTAAAATATTAATCTACAACCTTGACCTTATGTCAACAAGTTTCACAAAGTTAGTTACAACATTTACCTTCATAATTGATTAACGAACGTATTAAATGGATTATATAACATGCTGGTATATTAGAAGACTTATACCCAGTTGATTGACAACCCTGCATAGTCATGAAAAGACATTATAATAACGCATTTGGCAAATCCTTCTGAATGTCTGTGAAAGCAATATTCATGATCCCATAGCACATAGCACAATCATAAAAATATATGTATATTTGCAATAGATGACAGCCTCAAATACAACTCTGTAAACGATTCCTTTTGTGACAATACCTATCACATGCTATTGGGAATGCCACAGAATGGTGGTGCATTGTATGTACAAAATGATTTGAAGAAGCCGACACAAAATGAAAACAAACACATGTACCTCGACATGAGACCTTGCCCTACCAAAAGCATTGCCTGCCAATTGTGTCGAGGTACCACAGGGGACAATTGATCACTCATTCAGTAACTGAATTCTACCACTTGAAAGACGAACTTCCTACAGTAGAACTTCGTTATCTCGAGGACTCAACCGGACAAGCCAGGTGCTCGTAACACTGATGTTCGACATAATCCTATCAATTCATTCATATACAATATAGAGCGAATTCACCGGGACTTTGAAATTTGCTCGACATATGCCATGCGCTCGTCTTATCGTTGCTCGTCTTAACGAAGTTTTACTGTACATGTATTTTCAAGAGAAATGTACCATTAATTCAGCTAGAAGCAAATGGCGTTAATTAGACAATAAATTAACGTAAGTAGTGACACAATATAGACGTGGACAAACACATTGAAGTATAGAATAAACACAACATTGAATCTCACGAGTCAATGCTAAAATTCAAACTAAAGCATGCATCAATAAGTTTACACCTGAATGTTGCTAATATTACACACACACAATAACTTCAATCAGGGTCTATGAATATTTTATACAAACTGAATGCGGGATTCCTAATCAACACAAAACAACAGAACAATCGAATAATATCTAACGACACTTAATGGTGAATGTTTGTCATACTTGGTTTATAATGGTTCATTAGGGTAATTAAACTACCCACATGACGTGTACATTCGCTGTTCCATTACGTCGTTACTATGGTGACACTATGAGATAACGTGCACATGTCATGCGATAGTGACGTCATTGGTTGATACATGGACAGGAAATAATGCATGTCACCAAAAGAGTGATTCAAAAGATACAAGTAACAGTGACGAAGGCAATTATACGAGTATCTATATTTGCTTAATGCCTGACCAGGACAGCAATCTAAAGATAATTACTAGCTGAAACCCCTGCGCAATATGGTCTGGAAAACAAAAGCTGGTCAGACCCTCACAAGAGAAATGACTGGATCATTTCCGGAATCCAGTGAGACTTGATCAACCGAAGTAATGTGTGTGATAAGTTTCATGTAAAACACCATTGGTAATTATGGTACTCGATGCAACATGCACTTATAATCTACCCTGTCTCAGACTTACAAAACTAAAATAACTAACATTCTTTTAGAGGCGTAGCTCAAATGGGTCTTCCGTTGGCGCCGATAAATGAAATCAATAAATCACAGACCAGCCCATTCCTAATCTGCTTGCGCATAAATAATAATCGAAAACCTCATTTTAAAACTTGAGAGACATAATTAAGTAGGTGGGGATTTCTAACAGAGTAAGTTATTTATTGGGTGTTAAAGTTCTGGCAAAATGATATATAACATAGTAACTCTATAACGTTGAAAGCTTGAAAGCCACTTAGTTAAGTTGACTTGACGATATTGATAAATTATTCAGGTACTTAAATAAGGAAAATAAAATATGAACACCTGACAGTTGTCAATGGTTACAAATACATGTTTTGAGCGCAAGCTTTAGAAGTTTAGAAGTCACAGAAACGCCCTGGAAAGTCACATACATGTATTATGTAAAAAATTAAAGTACTATTTTATGTATAAAACATACTCATTTGAAAAAAAAACACATTCTATTTGTAAATCGTGGACAATAATCATTGCAGATTTTTTTTAAAGCGTTTTATATTGATGAAGTTATGATCCGAAAGAGAGAGAAAATCATTCGCTGTAGAACAAGTTTGTGATTGTTTTAATTGTATGCATCCCAACAAGTGACCAAACTTTATTATAGATACGATTATAATATTATACAGAGTATTTGAGTTCACAACCCATGTTTTGTATGCATTTTTGACAGCACAACAGGACATGGTAGGCGTTGCACTACTTTCTTTCTCGGAGTGTTACCGATTGTTTGTCTTAGCTCTGTTTTCTCGTTAACTCAATGCCACCTCGTTTCCTCTTATACCAGCATAGATTTTGTTACAGTTAAGAACAACACAAGTGGCTACAATGAGAAAAAGTGCTAGTTTTATATACAAATCAATCCATTTTAACTGCTCTGACTTTAACTTGATGTACTCAGCATAGCTTACAATCGGAACCAACGCAGCAATCTGAAGATTCCGGATTCATGACGGAAATACCCGAGTAGTAACGTTTGCATAGCCTATAGATATACACCGGCTCAATAGCACCACTGTCGTAGGTCGGGTCTGATGAATTGTGTACGGGGTTTATTACCCGGAACATTGACAGTATATCGATACACAAACAATGCTTCAAACATCCTTACATAGCTACTAGCTTGTTGAATTAACTATTGTCATCTATAGAAAGTGTAGACAACTATGCTATTGTACTTCATTTAATACAGTTTTCAATCTATTCTTCTTAGCCTTATCGACATCAATGTATATAAATGACTCTGGTTTCTAAGTTAGATCGATGGCACATGTTCACAGGACATCAAATAGTACTGTTTATAATCTAGTACTGCAAGACGATTATAAAGCCCAGAGTCATCCCCGTGAATGACCACTTTAATCTATTTTAAGCATCAAGGTCCTTGATTTTTGTATTCCGTTAATAAAACAGCATTTGCTACGCCAACACAGTTTTAAGAACCGCTAAATACAGGAATCAATGTCCATGTCTTCATGTATACCATTACCATTTAATCGAAGAGTTTACGACACATTTGGAATCCCGTGATGTTACTTGGAACAACATCGGTGCATACATGCCAATCGGGATGTCAAGATGATGCTTACGAACCTTGAAATACCCTTGCACACGGAGTGCCTACCAATAGAGCATTAGTCGTGCATGTACATGTACTATACGTAGTATTCAAAGTCGCGACAATACATCAAGTGAGGACCCTGCTAAATTCTGTGACACGAGTACCACAGGTAACAGTATCGTTAAAAATGAAATTGAAAAAAAAAAATTCTCGAAATTTTTTTCTCTCGAAATTTAGGTATTATAAACAAGGTATATAATACCTAAATTTCGAGAAAAAAATTGTGTTTTTTTTTTCAATTTCATTTTTTCAATTTCTTTTTCAACGATACTGTTAACTGTGGCGAGTACGGGAGTACCCAACGTGATCATGCTCTTATTATATGACCATAGTGTCGGTTCGTACTGTTAAAGCCTACATTTATTTAGCTTATAAGCCCATACAATGTACTTTAGTCTAGTCTACAAATATGCACGTATTGCGTAGGCGGCTCAACTACCAGTTTAGTAATGTATCATGATTAATGAATTTTCTTATAAAGTAGACCCACTGATAGCCACTAATTACATAGACAAGATATGATATCAATTCATTACGTAAATGACACTAACGGCTATAATAGATTGTATTTGTAGTTAGAAATGAAAGAATGCCTACCACAGAGGATCCTGAAATAGGGGGTTCAATCTCAGTATATATCACAGGAACCTGTTTCACTTTCACACGTTTCTTGGTTGGTTTTGGACGTATTAAGATAATATCATCATATTGGTCCAAGTATCGGGTACAAACAGTCGGCTCATGTTTGAACCCCCGCGTACCTAGTGGCCGATACGGACCCAAGCTCGGTCGTACCAGCGTACATTCGTTCCCATTGCATAACATTATTTTAATTTTAGCTTTAAATCCTTTCAACACGCACCACACATTCTGAACCTTAACTTCCTGAAATTCATGATTTAAAACTAGAACACTCGTCCATGGTAACTCCAAGCACTTAATAAATTTATAAAACTTGCGACAAAATTAAACTCCATGTGATATCCAACTTGTGACAAAATATTTCTCGACATGAGTGGAACGTAAATTTCACAAAGCCATGATATATGGTTCAATAAACACTATCTGTCCTTCAAGCAGGAAAAGATCGTAAAATCAAACAATTTTTAATTCAAATATAAACTTCACTCAGCGCCGGTATAAGCCCATGGTGTAAAATGACTACAATCCATACGGAATAAAAAAAATCAAATCCAAAACATCACGAACGAAACGTCATTTGTGTGTGATTTTTCACATGGACTATATCATACTAAACCGTACCATCGAGTGGCGATTTATTCATTTTATTCCCCTGTCAATCTCATTGGTCCCAACTTCACACAGAGGTTTATTAATCTCCTTAATGGTTTATTACACAGAATAATGACCGTCATAAAGTCATTCTATAGGCTTATAATCACCCCACATATGGCTTATATTAAAAATCTCCAAATATTTTGTCACAAAATATGACTCGAAAAATCATGAAACAATAGACTATTAATTCACCGGGCCCACATGATTTTGGCGATCCCAGAGCTTAAAATGTGTATTATAATTAAAAAGTGGTTGCATAATTGATAAAAAAAGTAAAAAAAAAACAGTTTTGCTCATATCACAATATCCAACTCAAGAAATATATTTCCACATTTTGCACGAACAAAAAATCCAAAGTCATAAGACCAACGTATTATTGCACTTACAAACCTAAACTAAAATATCACAAATAAACTTGATCGCGTAACTTCTCTTTTGCAAAGAGTACATAATTTCAGTGCTTTAAGCTGATAATATTAAATATAAGAATTTATTTTGTAAGGAATTTAAAGTTTTTATCCAAGATTAATCAATATCCAAGGACTAAAAGCTAGATCCACCAGTTTGATATTTTATGATAATACATACAGGGAGAAATAAAAGCAGATGATTTGTCCATTTAAATATTAAGACAGTTTAATATTCGCGGCAATTACGTAGTATATATCACTTCTTTTAAATCCTTACAAAACCCCGCCGTTTAAGTTTTCTTTTTTTATAAAAGACATACAACTGAGACCGATAATTCCCTATATGCCTTTGAAATTAACAGATTAAGCCTTGTACGAAATCTTCACACGCAAGTTGAATTAATCCAAAATGCTTTACAAATATATCAGACAAAATTATGAAGCACTTTTGCCTGCTCAATGACAACGCACCATGTACATGTATTTAGAGTTATTACCCGTTTGGGGTACGAATTTGTATCGCCATATATGCCTAGTTTGTGCTTATAGTACTGATGATTTAACCTGACCCTCTACTATATTTATTACCCCGGCTGGATGTTTTCATGAGCGGGGATTATCACGAAGAAGAACTCGATGTGTAATACAAACACAAATCTAAAAGGCCGATATTGCTCGATTTGATCACGGAACGCACGAGCCTGCAATATATTCATACATCAAGATCAAAAACCACTAAATGCATACGCGACTAAAGAGCCCTTTCAAAAACGTCTGTTTGGTTGGAAAAGGTGATATTACTTGATACAATGGAAGTAATATGGCATCATCTCATAGAGATTAATTGCAGCACATACAAACAGTTGAGGTAGTGAAACTGTTTTATCTTGAAGCGAAAGTAGGGTAGGGTAACACCACCACTAAGTCCGTTTTCGCGACCGAAAAAATATGTCAACAACCCTTGACAAGCACAATATTTCTTACATTTAACATGGCCCCTGTTTGTTGTCTTATTTAGTAGCTGAAACATACTTCTTTTCAATGATGTATGCATGTCAACTGGCCATAGAGTTGATTATGATGCAATCTGGGGCTAATTTGTTTACTTTACATTTGGCAAAAGAGAAAATTTATTTAGCGGTTCGTAACCTTAAGGTCAAGACCAAGTTAACTTCCCCGTACTATATGTATACTCCCATTCAGTGGCACTATACGGGCATACAACAGTATGTCGTTCACCTTTTAATTATTCAATATTATATAAATCAATATTTTGCTTTCATATTTTCCCCTGCAGCGAAATTATAATATTTAATAATGGCTAGAATAAACATAAATGTATTATAAATAAACAGACAATAGTTTAAATGTAATTCAACCCGAGAGTAAATTTCAAAATGCTTAAAAGAAGACGACAGAAGATAACAAATGGAATAAAAAGACGTTTGTCACTGGTATTGAATGTGATATGTACTCTGTCTGTAGAGTTTTAGAGTTTTAGTCTAATACTATGGTTCAGTTAAACATTGAAAGAGGGGTATGGTGGCATCGTTTCACGTTTGAACAAATTCCATAAATATCAGGATGTTTTGTCTCCACCAAGTAATTTAAAAAAAAAATCACAAAACAAGTTCTAAAAAGTGCTTAAAATGATGACAACTTCCAGTTTACTTATCGGCACTACCTAGACAACATAGTCGGACAATTGGTTAAGCTGGACGTCATTTCCTAGTATTATACAAGTATACACATGAAGTCAGTGGTTGCATTGTCCGAGTGTTGACATACATAACACATTACCCGATGTTCGATACCATTAGAGTGGTCATGTTAAGACGAGGGTTTTAATCGAATTCCTGTAAGTAGTTCCAAGTACGCACATTTGTAAATTTTATTTGTAAAAGCAAATTTGTCAAAGCAAGTGAAGTGCGACCTTGTGAAGTTATGTCAATTTGTATCTCGTTAAAACCCAATATTATGATTGTCATTTCTATACAACCATTCAGTAGTGTTTGTTTTTTATCATGATCCGCGGCGTTATTCGATACATTTGTAAGCCAGCACTGTGGTCAGTTGACTCAGTCGATTTTTTCTGACTTGAAAAGTGACCTGAAACTTGATTCGTGTCCTTGTACTGAATATACTTTTTTATAAAGATGGTCTAGGACAGAGTTTTTGGGTCTAATTGACCAAGAAATCGCTGACTGAAAAGTTGACTTGAAACTTGAATCATATTCTTATTTGTAATGTGGTCCCTTTATAAATATGGCCCTTAGACAAGATTCACCATAGTAACAGTACTATGCATTAAGCATAATTTATGGGGACACTTGCTTTTTTGTAGTTTAAAATTCAGATCTGGGTAAGTTGTAAAACATAATGTGTTACATAATCCATTTTCTTCATACCGTTTTATCAAAATATATCAAAATGAATAATATTGCATAGGAGCACATGACATTGGCATGCTAGAAACGGAAAAGCACAGAAGATTAACCATACGACGTGTAGCTTGTGTAAGAGTTATCTTCCCTCATTGAAAATGCAACTAACCAAGCAGGATAGCCCATGTTTGTTCTGAATTTTGGTTCGGTTTATTTCATGTTCTGGGTTAATATACCAGTCCTCTGTTGTATACTTGGGTACTAAGAGCTATACTAGTATTATTTCAAATCTTTGTTATTATGTTTCACGGTATCGAACCCTCAACCTGACGTTGAGGAGACTCACAACCTTTCTCTTGCAGGGGACACAACCTGCTTTTAATGGGGACACAACATGGCATTCCGTTTGAGACACAATATGCCGTTCTGGATTCGTTTTGGGGGAAATAGGGAGCGAGCGTTATATTAATACACCAATGTGGCATACACATTAAAAATCTCAAAACTAAAACCCTGCACAATATCAGCGAGGATGTAAACTAAATGTCTGGATTCCAACATTCATTAGAAACATCGTCGTTCTTAGCCCGGAGTCGGATTAATTGTTGAAATTTGATTTCGTCTTCAAATTTTCCACCTATGATAATGGTTTACAGTATAGATCGATTTAGACGACACATAATTATTAAACTAGGTTAATCTGCAGAGTTTCTTCAGTGTCGACTTTCGTCTGAATCTAATAAACCATCCAGAGAGGTTCTTATGTCAGACTGAAGTATCATCTTGTTTAACAATGCTAATTCATCTTATGACTAGCCTGGCTATGCAAACTTTATTATTTGGACTACGTAATTTATTCCTTCTTATATCGTGAATTTAAACATGTACCTAATTTATTATCATATAAAATCAATCACTCTTATAAGCTTTAAAAGTCAGTTGAAGATGTACCTATTTTAGTATCTTATAAAACTAAACGAACTGATTTCATTTGATAGTTACTTAAATTTCAAATTCAAGTTTGCAAACACTGCTTAGACCCGATTTGCTTACATCCCACACAAGTCAAACACAGCATTTAGTCTGTCAGTCTCCGGGTGTATTGACAATAAGTATCCAGAATAAATTACAGTTACCTAGTTTCTAGAATCGGTGAATCGAACTGACAACTTGCTTTCGAATGAGGCTATCGTAAGGGCTATTATGATCACCTCGGTCTTAATGCATTGCATATATCGTTGGCTTAGAATGAAAAGGTCGTAAGTGACCTTATAAGACTAATTAATTAATGCATATTTGAAATATACAACATAAGGCGCTTCTTATGAGCCTGTTTTACGAAAATCGGAACTTGTCCTGTTGACCAATCTGAAGTTGAAAATGTTTGTTTTACCATAGGTAAAGAGTGATTGTCAGCGATATAACAGTACAAACGAAAATGACCGAGCTTTTACGATTGCCTTAAGTGCATGTCCATTCTGGATTCCCTGCCTATTAATTGACCTATTAGGTTAGGTTTTACTGTACGTTTGTAGTTTTATTCCTGTCTTAGTTAGAATTGAAGGGAAACAACTCAATTATGAATTTGATATTAATACTCAAAAGCAACAATCGATTATTTCCCTTGTCATATTAAAATTTTAAAACCGTAATGGCAACTAGCTTATACTTTTTTAATTTTATGGTGGCTAAAATGTGTTCCGCGTATAGATTAAGTACAGTATGGTGTATAAGTATGTGTGTATGTGAGCCTCCGTAGATCAGAGATTAGCGACTCGGGTTCAAATCCGGATGGAAGCACACAGATGCCATTCTCATGAATCAGTGTACAGTCAAGTCTCTAGTAATTGAAAAAAATACGCTGGCTGAACGAGAATGACATATGCCTGCCATAAGTCAGCTGAATGCTCACTGGCAAATAAAGGCTTTGCTCGGCATTTAAAAAAGAAGCTGATTTGGCGAATTTCGCGTAAACATAGCTAACTTTTCTTCTGGCATATTTTTGCTTACTGGTGTCAAGAAATGGCACGACTGTGAAAGAAAGGAATTGCTACAGTAAGGCAAATAATTATGCATTATACTAATTGTCTGGCATTTAAAATTAGCTAGCTTTTCTACCAGTGAAAATATCCCTACTTCACCGTAGTAAAATTAATAAGTTAAAATGAACATGGAATCACAGCGTATAAGCCAAAGCACTGTATGACTTATCGGACTACTATGAAATTCAACTTGTATCATTTATTGCTATTGAAATCACATTAAAAATCTTATCACGATATGACTTATTGCCGTACTATATAACTATAATCCAGCCATAAAAACAACGTCCCGTCCAACATATGAAATATCGAACTCGCATCGACAGTAGAATCGAGTGCACATCGTATACACGGGCATCGTCGGACGTCCGAGTGATTTGTGATTCTTAATATTTCGGAATCATTTTCTTATTGGCAACTACACAGCATTACAATAATCGCCATGCGTGCTTCTTTATATATGCCGCCTACGCTGGATTCAGATAGTCGTCATCAATTATTATGTACTTCAACAGTTTCCGACGTCCAGAGAAAATATTAATATACTAGAAGATGAAGCCTGTCCAAATATGGCACCACTTCCCCTCTCTTACTTTAATGTTTCCCGTTATCTACAATAATTGTATGATATTAAGTAACAACAGACAGAAAAGAAAACATCGATAAAACTTGGAGAATACTGAGGTCTAGCTCTGTTTCCTAACTACATTGTGTAGTAGAGAAATGTATGATATTAGCTCGTAGGCAGATATAACGCATGTATGCTGTTCAACTATGTTATGCTATCCAATTGTGTTCTAGACTTGTATAGTGAAAGGAATATGCTTTTTAAACGGTGACACTTTCTACATTTCGACGTTCATTTTCGCGTGAAGATTGCAATTTTTAACGTCGAAACGACGTACTAAGTTTTCGCTCATTAATTTTTTGTGACGTCATAAGACGTAAAAAATAACGTAAACTTTTCGCGGAACGACAGTTTGTCGCAGATTTTTCGTGAACACGGAGTTGTTATAATAATAACTAATAGGACTTGTACAAATATTCGTGCACCCGTGCACAAGGCCTAGACCACTCGATATTTGTAGGGTCTAGGCCTGTATCGCTGATTGGACCGCTATTCTGGAGTGATTAATATATTGAGGTTAATTGAAATTCGAACATCAACGATTATCAACATTATATCTCTTGACCTACCTATTGACATTCGAACTATTTGATTTTACATGAATGAATGTTTATATGCCGGCATAAGTATACATCATTTAACACTAAAGTCTTATTATCAACGTTCAAAATGAAAGCTTGAAATACCGAAAGCTGATAACACATATAAAAGTATACACATTGATAAAATCGAGAGGGTGGTCAAAACAAGAAATACGGTGAAAGATTTGTGCACGACTCTAACGAGCAGTTTGTCGCTACTGTAGAGACGCTAGCGGTCACTGAAGCAGCAATGAAAGAACTGATCGGTAAATGGAAACTACAACATGACAAAAATGACAATTTTGAGGAATATCTCAAAGCCGTAGGTAAGCTTATTTTGTTACACATTTTCTACTGATATATTAGAACTTACGGTGCATGCTGATAGTCTAGCCTATTCGACATAGAAATCTGGTGTCTAAAACTTAACCAGATAAATTCTATTGATTTAAAAAGCAACAAGAAATTTTATCTCTTTTTTCCATCTTCAATTACTTCAGTCGTGGAATTGGGCGTCAAAATAATAATGACTTTTCAATAGTCTGTCTTTTTCTAGTTAATTTTCTATAATAATTATGTGAGTTCGCTTTTGCTATGAAAGCAATTTGTAAATCGATATATTCCGGTCAGATATTTTCACAAAAAAGACAAAATAGTTGAGTTGGAAGATACTTTTGGAAGATTAGTTCCTGCATCGATACAATGCAAAATACAAATAAGCATTCGGTATCACTGTTTGAAATAATGTGTCTGGGACTGATGAAATTTGAAGAATATAAAAGTTTATTTGTTTACTCGGATTAAACGCCGTTTCTTGTTATTTTCTTAAATTATATACGACGGCCAATTCACCTTAACAGTTTTGGACTGTATCCTAACCAAATAATATGGCTGTGTTGATGCTATTTTTATACAAATGAGATTAATATAACCCTATTCTTTTGGGAGTTCATAATATTTGCCGCTCCTATAAATGTCCGGCCGTTTACAGGACATTGTATTTCTTCCAGACATTGTGTCCGATCATAACGTCCCCAGTTATTGAGTCGCAAATCGACTATAAAGCAATAAAGAAAAGAAAAATGGCGACTACTGTAGAGTGTGGATACAAGTATTCGCTTGTTTCAGCTAATGTCTGATGCAAAGCTATACTAGCAATTCTTCTGCAAACTAAGTACATCCGGTACCTTTCTACCTGACGGTCGAATAGTCTGATGCTTTTGTACTTTGCATTGCTACGTTAGCTTCGGTAAAGTACGGGTTTGAATCCCATTGCATTGGTGAGTCTCGACCCTTTGGCACAATAATGGTGTACACAGAGAGCTACAACAAAGGGACGAATTGTAATTAAACATACAAGTTCTACATTTACTTCATTAACATTGTCTATTTGTCAGGTATCAATTTCGCCTTTGGGAAGACGGTAAAAAGGTTTGAATCCCCCTATTGATAATGTATTAGAATGTGCAAACTATTTCTAATTCAACTTACAAGTACCACATTAATTTCACTTAACGTTGTTTATTGGCAGGTATCAATTTCGCGTTTAGGAAGATGGGTAAGAAAGTAGTCCCAGTGGAAGAGTTCACAGAGGAGGAAGATGGTCAGTGGTCACTGTGTGTACATGTCTCCATTGCTTATACAACACTCAAGTTTAAGTTCGGACAGGAAATACCAGAGACCACTATGGATGGAAGAAAATGCAAGGTATGGTTTCATAGTCACTTTAGTTTGGTTTGTTCGTCTCCGTCATAGGATTCATGGTCTTGCATCCTATCCGACGAATAAGGTTCATGATTTTTTAAAAAAGTTTTAGATACCCCTAGCAATTCGTATGAGTCAAAATGACATGTATGACATGCGAGACACCATTGTATACAGATGTATATCTGTATTTGTATTGATGAGACGAAAATGATCATAACTACGGTACCACAGTTGTTGAATACAAACAACGGATTATGTTAGATAATTATTAAGGAGGTAGTTTTAAAGTGTTTTTCCATGTGGTTAACACAAATATGAATATAAACAACAGGCTCATACTGTAAAATCATTTAATTTCGTTGGGACGAAATTTCGTGGTTTTGGTAAAAAAGACAATTTCGTTGGCATTTGAATTCGTGGATTGTGAATTTCAGGTAACAAACAAGGGTCAAAATCAATGTTCGTTGGGATCAAAGTTCGTGCTTGAAGTGTACCATGAAATCCATGAAATTTAATCCCCCACGAAAATTAATGATTTTACAGTATTAAATGGTTAATATGAACTACAATCACAGTATTATTTACTAAGCAATTCCCTCTCCCAGTATGACACAGATTCACATAAAGAATAATTCCAGTTCCCAAACTTGATTTACATCGAAATGAAAATGTAGGCCTACTCGATAAATAGGCAAGAGGAGCTGTGGACGAAATTGGAGTTAACAGGAATATGAATCCCCCGGTAATGGCTGACATCATTGATTGATTAAACATTCTCCCAATATAAATATAAAACAAATCTCAGATAATGGAACATATAGATAATGGACAACTGAATAATGATTTCAGCTAACACAATTCGTCTCGGGAATTAATGGGAGGAAAAGGACATTACATCTTGCGATAACGGGTTCTGAAGGTGTCCCGTTAGGGCCATCGCGGTATAGCTTAAAAGAGTCGCGAGTGCAATGGTGAAAACTTGATAGTACGATGGTGAAAGTCGAAAATACGATAGAGATAACACGAAAAATATAGACTTTTCATCAGCGTATTTTCGTTGTTTCCCGTTTTCACTATCGTACTATCGACTTTCGTGTTTCGACTTTCTTATATGCAGCGATGGCCCTAAGGTACCCCGTAGGTTCTAACTCCTAGTTTTGCGATATTTCGTATGCAGATGTCGGGAGATGTAGTTGATTCAAGAATGGTTTGTTCCACTCACCACAGATTGATCTGTCCACATTTTCTGTATGTTTGCTATTGTATTGATTTATGAATGACTACAAAAAAAGCTAAATAATTGTGTGTAGAAGACCTATAAATGTTCATAATTGAGCAATATTCCTTTAATTTCGACAGACTTGATAATTGTGCATTTTACCTTTAATGTCGACATGATAACAGACAGAATTGATAGTGCAACCACCTTTTAAAATCATTCTTAGGAGTGGTCAAAGGAAAAAAGGTAAGGTGATTCCGTTGTCGTACATTACTGAAACAAATGTTGAGAAAAGGCCATCGACAGGAGTGGCCATTGCCATTGTATTTATTGAAACTAGTCTCTCGGTAATAATACTAATCATGCTTGGCCAGTATTCAAAGTTCTATGTTTCGAATAAGCGAATGACCTTGCTTCCGAATCAAACAAATATTTGACCGGATAAGATCAAAACACATGGGTTGTGCTTATTATTCAACCTTCAATTTATGTTCAAAGAGCGTTTTTGACATCCCCAGGATAGTGGCATTAATAGAGCACTCGCTTGTTACCCGATGATTCACGTTGTGGTACTGGGTTGGAAAGGTTAGGTCAAGTCAAATAGCTTTTATGTCAGATCTGGTTTTCTGAAACCTAGCTATCTAGTTTTTTAAAAAAAAACGTTAAACACTCTCTATTTTAGAACCTTATGGTTGCAATAAAACATCTGAGTAGCATTGTCACACCAAAAAGGTATTTTAGACATGGAGTAAGTCAGTAAACGCATTCTCTAGTAGCTTTTAATATTATTGGTGTCGGTTTGATCATTCAAATGAAACACAACTTTACAGAAAATACCTCTAAAGCATGAAAATAGAGAAAAATAAAGGAAGGTTCTTGGAAATGTTTACTAAGTTCCTTTTGACATGCTACTGTATGACTGAACAGTAACTGTTGTTAAAAAAGAAGCCTGCTTTAAACACGACCAAACACAATATACTAGTATACAACATGCAACACAGCAGTTAGCGAAGTATAAATAAATATAAACTATGATTATATTCATGAATACAGTATTGATTATAAAGTACCAAGAAACAACATAGCTACCAAACAACAATGATGCCAAACTCAACGTCTTGTGAATAAATTTAGGCAATATGGTGTTATTAATGGTGATTTATATACAAATTTATTCAAACTATTCCATTATGGGAATAATTATACGTAAGACGCAATCATAATAAAACGAACAACATAGCACTAAATGATATTCGGATTCAATCAAATTAGCATTACATAATGTACTTTATATTATACCGCTACTTTTACATAACCCCAGTGTTCAATCTACCATTTGGAGCGTTCTATGCGTTCGGCACTGTCTGTACCACGAGTCAATTTCTATGAATAAATGGAAGTAACACACATTATTATTATATAACTACACTTTAACCAATTGTGTGGGCTAAAATGGTCAAAGGCCAATTTGCTCTGGGTTTCAGTGGCGACATGTCAACTTACAAAAAATATATATGAGGGAATCGGACAGGGAAGGGTAAACTCAACTTAACCATCCGATCACATAAAACAGTTACAATACAGCATAGCACGATTACACGAAACAATGTCCACACATCACCTGACTAAAAATGAATAAAAACCAAAATCCCCGCTGTAAAAGAGCAGGGGCCTTATTCACCAACGTTGTAAGTCTAAAAATCAGACTTAGACTTAAAAATGTCATTATTCATAACCACTGGCATTTCTTTGAAACTAGATTCAACCATGTGAAATTTTATCAGACTATTAGTTGTTACCCACTGAACAAGTATACCAATTTATATCTAAATCGGTACATTTATAACAACATGAGAGCGAATAGAATATTTGGCTGTATTAAGTCTAAGTCTATATTTTAGACTTACAACGTTGGTGAATAAGGCCCCAGGATGGCCTAGTTTCACAAAGGACTGCCAGACAAACGGTGATACCAAGTTCCCGATGCTCTGGGTGCACAGGGTTCAGTCGATTGAACGGTTGCATGTCTGAAATACTGCTTGTCTTATTATTGTAGTGATCTTTAAATGAGATTTATGCTATATTTACAGACAACATTTACTGTGGATGAGGATGGCGTATTAGTACAATATCAGAAATCTCTACACACTAACGTACCTGACACCATTATCACCAGGAAGAAACAAGATGACGTCACGTATATTCAGGTAAGTAATCAACTAAGCCATTCTGACCGCCTCAGACTTTATGTTTTGCAATAGACTTACCGGGGACAAACGGAAATGGTCGATCTTTCACGATTGCAACAATATATCACGTTCATGAATTCTTAGAGCCCATGCCATATGTTGACATCAGTCATTGTAGCAGTTCGTGTGTGTCAGTCATTATGGGTCGATCCGTAAGAAAGTCTTCGAACTTGTTGATCAACCCGTTGACCATTTACTTTACTTTTGGTAATATGATTTGTTTGAAACTGTTATTGATATATACGATCATGGGCTCCCAAAATGGAAACTGTGACCATTTATTCGCCTCCCGACACGAAAGCTACAATCATTAGTGCGGCTTCCGACTCGACATCGGTGACCATAAGTCTATCGGGTCAGTTACTAGTACTAGTACATGTGTGCGACTATATAACCTGAGACGGTAAACACATTATGACAACAATTCCAATCCTCGTCAAACGCTTTTTTATAATACAATAAAATGAACAATGACGTCATATATAATAATGTCATAACATAACGACATTTTGTCAATACACGGCCCTAACAGCCCGGCTAACCGTTAGGTTAAAATACGCCGTTGAAAATCCGCGACTAGCGTGACAGGGTCGTCGTAGATAACCTTTCGATTTTATCATGAGAATATAGGCCAATAACTTGTATGATTGTATCTCAACGAACCAAAGATAATTGTGATTGAAACGATCCAAATACATAAAGTTCTACTTTAAACGATACTTGAAAACTATTTGAGTCTTTATTTGATTGTGTCACACGTGTTATTCAAATGCACCGAGTTTAAAGTCAAACTGTTAACAATACAAGGTTCTAGTTTTAATCTAATAGCAGACATGTTTGCTATCAAACTTGATTTTGCGGATATGTATGAAGAGAACGTGATCATAGTTCATTGATATTGGGTCTGAAGTGTAACACATCAGTCCTACATACAATTGGCGAAATGATATGGTACCATTCTAAATGTTGAAAAATCTGCAACATTACACTTAAAAAGAGTGCAATAACTGAAATATTGCACCGAAAATGAGTACGAATACTTCTATAATGCATTGGACGAGTGCAATAACTACGACGTGTTCTGGACTGTACTTGGTGTACCCTTTTTACCACCACACCATGCAGACCCTCCTCTGTATAACTATGATACAAAACAGTAAGAGATCTAACACTCGGATATCTTCTTTACTATCGGCTTAAATAAATATAGATAACCTCGAGTTTCATTTCTCCATCTTTAACGTGTAGCAAATGGTGTCCCTTACTTTGACCCTTATTTAGCCCTTTTTGTGTCAATGAATACGTTTACTTATTAATTTCGGGAAATGTTTTTTCTTTTAGGTTTATGAAGCAGTGGGGACGAATGTTAAATGTACCAGAAAATTTGTGAAACAAGAAGCATAAACATTTCTATCGACGTAACAGAGATTCAAAATTGGAAGGAAAGCACCAAAAGTGGACCAGAGGACTTAACTGTACAAAACATCAGACTTATCAGTCGGGAACAGAACTTTTTTAGTATACCTTTCATGAGGTTTGTGGTAAAATAATAACTGGTTAACCGTTTTAGAAGCCTCGCGGGGACTATTCAACGTAAACATATGTGCCGTTTTCAATGCGAAGTCACGGTGACCAGAGCTGGATTCAAAATCCACTTAAATTCTATGTCCACAGACATTTTACAATTATGAACAAACACATAATTCAAACTTCATTCATTTCATATTTTTTTTAAAACGAGTCAGTGCGTATTATTTCTAAATCAATTAGGAATATCATTTTGGTGCATTTAATTGTTTAAATATGTCACATGGAATACACTTTGGTACCGTTGTGCTGAGGGAGATTTTAATGACGAGTTTGTCCACAACTCTGAAGAAATCAATCAATATAACATCAAGTGTATTAAAATCATGTGTCGGTTGTTGTATATTTTGTATATTAATTATGCTCACTGAAAATATAGCTCAATATATAGACATATAATATCAAACGGTGTTATTGTTATTTTAAGAAATTTATTTCTTTTTTCAAAACTTCCAGACTGAACAAACTACATTCATTATGTTGTAGGTACTCAAACAACCCCTATATTATACTCTCGTGACGGTGGATTCCTTCAGGAATGAGGTGTCGAGAGCGATAAATACATTTCGTTCATCAAACTTTTATTTACCATTAAATATTTTTTTGAGGAATAAGAGCTATGTATGTATAATGATACATAAATGTTTTAAGAAATTGTTTCACCAGCTATGCATAAATTAGCAAAAGTACAAAAAACTACACTTTACATGGACATTGTTACTGCTAAGTGATTGATGCAACTTTCGTATTCATGTCGGTCCAGGAACCCAGGCATCATTTATTTATTGCAGTTGGGCTCGAGTTATTTTCTGTCATGAGCCGCAATGCATCAAATAAACTGAATTGGTTACAAAACATTAGCTATACTATGTGGTTATAAATGTTATATCATGGCTACGTGATGTTAACTGAAGGGGTGGCGCTAAATCCAATGATAATCGAGGGGGTGGGACTTAAATTTCAAAGGAATGAGTGCAATAACTGCAGTGCATGATAATATTATCCTGCACTGAAAGTTATCGCAAATCATTAATTTTCGTGGGCGATTAAATTTCTCGGACTTTATGGTTCACCTTCAACCTCGAAATCAAATCCATTCGAACAATAAACTTTACCCTTGTATTTATTACCTGAAATGCAAAATTCACGAATTAAAGTCCCATCGAAATGGTCATATTTACCAAAACCACGAAATTTCATCCCAACGAAATTCAATTATTTTGCAGTGTACCATTGTTTATACGTTAACTGTAAAATAATCCGTGATGTCCGTGCTTGAAAAGTACGTACTGGGGTCTACAACTTTAAGGTAATAGAGTGTAATCTATAGTGAAGTATAGTTTCAAAAATGTTTTTTTTCTTTCAAATTTATTTTGTCGGATAAAATAGACATTGTATTATGATCATATTACATTTGCACTTGAGGTTAGACACAAACAAATTTCAAAATTTGTTGACGCATATGACAGCAATTGGATTGCAAATCTTGCCCGTTCACAATCAAAGTAAACATGACATTAAAAGTCCAAGTTTGTTGTTGGGGACTTAGTCAGTAGCATAAGGACCGAAATCTTACAAAGAAATGATTATAAAATACATTCATGAGCTTGTATCATGCAAAACTGCAATGACCTTGCAAACCGAAAGAAAAAAAGGTGTAATTTTCTTGAAAAACATGCACAATCTCCAAGTTGTACTCCGTGCCCTTAATATCACAACGTGGTATTGGAAATTTAAATCGGTCAGCGAGGACAATGCACCGTTATGTGATATTCAGCCACACCCAATACAATTTGACAGCCAATGATATAAGCCAGAAAGAGAAACTTAACACTCGGTTTCCTTATTTAGTCTCGGGCTCCGCCCTCGACGAAATAAGGCAACCTTGCGTTTGCGTTCTCTTTCTATTACTTATCATTCAATTGACGGAAATCAGAAACCGTATAAAAGCAGTTCGCGGTTTTCTTTTACACAATAAAATGTACTTATAAACTAGGGATGCATCCAAACGAAGCACACATCTGTACACTCAACGCATTTAAAAACGCACTCGTGTAAAAAACACTAAATGTTCTCAAAATGAAGTTACAAATCTACCATGCCAACACATCTTTTCGGTATGTGTATGGGTTGTCACATAATAATTAATACTTCATAAGTGGTGATTTTGCCATTTTGATAGTTTGTTGTGCGTACTAGAACATCACATTCACCACAACTTAGTATGTAAGATACACATAAAAAGACTGTGTGTAAGGATACTCCAAAGACTCTTTTTAAATAAAGGGAAGCAAGCGCGATTTCAAGAGTGGTTTTATTTTTGAGTCTACCGAGGGATATTAATATGAGTATATAATATAAGTATAACAAGCGTTAGATTAGTGTCCAGATATTCTCCACCCGACTAGCACACTGTCGATATGACTTTATACTCAGATAAAACTACAAAATGTACTTTAATCAGAAAACACAACATTTGATTGACCGTGTTATTTAGGTAAACACCTTAAAACATCAGCCAACAAGGTCAGAAACCGACATCGTATGATCGTATGAGTGTACACGTATGACATTTGAACACATTGATAAAATCAAAATGTAGATGTGTATTTATACTAGATTATTACATGTACCATACATGTATATTGTATGTGTGTACAAAATTATCAGATACTCAAATGATAATCTACTCGAACTTTGATAAAAGTTGATATACTGCACATGTTTGACCACCAGCCTCGTGTACTGTGCGGATTATTTGGATACAACATACAGTAAGTATAACTTTTCATGCACATGGCATTTTCTCAAAAATGTCCTTATAAAACCAAAAATGTTGCAACTGTTTCAATTTTGATAGATGCTCAGATGTACCGATTTTACAATATCTGTATGTTAATTAATTGCAGCATGGGAACGAATCAGTACAGTACGTCGCAGTCAGGGAACGAACCCGAGCGTTTTTTTCTAAGTTTTATAAATATTCATTCAATAGTCTGCCGATTGGCACTCTGTATATGAATAAGTGATCTTCCCTTAACACACATTTGACTGCATGTATTTCATCAATGAATTATTTCTTAAATTAAGTTATTTCCCTTTCAATCGAATAGATTCATGTATATCTATATCCGCGTGTCATCGAATATCGGAAATGAGCAGTTAACTATAAACGCTTCAAACTAATATTACCACGCCATTTCGATGGCTTAGAACAAGAAGGTCGTAACTACCAAATCGATATATTGAGAAAACAAGAGAAAACTTCTGTGATTTACTCTTTACCTATGGGAAAACACGCTTTTTAAAACTTCATTTTGGTCAACATGACAATTTCAGATTTTTATGAATATGGGCTCATAAGAAGCGCCTTGTGATGCTTATTCTAAATATGTATGAATCTTAAAAGGTCGTAAGTGGCACTTACGACCTTCTTATTCTAAGCCATCGATTTGTATAGATATGATGTTAAAAGTGAGTTATTAGTAAATTAGGATTCATTGGACATGTATGCTAATTAAATGATATACTCGTGGTACGGTGTACAAACTATTACCCAATTCGTAATAGAAAGCATAAAACACGAACTAACACGAGGTATATCTAAAAAGGAGATATGTGTCCTTGACTAGCCCGAGACTGAGTTATCTGAACGACACAGATATGAGCTCAACAATGAGAGTAGTTTTTAGATCTTCGTTTTTACTTAGTTATGGAGACGTTTTTGACCTTGAATACTCGAGACTTGCCTGTTAGGACATATATGTACATAGTTGGAAAAATTGTCATTGAGTGTGATTTAACCAAATCGATGAGCAACTTTGTGGATTAGAGTTGCTGATAGGGTCGTGTTACTGTTCAATTATATGAACTTTGTATTAAGTAATTGAGACAGACTGAAGTAACTCTTGTCTGATTTTAGAATCATATAAAAGACTCGTGCAATAGCAGCAACAGTTACTGTGTAATTAGAGCGGCTAATGATAGAGGCATAGTTGTACAATTAGGAATTGTAGTGTGATTTTTTGACATTTTGGATAGTCTTCGTCAAACGCAGTATCAATTACGTCAATAGATAGCTGGACTTATAATAGAGACTTACAAGTACATCTGACGAAATTAAAGAAATTTGATTGTGTTGAATTTAGTTGTGTTTTTATACAGGGAAATACTTCTTTGAATACAGACATGGCTAAAGTGGTTGGATATTGGAAGTGTGAAACTCAGGATGATAAATGGGATGATTATATGAAAGCTATGGGTAAGTTATGCTAGACATTTTGTGACTACTTTATGAAACTTACTCGCATCGTTCGTAGCAAAACCACTCTGGACTCATATATGTTAGGGATATAATTATACTAGATCTTACTCGTATATGTTTTTAAAACTATTTTTGAGGGGGTGTTTCAAAAATCTGTTTTAGTTAAGGAACGTGTTTGCTGTCTGTTTCGTGTTTCACTTATATGGACTACTTTGGACACGTGGTTGCTTAATTCAAGTGACTGTCAACTAGATATGTTAAACTGCATCTCTAAAATATACCAGAACGTTGCAGGAATGCATACACTCATGAAAGTAATGCATCATAGGTTTTGTTTAACAGAGTTATATTGTCCCAGTATTGAAAGTCCTCTATTCGTTTAATTAATGGTATTACTGACAGTGACAATAATTATGGCGTTTGGTAATTAGCTGCCATAAGGCTTATCAGTCGAGTATATGCCCGTATATTGCACATTCGGGGGCTCTGAATCTGGACTATTTTCCCAGTATATCGCGGTATGTGTTTGAACCTATTTTCAAATGGAGGATGTTTAAACTAGCACCTGAAAACCCCATGTCCTTAAATGAGAACTATCTTTGTTAAATTGGACCAGAAGATAAAGTTTTGACCTTGGTACGATATTACACACGTTGTAGCTATCTAAGATCCACCTATAATTTATCTACTTTTGTAAGTCTATGATTTCGAAGTAGGCAAGTCAGTTTAAAACACTAACACTCACATTGTCAGTATTTCTAGATATAATAAGGGAGACAACACTTGTACCTACTCTCGTGTCATGTAATTATCACCCTTTGCCATATGAGTAATATTTAAATACAAAAACGGTGGCAGGGCCACCTCAGCATTTAGACCACAAGTATTATGACCGCTCATTCAATTTTCTCTTTATTTTCTTCGTAAATGCAAGTGTTTTTGATTATTATTTAACTAATCTATTAAGACCAACGTAATTGAAAGACCAGTTTACAATGACCAAAGAATCATGCATGTATTATTACAGCAAATAACACAATCTAGGTAAAATCTGAAAATAAGGTAACTTTATTTTATGGTTACCACCTTTATGAGGATTTCCAGTCCCTTTTCAACTAAACGTTTCTTGTCGTTGTGACTGTACGTGTACTTATTTTTTAGGTGTTGGGTTTGCCACCAGGCAGGTTGGGAAACGTGTTTCATCTTGGGAAGAAATCAAACAAGCAGACGATACTTGGACCATTGATATCACATCCACCTTCAAAAATGCCAACCTAAAGTTCAAACTTGGTGAAGAATTTAACGAAAAAACGATGGACGGACGAGATGTAAAGGTAATTTATTTGAGAAGATATCAATTAAAGTTGATGCGTTTGTATATTTTACAATTCATTCCATTAATTTTGCGAGTTTATCTTATTGCTATTGCTAGACAACGACTTTGTTTTAAAAGAACTCATTCCAAACGCGTCTGATTACAAAATTATCGTTTTAATTAAAGTTCGTTCGTTTTAAGCAAGACTGATAAATCAATATTTCGCCAACCATATTGTGGATGGTTATACTAGTATGCTAATTGCTTTAATTATACATGTATATAACTCTTATGGACTATTTTATTTCAGTCTGTATTTAATGTAGAAGGAGATAAGTTGGTACACTATCAGAAATCTACACAAGTTGGTATACCAGATTCTGTCGTTACTCGAGAACGGGTAGATGATAATACAATGACCATTGTAAGTAACTGTGTCTCGTTTCACAGACTTATCTTGTTTATAATATCAAATATCATTGTTTTCTTGGCATAGATATTTTTCTAGTTCATTGTTCTTTGTTGAGGATCTTATGGAAGATTGATTGTTTAGTATATTGTCAAATAAGTTTCCTCGTAAAATAAAGTCTTTATTATTATTTTTATTATTATTATTATTATTATTATCATTTTCAACCCCTGGCAAACAGTTTATCAGTCATAACAACTATAACGACTACCCAGTCGCATTATCTTGACAGTGGGCAAATCAGAATTTACCTAGCACTATGAATTGGTCAAGTGTCAAGCAAAGGAGGTGTGCCCGTAACAATAATATGTACACGACAAATGTTAGTAGCTGAGTGCATTTGTACAATGTTTTGAAAAACATCTACATTCTAATATTCACAAAGCATAAAAATTATGTTTTTTCTCTCTCTTTTTTTCAGACGTTCACAGCTATAGGAAAGGAAGTGACGTCAGTACGGACATTTACAAAACAACCCAGATAAACACCAGACTTGCTGTACCACGTTGTGTGTGTTTGTTGTTCAAGATTTTGCATTTATAACTCATTAATCAACATATTTCATATTAAATGTAGACGATCACATGATAGCGTTATGCGTTTTCTATTGAAAGATGCATCCATACAAAAGTCATGTACAAAACAGTCGGAACATTAGCTCAGTATACTGGTTAACAATGATATGAAGTGCTACATTAAGCATTTTGTAAAATGCACCCGTTTTAACTTGCAATATGAAAATGTTATTCTTTTTTAAATATATGAAATGTCAAATAAAACGCATGAAACATTATTTCATTTTGAATTAATTATTTTTGATGGTTTATCCTAGTTCCGCTATACAATGCAGGTTTTATAACAGTGCACAGATGTCAAAAATACAAAATCGTAACTCAACATACTGTAGAAGTGGTTAGTTAGCGATGGGAAATGTTAGCAAAATTTCAGGAACATACAAAACTAGATACAACGTTTTCCCCTAGCGCAAACTTTTGCATGCAAAGATCGCTACTAAGAACTTGTGAAAATCGCGAAATGTTCACAAGCTAAAAATATGAAATTCAAATTTCACAAAGTTTTTGACTCGCGTAAATAACCAGTTATAAACAAACAGTACTTCCTTAGAAATATTAGAATTCAAAATAAATGGCACTGTCATAACATTCAAGAAAACACATCAACTATGCGACATCAAGGTCAAAATTCAACTGAAACACTCAAATACTTTAAAAACGTTACCCTATCCAAAAGCACCTTCACTCTAGTTCTTAACGCATGCACGTGATACTAGTGCGTGGACATTCGGTTATATACCAGTAGATATATGGCCAGTGACCCCGACTTCGAGGAAAACAGAAAATGTGTGCGTTACATGAATTTTCCGGTGCGCAACACATTACAACACCGATACACGCGATACACGCGATACGATCTCTTTAGCTGGATGTGAATCACTGATAATAAGTGTTTCGCAAAGTGATCAAAACTTAGTGTCTCGGTCGGCACTCGAACTAGGGACCCTTCGGTTTGTAGTGAAAAGCGCTGTGTCACCCTTACCCTACATAATTTAATAAACTGCGTTTAAGCCTATGACAATAAACAGAAAACATAGGCATCAAGTTTATTTTAGAGAATCTGAGCGTTACGGTTTTAAAGTCGCCCAGTGTAAAACCACAACCGCATGCACAATATCTCATATATGCGCAATCAATATGCAATTTGCACTTTGGTATAGACAGTGGACTTTATATACGTCAGTGTTTGGAGCAGTGCGGAGTTACACACAGTAAGTTAAACTATTCAACATTACATTTTATTGCTGGACAAATCTGGCTAATGTCAAATACATGTATATTTTAATTTTGGTGTGACGTGACATTGCTAAGAAATGAAAGCGTTGGGTCGCTCCGACTTCCATTTGAAGTAGACAACATGTATTTTGCCAAAGACCGACAACTCTAGCAAAACAAATTAGACACACTCATGCAGACGACTAATTTCTACAGCTATTGATTGCTAACTATTTGAGTATTCAGCGCGCATAGTATCATGTCTTTTATCAATTGTTTCAACCAACAATTCAATCTTAATACAGTATAACCTCTCAAGAGTGGCCCTCGGTAGAGGAGTCGCCTCTAATACCTCTATACATCATTATCCAAAATTGTCCCAAGCCAATAGTGTCTCTAAAAATGAAATCTAAACAACGGTCTCTCCCACCTATGAAGGAAACAATATTTTGGCTATGCGAGGCACAGGTAACAGTATCGTTGAAAACGAAACAAAAACGATTTTTTTTTGAAAATTTATATTTTTCTTTCAAATACAAATTTTCAACAAAAAATATTTTCATTTTTTTTCATTTTCAACGATACAGTTACCTGTGGTGTGAGGCAGTTGAAAAATTAAAATAAAACAATAACCAATATTTTAGCTCTCAAACTGTTTTGCTCTACAGAGGTTGTAATGTATATGGCTTCGTATGTATATGAAGTTGTACACATAAATCGTTCCTTTCTGTGCATTACGCGCAGTAGTAGACGATATGTACGTATGCATGTACAACTGTATATTGTACATGAATGTCTGCATGTAATGTATATATTGCTGGCTTAGAATTAGAAGGCTGTAACGAATACTTACGACGTTATAAGACTGATACATATTTGAAATATGCACCACAAGGCACTTCTTATGAGCACATTTTCATAAAAATCGGAACCTTTCATGTTGAACAAAATGAAGTTGTAAAAGCTTGTTTAACCATACTGTAAGTAAATAGTCAATTTCATTCATTTTTTCTGTTTTTTTTTCACAATTTTGACTTCATAGTTACGACCTTCTCATTCTGAGCCAGCGAGGTGTAAGTTGGTACATTGCAATAAAACAATAATAATGGGATATGCCTCGACGCTCGAGGGCCATTAAAATACCACAAATATAACAGGTTATATACTGAAAGTGGATTTTTATATTTATTCATACACTACATGTAGTTAAATATGCATTTGATTATATAACACAAACTCACTTATGCCTAGGTCCCAATGAGCATTTATTGCCACGGTGATGTTCTCCCGATTTAATAAATGGGCATCGGAAGGCATGCGAAAAAGGATACTCGTAGTGTATGGGAAGCTTCGGGGAAGTCATTAGAAAATTTGTGAAACATCTGTACCTAATTTATTCAAAACGGGAGAACATCGCCGAGGAAAAAAATGCAAAGTTGGACCTAGGCATAAGTTAGTATGCGGTTAAGAAAAAATAGTACCATGTCAGGTGAAAAAATTGGGTGACGTTACTTTGATCAATGAACTTGATTACGGTTTTAACTTTTAATCAATGACTGTACAATGTGTGCATATGATAATGATTGGTGTACCATTTAAATAGTTGAACCACAATTTAGCACATACATATTATCTAGATAAACTGTTGGAAAAATACTGTTGTTATATAGTATTACATTATTAACCAATCTGCGTTATCTTCAAGCCATACTAGTGTTAAAATGCAATCGTAATTGTGCGTAACTTTGCATTTTGTCAGCTGAAGGAAAGTACAAGAATATTTTGTTGCCTTTTATTAGTTTTAGGAAAAGTGAAATATCGACTTACACAGAAATATGGCTACAGTGATTGGATACTGGAAAAGTGAAGGTCAAGATGACAAATGGGATGATTATTTAAAAGCTATTGGTAAGCTACTCTATATCGAATATACAAAAAGGGGATCTTAAAGAAAATATTGTTATTTTAAAGAAGTTCTTCGACAGACATTGTTTTTCCAGTCGTGGGTTTTCCGTTCGTCCTGAAAGTATAGTTTATTTTTATTTTTTAGCTTAAAATCTACATAATCTAATGAATCGTGAATCGAATCATGAATCGAAAGTCATGGTAAAAAATAATTTGGGGACCTTTAAATAGTAGCGTCAAATTTGTTGCTTAGAGATGACGTTCCCCAAATTTTGACTTATACTATAAGAGCTAGGCGTAAATAACTCAACCCGCATTATTTTACATTTATAATAATGGCATTACACGAACTTGCATAATGTTATAATACAAACTGAAATGCTGCAAGTATAAAAGGTTCTTTTTTAAAGAAAAGTCCGGAGATACGGTCCATATATTTGTAGGTAGCGTTATATTATAACAACTAAAAAGTAAGGGATACCTACACATTATGCCTGAACACATAGATTCATATCAAATGTGTCATTAATAGCTGTTTTACGGCCACAGTTTATTAAAAATATTTGTCCCCGTTTACAGACACAAGTTGGGCATCGAGGTAGAAATTTTGAAACCTATATAACCTGAAATCGTAAAAGGTATATATAAACATACATAAAAAATAAAAATGGATCCATACATTCTCCCATGATATTTAATAAGGAAATGAAACGCAGGAAATATCCGACCCCTAATACTACATTTATCCCAAACTTTTTCTTTTTTTAAGCCAGTACGTGTATCAAACTTGTACGGATTGGTTGAACGCACTTGGCCAGTCTTAGAATTGTACCACATTTGTGTACATTAGTTGAGAATTTTGGCAACTCAGAGTAGAGCACATAAAGTACCAGGGGTGATCAATATATTCGAGGACTTTCCTTCTCAATTTTGATATATTGGAACTAGAGTAATGAAATTACACACTGATGTAGATCAATCAATTATCTCGCGATTTATCTAATTTTCTTTATAGTAACGTCACTATTTACTTTATGACGTCACTTTTTGTAACCATGGTGAAGCGCGCACCGTCGAGCATTTCGGGCGTAACGTTATTTCTGAGAAACGACACGCTATGAAAATTAACGCGAAACTTGTAAATTCCTCACGATACCTCTAAAATGACCTGACTAAATTGTGCATGGATTCTGTGCGCTCCCAATTAGCCATTTTAATATGGTTTTGTTGTTTATGTGATTGTAGGGACTCTGCCAAACGGTTGAGTCGATAAAATAAGGATAAACAGCAAAAATGACACCGCGTTAGGGACATTTTCCGTTAATTTCTGCGAAATAAGACACACAGATCTCAATCAAATATAACTGGCAAAAACGAAGACTAGTATAGGCTACAACACATAAAATCGTTCACTCCAAATCAAAAGGGTTGTTTCGATATTGCGTCCTAAACCTGATAGGTCCTGTTTCAGTCTTAATTGAAATAATCTAATTTTGGAAAGCCAACCGCCCTTTTCCGAGTTTTGTTCCAATTACGCATCGATAGTCTTTTTATTCCACCTCACATTCCAGAATCGGCTATTAACTACTTATTTCAATAGTAAAAGACAACCAGTTTCATACATGGAACCGGGTATCAGTCCAGAAAGGAGCTATGTGCTGCTCCGACGGTGACGCTTGGAATGACGTCGCGTGACGTCCAACGTCACGCGCCACTTCTATGAATCAAATAATTATATTAGTGCATTCGGTCGGAGACATCTTACTCCGAATGATGTTTAATGGCTTTGATCCTTGCTGCCAATATGAAATTGCTAGATGAAAAGTCCTCGAATATATTGATCACCCCTCGTATATAGCACACATGTATAATAGTATACTTATAGATACGGAGGGGTCGTTTAAAAGTATGTCGCTGTGATGAACCAGATATGCAATCTGCATATTTGTAGGATCTTAATTACTAAAATGAATACAGTTGTTTGTTTAACTTAAGTGTCCACTTGTATCAAAATGTTCAGTTTTATGTAAAATAACAAGTTAGTGCATTGTTGAGCAGATATAATGCGTTCATGACCTAAGGAATGAATTAAAATTCCAGTCGTGTAATGAATCTTGGCAAAATGAGACTCGCGTTTCCGTCCTAATTTTATAACTTGATTATTGCGAATCCGTTTGTTATTTCGATGACTTAGAATTAGAAGGTCGTAAGTGCCACTTACGACTTTTTAAGATTCATACATATTTAGAATAAGCACCACAAGGCGCTTCTTATGAGCCCATTTTCATAAAAATCTGAACTTGTCATGTTGATCAAAATGAAGTTGTAAAAGTTTGTTTTACCATAAGTAAAGAGTAAATGTCAGACAGTTTTTTCGTGTTTTCTCAAAACATCGATTTGGTAGTTACGACCTTCTTGTTCTAAGCCATCGATTTGGTAAATGACCATCGAGTAGTTGTGTATGTCTTTGTACATACAATGTATATATATTTTTGCATAATGTGCCGGGGGCCATTTGTACAAGTTTACAAAATACAAGTTTATGAATAAAATATTTGAAGTTATATTTAAACTTATTCTACAGGTGTTGGATTGATAAGTCGACAGTTTGCTAAACTTATCTCATCATGCGAGGATATCAAACAAGTAGACGATGACAACTGGACACTGGATATTATATCTTCTTTCAAAAATGCCAACTTAAAGTTCAAACTTGGAGAAGAATTTGACGAGAAAACTATGGACGGACGAGATGTAAAGGTACTTGCAGTTATTTCAATAAATATACTAGTATCAGATTTTATATATTTAGCGTTTTTTTCATGCAATTGACATTAAACCAGTGGTCAATCAATCAATTTCATCAGTACATTGTCATCACATGGTCCAATGGATTAACTAAGAAACCTTCGACAAACAGTAAAGATTCAACGATCCCTTCTCTGGCATAATGTAGATCATGCAATTGCATGTTTAAAAGCGCAATAGAAATAAAAATATTCAGTCTGTTTTAAGGTGTTCGTTCAAAAGACGGCCCTTACGATGTTTTGTAGTCTATGTACCCTATGTTTAGAAAGACAACTCCTCAATCTACTCTTTTCTCATGAAAGAATTTCCCTTTGCATCCTCAAATATATGTAAGCAAGCACAAAATAAAATCTAGCGAAAATTGAAAAATGTTATGCTATTTGATTGATAAAATATATGTTATATAGTCGGGTGGCCAGACTAGATGTTTTGATGCAAAGTGACTCTTACAATGCCCCCCCCCCCCTCTCCTTGTCAGAGCTGATGGCGAGAATAACCAATCAACAGGCAATTGAACAGACGTGTTCTTAATGGCGCGAAAACTTGTTGCTAGATATATTGCTTCAAAACTAAATTATGCATGTAATTATTTCATTGCAGTCTACATTTACTTTGGAGGAAGATAAATTAGTACAATATCAGAAATCAACGAAGAAAGGAATACCAGATTGTATAATTACTCGAGAACGCCTAGATGACAACACCTTGCAAATTGTGAGTATTGATTTCAATATCATTATACGAACTACCATGCCAAATAAAACCTTATTTGGAAGAGTTCAGTCATTTTTTTATAGATCTTTATTAAGTCAAAATTTCTTAATTGAATTGTTTCCCTTTGTATCGTATTTTGTTACACTCTGATGATAGACAGTTACTAGTATTGTCATTCTGCCACTTGTGCATACACGTGGTGGGAACATTTAATACAGCGTATAAACAAAATCACATTATTGCTATTGAAAGCACATGTAAATTTATCACTGTACTCCTATTTGCCGTACTCTATAATTCAACATATACTCCATAATTGCAATTGCCGGAAATCGGCTCGTTTATAGTGAACTTGTGATCCGGACTCATGAAAATTGTATGTTCATATCTTTTCAGTCATTCACAGTTGTCGGGAAGGACGTAAAGACGGTACGGAAATATTCAAAACAGACTGGAAAATAAACGTGTTCTCACCGACATTATTGCATAATAATTTATAACAGCATAATATTTGCATAATTATTCATTAGCTATTCACCATTGACCAGGTGCCAGCGTTGATAACGCCCACTTATTCGTTTGTCGATGGTTTTTGTCGAAGGCTTTGTCGGAGGTTTTCAAGAGGAAATAATGGTATCTGCAAATATGTGCAATATGGCCAATGTTTTAACAAGCAAATTATTTCAAGTGGTCAACCGAATTCTCGACTTACTTTTGCATGTAACAGTATAACCTTCTAGCGTCTGGTCATTTGACATTTTATGTGTATTTGGTTGAAAGCAGTGTGTGTCACGCTTTTTTATTGGGAGTAACTATATATTTTATATTGGAACAACCGGTGCTTTTATTATATTAAGTTGATACATGTATTTACATTTAAGATAAATAAATTGTAGAGAGCAGTAAATAAATGTCTTGACAGTTGAGGTGTTGGTATAATTGAGAATACATCCCCAATGGAACTTATAACTGAGACAATGTTGTATTATTGGGGTAGACTTATAAATGAAGTTTTACTGTAAATAAAGTAAGTAAGCTGAATGGATTGAGTCCACAGAGGCAATACAAATGTATATACGAGCATATGTACAAAAGAGTTTTTGTTTATGATAGGTGGCACCCCTTTTTAAAGAGCCAACAATTTGAGGTCAAAATCTAAAGAACAAAGTAAACAAGACCACGTATCTGATGCAACCAATATACCCATTGGGCGCCAAACATCACAGGGTGAAAAATGTGCAACCTGAAAGGGGCTCGAAAACCGGAACCCTTATATGGCGAAAGGTCTACTTATTGTTTTATCCAGATGCTCATACACTATTTCACCTCTGTAACAGGGTTCGGGTCGTGATTTAAACATCCTGATTTTCTTCAGTTAGTTGACACGCTCTATATTCCATACATAATGCTTAAACAGTAAATATATTTTATTCATATATGACTTGGCTATTGTTATGAATATCTACACCATTTTACAATAACCTAAAGCTCGGAGAATTTGACATGACCCTGACATTTATACATGCGTACGTATACATGCGTACGTATACGATTATTACAAGTCGTTTGTGTTGAATATGAATGTACATCAATTTCCGCGAGCAAATCTTGCAGTATCGGCCCTTAATATTTGTGTTTGTATTAATGTACACTCGAGCGTTTTTGTGGAACGTCCCGCTAACGAAAACATACAAACAGGTAATAACTATAAAGACTCGTGATTATCAGATTTTATTTCATGTAATATAAGGTCGAGGGTCCAGTCAAATTATCCAAGCTGTACTATTAAACATGTGGTTAGTCGACGTACCAGATATATATCAAATGTCGCACCATTTAAATCTAGATCTATCAAAATGTCATTGAAACATACCACAATGATTTGTATTGAATTGCTTACGCAATGCTGACGGTTATTTCCAGTGTCGATCAACGTATTACAATAGACAATTACTGCCAATGACTTTTTATGATAATACTCTATTCTTCAGTTTTATATTACTGTAACAATTTTAAATTAATGACATTCAATGTTTGGGTGATATCGACCCACATATAGGTACTACGGGGGAAATAAAAAATACCATGCCAGAGCATAATATTCAGTTCAGTATACGCTATTGATTGTTAGATTGTTTCTTTCATTTGATAAAGTAAAAGTTATTAAACTATCGCTTCCATTTGACGAACCAGCACTTTTGGCTTATGGTGCACCAATTTGCTGGTCATGCATTCCGTTTGTTGTATGTTTGCCATACGAATGGCAGTTTAGGGTGCGTAATAATTCCTAGACTATTGACAGGAACTTTCATTGATACACTTGCATCATTGAACTTGTAACGAAGTATACAGTGAGTAATTTAGTTGCACACGAAACATAGTCAACCCATACTTGACTGATAACACCAATAACTATCTTCCGGTGTCATTAAAGGCTTTGTAGCAATGGTTTTCTTATATTTAAAGGCTCGAGTATATTGAGGACCAGGCATGACATGGTGCGGCACGAAATACCCAAATATTACCCAAATACACCCAAATACAATCAAATATACCAAACATGTACCATGTTGTGGTCACTTAGTCGTACGCAAGAAACACACACATATTATAGAAGATAATCATAGTATGCAATGTTATTGTTTACTTACCAACTTTCTACTTTTTCGTCGTCGTCGTTTTCTCTTTTTAGGGGTCCCTGGAGGGACCGGAAGTGGGTAAATAAATCCCGCCGGTATCAAAGGCTCTAAATGCATGTTAAATTATTCCGATATGATGCACAAAATATAGAATCTAGAAATTTTATAAATTTCCATTTCTTCAGAAATTATACACGTATCATACAAAGAGTCTTAACGATAATATCCACAGGTATTCGAATAACGATCCAAACAGATCGAAACACGTGTTTATATGTCAACTGCATGTACAAACATTGAGATAGAACTTAGCCTTGCAATAAAATATCCAGCTTAGGTGTCACAAATAACAACGTGTCAACAATAGCATAATAATGTCACAAACTTTAGTACGATACGATAGTGCCAATACTTTTCTAGTTATGCAAATGTATAAAATTTAGCGTTATCCGTTATCTCCAATTCATTTATTGATTCATGCAGAGTAAAATTCATTATTCATCCAAATTCAAAAATTTCCGATTTGATTTTATTTAACTACCTCAATGACATAATTCATCACAATTTATTTAATTTCCTGTATCCTGTGATTACTGATATTGCTTTGATTGTAGTCGACTATCATGATAAGATTGAACACCAGGTAATTTTATCTCCCACAATTGAATATGGAGATAATCCATAGTTTGATTAACTCTGCCAGTGTGATGAGATATTTCCGCTTTATCTTCGATGATTTGTGACACCACTCACCCTTAGATTGATCAGTAACAGTTAAAGCAATGTCCTGATGTCATTTTCTCTCCAGATCGATCATGCCTGGTTCATACGAAGGTAATTGAACTGTATCTAGGTTTGAATGAACAAAACATCTTACGGCCAATTCCGGCCGACCGATTCAGCTATGTTTTATGTGGTCTAAACAAAAGTAGAATCTATGCAAAACGTATGCGCGGTTCGTGTTCGGACCAACCGATGGACGTTCGCATGTGTAATATGAAACACACACTAGTCACTACTCACATAATTATATTATAACAGAAATGGTAACAAAATATTCCAAAACAGTTTCAATTACTCCTCCCTGACACTGATCTCACAGGACACACGAACTGTCCGTTTATTCCGAGAACCACGTGCTTTTTTTCGTTTAAACTATAGAAGTATCCAATATACACAAGAACAACCCAGCAACCTTCCTCATAAGCATAAACTCATCAATCAAACACAAGAACTTTCAAACACATTCAATTAAACATCCACTCAGACAACTGTTTTCAAGTTTAAGGTCCCCGACCATAGTCAAAGTGGTCTGTCAACGTATTTAAAATTCATATATAATCCGTTTAAGTATTTAAACGACAAATAATATAATAATACAAAACGCAAATTGTATTTTACTCTGCAAGAAGGACACAAATGTTAGCTAAATCAATATAAATCCGACCTAATCCTTTCAAATCCTCATTTACAAATTAAAGCCCTTTAGTTGGTACCCGGTTACTGTTGTACTTTATACATGTGTTATCGGTTGGATATTGGTTTGCTTTAAACCTGTAAAATGTTTACATTTGTTTAGGGGAACTAAAGACTCTGGCTCATTGAATGTAATTAAATTGCAATAAAGTGTAGCGTTATCATTATAGAGTTTAGTTCTAAACATTATGACCGATTAACTCGACCTGTGATCAGCCTTAAATGGGATTATCCGAAATTGGTGTCATCCGATTTGTACTACACTATGACAAAACATAATTCGCTTATTATGAAACGATTAAACGAAATTTAACACTTATTAACACAGAATGAACAATAATCCTCGCAATAAAATGTAACAATAATTAGAAATCCAGATTTTTTTTCTACAAAACATGCACAAATTCACGATATGCAAGAATTCGGTGGGGTTGCATTTAAATTTTCGGCGAAAAACACGAACACAGCTAGTATATGGATAGCAACAGTCAACACGGTTTTGCCCTAACACAAAATTCTGGATACCAATATTTTATATTAACCTTTTTGAGTTCTTAATATATTTTACAGCTGATACTATAAAATGATATTTACTTAAGGTTACCTGCGCAAACAAGGTTATCAGCTATTTGGGAGTAAGCTTTT
The DNA here is from genome assembly GCA_963678985.1 of Spisula subtruncata. NCBI lineage: Eukaryota > Metazoa > Mollusca > Bivalvia > Venerida > Mactridae > Spisula > Spisula subtruncata. The sequence continues at coordinate 42,900,248 of OY787667.1, read as the reverse complement.
AAATTTAAATTCATTCGATACATTAATTCAATTTCTCAATACCTTATATAAATTACCAATCATAATTTTGTCATGGCACAGGCCGTTACAAATGAAAATAATGAAATTCTTGTATATTTAATAAATTAATGTAATTGATAATGTCAACACATCTTTGATCGGTGCGGATTAAAGTATTCATGCTCACCATATAGTCACAATGTACCATGGCATGATTGTGACACAGTTCAATTAAGTGGCCCAATAATGACCTCCAACATTCCTTCTTCTAATCAGTCGATTAAGATAAATAAAAGTAAAGCTCACTCACTCACTCACTCACTCACTCACTCACTCACTCACTCACTCACTCACTCACTCACTCACTCACTCACTCACTCACTCACTCACTCACTCACTCACTCACTCACTCACTCACTCACTCACTCACTCACTCACTCACTCACTCACTCACTCAGCAAAGCAATTACCACCGAAGAAGGTGATTCTGATAACATTCAGAAGTTTTTTTATTTATTTCATGAATATACATGACCCAGTAAAAGGCAAACTCGACAAAAGTTACAAAGTACATGAATTATTTGAATTGATATCATATTTTAGAAACACTTTGAACTTACATGCTAGTTGCCACAGATAATCAATAATAAAAATGAATGATACTTAGACCTTGAAGGGCTGTTGCCAGAGGCAGCGTGTCTACTACCAGAATTCATCTAGGGTAATCTAAGGTAATAACGATGATCTCACAATGTTTTGACATTCATGCTACCCTTTCTAGTATAACTAATTCCAGTAGTTGTTAGTAACCACTCTATGTTATTGTTAATGAATAATAGGGGAAATGGACATTGGTGACTATAACAATGTATTTTCAATAAAATGAAAACCAAACCCTTCTATAGAGTCTAGCAAAAATCTCCAAAAAACATTATTTTTGGAGAAAGTTACCAAACTTGTGTTACCATGGCAACAGAGTTTTTGTCTCTCATAACGACATAACGTTAAATACCTGAGATCAGAGTTTATATTTGACATAAGAAAACAGTACATGTGAAAAATATATGAAGACAGAGTTTGTGTCTCTTTAACAAATCAACGTCCAGAACATGACGGAACACAGTTCATGCCTTATAAACGATAAAAGTCACAGCGATACTTGTATCAAGCAAAATTATGAGTGAAATATACAATTTACACACGAAAACCATGCAAGTATCATAACATTATCATATCACAACAGGCATATGAAAAATTGAAAATCATAGAATCATAATGTCAAGCAGTGTGAAGCATGCAGGCAAATGAAATGAGCAAAATATCTGTACAAAAAAGAAAGATATTAGCGAGTCATGGCAGATAATTTATACATAGTTTCCAAATCCACAATGTTAACATCCCTAGTTTGGAATTGTCAGCAATTTTTGAAGGTGATTTACTTATATTACAAAACACAAGAGGGCAATTATGACCCTATATTGCTCACCTGAGCAATAATGCTTTTGCTACATACCAAGGGCAGCAAAATGCCCAAAAATATATGAGGACTTCGGACAGGGAAGGCGGCACTCAACTTGACCAGCCGTGCACAGAAAACAGTACTATAAGTACCATTTAAACTTGTCCTGGATTTTTCAGACACAAATATTCGTACAAAGTTTCATGAAGTTCGGGTCATTATTGTGGAGTCTTAAGGTGACTTCAAGGTTTTCAGTTGAGCGTACGACTTGCGAACTACCTTAAAGCCGACCTAAAGTAAGGGAGATAACTATTGTGGAATTAGGAACTATGTTATACACGGAAACTGTGAATGGATATGTTAAAAGCAATATGTATGTTACACAGAAGATGTATGAATAGTATGATGGATAAGGCCAGATCTACTTTTTTATTTTCAGATCTAAGACTTTTCGTTGATGGTGTTAAAGTCTGTTCAAGCACAGGTATCTGTGACATTAAACAAGAGTAAATGAAAATATTACAAAAAAGAAATGTATTCTTTTGTATTCTCTTTCGAGAAAAATAGTTTTAACCATTTTTCAATGATACAGTTGCCGATGTGCTCATGGCAATGGAAATACAACAAGAGGACCACAAGGGCTACGAAGTCTTTATAGGGACTCACCGGGCCGGTGATTCACAGACCTAAGACCCTCAATGGCCTCTTGACGTGTTTCCATTCTCTCAACTTCATACAGAAACATTAGATTCGAAAAAAATCCTTACATCTGACAATAAAAAGCAAAGCTGTGGCCGAACTGAGATAGAACTGCGAAAAGACTATTTACTATTCATGCATAAACCAAATAAGGATAGACAAGTTGAAAATAAAAACAAAATGTACCTCGCCAAATCCTGGCTTATTGTCTGTGCTTGGTGACTGTTTAATGAAACAAACACTAGTGGTTAATATACAACTTAATGAGAACATAATAATGTAAGGTATAAATCAAACATTCATGGAGTGAAAACGTCTAAAGTGTATTTCAGAATTACTACGTCCCTCTAAATATAAAAACCTAAGGGAAGTAACTCTTACACAAAATGGTATGATAAAAAACCAACGACTACAAAATATCGGTGTCATCATTCTGAACGTGTTGAGCGTGAGGGGTGGTTAAATAATGTACGTTTATTTCAAAATGTTAAATATGATATTATTAAGTGTACATGGGATAGTGTTTATTAATCAACTCAAATTTATTAATCAATGCAATTAGTCTTAGTCACGTGATGAAATGGTGGTCGTTAACACATATACTAAACGGATTTAAAAACGCGACAGTGGGGTTATGTGGATTGTTCCATCTAAAACAAAACTTTTTCTTATATTATTATGCACCATCATCAAGGTGAACTTAATGTCAACATTTCAGTACCACGATTATGAAAATCGGATTAGTATTGGTTAGAATAATGCATAATAGAGACTTCGCTCCAGAAAATGAAAGTCACACTTTTTTGAACATTGCTAGTTGTAAGCGTAGAATAATTTACCAAAGTGATGTTGATTTCAGCTTAATGTGAAGCAGTTCTGTCACTTTTTTCTGGTACTGTGATGTTGTGTTCAAGTGATTACCATCTACTTTACAAATTATACCATATGAATTGTGGCTAGATTATTTATTTACCATTTCTTACAAAAATATTCGGCATCAGGACAAGTTCATAATATTTAGCGTTGGTCCAATTTTCTCAATAAACCTGTGACTTTCGTTTTCTGAGCTAATGTTCTATTCATATAATAAATCCATTATTACTTATCTGATTTCAGATATTTGGGTATCAAAATGACGGCATTAAATTGGCCTTTAAGACCATGTGTGATGATGAAATATATGATTTCATGTTTCTGGTAGAAATTGACTTATCCCAGTGTCGCGTTTTTAAATCCGTTAACCATATTTGACTGTATTTTATTTATAAGGTAGACAATCGCGTGTTTCCATGTCAGTGGAGTCAAGTGGTCTTTGTATACACTCAAGTAATATAGTTATATTTAGTAGTCTTGTTTAATCAAGCAGACGGCATTCTTCTGTTCAGAAGACTATCTTTACTTTCATATTTGTCAAATACTTCAGAAATGAAAATCGGAAATCGATATTCAAATGAAAATAAATTATAAATCCATTTTTAAAGATCTTCATGTACAGTGAGCCCAACCACTCCTGCTACAAACAAACCATTTCAACATAATTATGCTGTAAATTACATTACATTTACTGGCCTCACAATTTCGTAATTTTTAGAAAAACGTAGACCGGCATGATCAAATCGGCAGCTCTTCAAGAATATCGATGGTTTAAATTCGTTTCTAAGCCAAGCGATGGTGCTTTATATGAGAACCATCTTAACGAATTTGGAGAGTCGCGGTCGTGGGTATAACCAGAGTCACGTTTGCACTCGAAGCGGACACTAAATACCATTGGGCTATCGAGGCGGTTTACTATCTACTATAAGAAGTGTCAGCTTGACATGTACTTGACGCGCACGAGCGTCGATAATAGGGTGTATTAATTAATAATGTAGTTTTAATAGTATTTAATACATGTTGTATTAGAACGATTAGTCCTAAAGCCTGACTGTTTGAACTCCGTATCATGCCAGGTATTAACGCATAAATGAAATAGCATCGTAGAATATTCACCTTGTATTATTTTTAAAAAAACGAGGTAAATTAAAGAAAACAGTCATTTGAATACCTTTGATAATGCTAAACTTATTTTGGATTCATTAAAAACTGTAAAATCTGAAAGAGAAGGATGATTCAGCGTCTGTTTCAAAACTAATGCACCGGTATGCCCGCCCGGGGAAATACAGGGGAAATCAGACATAAATTGTCAACCTTATCGACTCCGAGTCCAGGAGAAAAGACTTTGGTCCGGTTCATAGACCCGGTAATTACTACGTAATTACATGTCATGTCCCGACCCCGGGGATTTAGACAGTAAGCATTGTCCCTAGGGTGGGGATTTAGAAAAAATGAAATGTATATTTCCTCAAGGGAAGGCAAAATATTGACTGGTGCATAATATGGTGTTATGATATAAGGAAACTGGACTCACCTGGTAGGCCGAAGTCCGAAATCGATTCTTGAGATTCAAGCTGACATCCTTCACTTGTTCTTGCAGTCTCCGGAACTCAACCTGGTCAAAATACCACAAAGATCCCATAATGAGACAAAGGTCAAACACCACTAAATATGTTCAACTTCTAGGTCAAACACCACCAATTATTTTCAATTTCTAAGTAAAACGTCATCAAATATGTTTAACTCCTAGATCACATGCCGCTAAACATGTTCAAAGTTATGTCAAACGCCACTAAAATGTCCAACCCATAGGTCAAACACCACTAAATATCATCAATGTCTAGGTTCAAATACCATCACATATGTTCAGTACGTCGGTCAAATACCTCCAAATATGTTCAAAATCTAGGTCTCAAACCACTAAACATCTCAATTCATAGGTCAAATAGTCAAATAGTCACACAGTTTAACCTACATTTCGATTCATTCCATTGCGTATAGCAACAAGACTATTAATCAGTATCTTCAGATGTACATGTAATGTCATTAATATAACAACATGCAGCAATATACATTCAACCACCAATTTAGTAACGTCCCACAAGCCAGGCATCCGATTATTACGCAAAGTTTTACTTAATCAACTACAAATGTATTTAATTACACCTGTTTATAAAACTCCACGATAAGCCCCTATGACATACACGTTGTACTTCTTAACATTTTTCTTAATGATTAGAGTGTTAATCCGTCCATCGTGAATCCTGATGAATGCAACCTTAGACCGAAACCAATTAACTTCCAAATTTATCTATGTCAGGAATTTATTTAACACTTGTATAATATCGGACTTCTTCAATCTGTTAAGACACGTTTCGCTAATAAATGAATACTGAATATAAATAGCAGCGAACTCCTTATGCTAAAACGTAGTCTATTTAAAAAATGTCACTAAGTATATAAATGTATGTTTCTATCCTTTACCGAACACCGATAACCGTGATCCGTGATCTGTTCATAATTTATATAATTTTATGTTCATGTACATGTTTCATAAACTACGTAATCGGTCGACATTTTTTTAATTAGAACAAAGGTTCGGGTATCATCAAATATATTACTCTGATCTGTTCCAAACTTGGCACATCGTGACGTGAATCCTGTATAAAATGTTAACACAATTCTGTTTTGAAAATATTCCAAGTTTTTTTTAATAAAAACCCACACGAACGTATAAAATGACAGCGAAGTATTTCGTACATTGACCGTTCCGTTCCTCACATACTTTAATTAGTTGCTAGGTGGTATAATTAGGAATGAACATACTGTAATTTAACATGTACATAATTTGTAATTCAATATACCCAATAACGGAGAGTCACACATGAGATCGATACTCCTATTAACAAATTCCTATTTAAATACTAATGTACAAAATGTACTAGGAGTCCCTTTCGTGAGGTCGTAGGCGAAATCACTCGACTACAACTAATTACCAACCAAAGAAGCGCCTTAATGAACAATGAAAACAAAAATAACCTGATCTTATAACTTTTATGAAATTTATGTCAGAAGTATTGGGTTTTGTAAAGCTGGATCTATTCAGGGAATCATTTGGATAAGCTTGTTTTTATGTCGTCAATATATCAATCGAAACTTGTCTTTACAATCGTTCAATACATTGCGGAACAATATTTGGAAGATATCTAAGTAAAGATTAATCCAGCGATCATGTTTAAAAGATAAAAGTTGAAATGAAGATTTAAAACCCCGAGTATAGAAAACCGATAATCATTTTTTCATGCGATTTATATATCTATTGGGTATCGTAAAACCATTCGAATTCGTGATGTGGACATTTCCATGACTTCGTGTTTAAATTGACCATGGAATAACATCACCACAATTTATCGACTTCAACATAATACTGGTCACATTGAGTTCATCTTCCAATGATTTTGACCACTTGCATGACATTACGGTCATTTCATAAAACTCTACGAATTATAATACCCGATGAAATGCGTTCGTAGACGATTATCAGTTTAAGATTCAGAACATCTAACACTAATTCATGCAATGGATGCACATATATCACACTAAGTACGTTTTAAATGATTTCATAGTATTTTCGGACTTTTTTGAACGCCGTGAAATTGAAATTTGCTGAGCTGGGATAAATAAAAAAGAACTTAACTTTTGATCGATTTACATAATATTGAATTTAATTAAATTTTAATCCTATGTAATGACATTTTGATTCATTTGAAGCTAATGAGAGCATGTAGGCAGACATAAAACTATTAAAACTGAATTAGAAATCTACTCCCAGACAAATTTGTTTCAAAGAAAAACATGGTGTAATTAAGAACAAAATGACTTTATCCATAGATTTTTAAATCTGTTTAAAACAATCGATTTACTTTTACAATGTCCAAAACTAAATTGAAACTCGAGTGTTATTATTCATTAATGGCTCGCGATAGAGCTATACTTTTTTGTCTAAATGTATTTTAGGTCTTTGATCAAGGTAAAACACGTAACATTACAAAATATGCATTGCTATAAATCTATGGAAGACAAAGGGAGACAAGTACGAGTACGACCCCAAATCGTTTAACGACAAATAACAGTTATATCTAGCTAGCATACTTTCCAGTAATAGCAAGTACCAACACAACGTAACAAAAGCAATAGAAATACCAAAGTAGCAGATATAGACAATTAATTACACACATTGTACACGGAACTAAAAGTACGAAAATCTGACAATGACAATCGAAATCAATTAACGATACGACAACTAAAAGCTTCATATTGCAGAGGCTGTATCGTGTATACTTGTCATTTGTGAACCTTGCTTCAGCAATTTGCGACTGCCAATTGTCCTTGCAAGTTTTCCTGACTTTTTTGTCAACCACCACTAACATTGAAAACTGTTCCTCATAAGGAGGGAATGACCGTACTAATTCTGGATCCTATCTACCCGACCCAGTATCGGGCAAGTGTATGTACTGCATTATCTGGTTGGGATCAAATTGTACATTTACATATTTTCTATCAACGTAAAGACTATAACACCATAATTTAATAATAGTTATTTAAACTGATCGTAATTAATGGAATCTTCAAGTACAAAATCACCATTCCTGTAAGCTAGAAGAGGACTATTCTATCTGATAAAGACAAATACCGGAAGTAAATAGTTAACCGGAAGTAGATGGTTTTCCGGAAGTGGCATTCAATTTAGATTTTTATTTATACCAGAAAGGACAACAGCTCAGACTAATAGATTATTTTACAGTAAAGTTATAAGAACAAAATGTATTTGTTCCATGATTATAAATTAGGAGAACCACGTGTATTTTACAGATAACTAGAAGATCGCAACTTGTAAAGATAAGTAGATACATTAAGTTGAAAGTGTTATCAAACATCACTCTGTTTTACGTACATGTACATTTAAAGTACTTCAGATATAAAGCAATTAAATAGAACACAAGGATATGTATCCTTATTTCGCTTTGCATTTAATTTCATGTGCATTTGCTCTCTTGAAATTATATACGACAGTCACGTATATTTCATTTCGCACTCAATTTATTTCGCCCTCTACTGTTTCGCTCCAGTATTAGTACACACAATAAGGGTTACGGGGTAAAGGATCACACATAATGCCACTTCACGTCTATACAATATTTAACATAATTACATGTATCCGAGTTGGTACGAACAACTCTCGTGTTGTAGGCTGAAGACAAATAAAAGGATGCTTTGGAACAGGGGGTAGATTTTACATAATTATATTTAAACTTAAAGCCTTGACAATTCTGTCTAAGGTACTGAACTGTTAAATCAAACAATAGCTCGTTTCATGACGTCACATTTCATGTATTTGTCCAGATGGTGAATAAATGAACTCACAACATAAGCACGTACATGCTTGAATGTAACAAGAAACAGCAGAAACATGTTTTGAATTGACAATAGGGATGTTTTGCCAAAGTGCCATTAACATGCCAAAATTTGGAAATTGACATTGAACCCCGTTTTCTGTGATAATATAGTAACGTTAGTCTTTAAGAACCCAATATCGTAAAGTTGAAACGACATTTTTATTTTGTTCGTTTCCCGATTTGAACGAAACTATATCCAGTCTTTGCACTATGGCTAGTATAGTTCTATAACATGTATACGTTATGTAGTTGTAAAACATACAGACGGCACTTACCTTCGTAAGCTTGCAAAAATCTTCCGCTGAAAATAAAAATGATAGTAGGTAGGTGATATTTGAAAATGTATCTTTTAAGTAGCTGGAATGAAACCATCGAGCATGGCAAATATGTTGATCAGATGGTGCATGTGCGGCTACCCGCGCACATACTATGTGCATTTCGAAGTATGACATGGCACTTAAACACCCGAGGACGCCTGGGGTGATGTGGTTAGTTAAAGACATACATCATACGAAACATATACATTAAATACTAGTACTATGTACTAGTTGTATATAATATGAATATATCGTTTGTAATATATACACAATACAATGTACATACAAGAACGTATGCAAGTTGCATATTACATAGACAGATTACTACGTAGTACATGTACACAAGTTAAAATGTCAAATATGGCTGATAGCTAAATTGCTGAAAGTGCCACCCCCCCTTGGAAAACTTGCAACTTGGTTTCTTTCTTTAACTTGTCAGTGTACTTATCATACATGTGCCTTCATAACTCAGTGGTTAGTGCACTTGTCACCTAATCCTGCGATGACCCGGGTTCAAATACGGGTGGAGACACGCATATGCCATATGTAAGCAGACAGTTGACATGCTCTCGGCATTTAGAAGAAGGATACCGACCGAAGTGTTGATTATACAAAATTTTGTGTGAGTAATAAAGAACCCATACCTTCTGTGATGACTTCTCCATTTCTGTCATCATGCGCTCCAGACACCCAACCTATGTTCTGTAAAGTTTTCTGAAGATTGAAAAATACTCATTGTGAACACAATGGATCGCACAGCTAGGGAACATGTTACAGATCGTTTTTAAGGCTTAATTGGGCCATATTTATAGCGGCCTCGCCAAAGTGTTCTGTGGGTTTACTTATAATTGTACTGATACAGCTACTGTGCTTGGTATTAAGCTTTGGAACGGGGAATACGACTTAAATTAAAAACAAATAAGCACAAGTATACCTCTGGCTGTGTTCGGAGCGACCATTAAGTAAATACAAGTTAAATAGTTCCTGCGGCCAATTGTTTTACAGATCAGTATTGTGAGAGACATTTAAAAAAAAAAATTTTAGCCACTAGAACTTTTTAAAGTGTCAATAAGGCTTGATAAAAAGGTATGAGGAAATCGGACTGGGGAGGCAGCACACTTTACCAGCTGAGCAAAGACTCGCATCAGTAACATCACAACACATGTACAATGAGCAATGCCTTCACGTAAGTCAAAGAAACAATTAAAAAGTCCAAGTCCCCGCCGAAAAATGCGGAATTTTACAAAGTTCTCTGATTTAGTGGGCTTATGTGTGTTTGGGTATATTTATTTAGTATAATTTACCTAAAAATGGTGTTATTTTCATTATTAGTAATTCAAATGTGTAATATAGTTTATTTACGACAAATAGTTTATTAAATACAAGTATTTGCGTAAAAAAACGTTCATCCTTGTGTACATTTGGGTATGCGTGCACGCAGAGCGTCAGAATGTAAAATAAAGCGATTCTCACGACGTGCAAATATTATGGCAACGCCGGTTCGAAATGATACTGGGCCGAGTCTTGCCGAACAGCTTGCTAGTTTACGTTTATTTAGTCATCACTGGTCATTAAAATGCGTAATATAGTTAATCAACCCCATATTGTTAGTTAAATATAAGTATTTGGGTAAAAACGTTACTATTTGGGTAAGATTTGGGTATATTTGGGTGTTTCATGCAGCCGCGTCTGACTGACCTACTTAACGTAGTGACCTAGGGGAGATAATTCAGACTACAGGTGCACGTCAAAACACATATCGAAACACATTTTTTTCTTATTTTTAATTTCTTAAAGGGGTAAAAGAAATAATTATGGTTATTAACGTACATTTTTTTATTTTAGAATATACAAATAGAAATAAATAGAAAAAAATAATGGTGTTAGTCTGGTTCACGAAATTCTCAAAAAATGCTTATTTTTTCGTAATTTTTTTTTGAAATGGTAAACCATCCAGAACAGGTCAGGTTCCCCTCCTTAGTCTGGTTCACGACATTCTTAAAAACTGCTTATTTTTTTTTTTTTTTTTTTGAAATGGTAAACCATCCAGAACAGGTCACGTGCCCCTACATGGAAATTTTTCTTGTTGCATACAAATATAACCTGCGGCTCAAGGCCGCAGGTTAAACACATACCGAGGGTTGCCTGTAGGACTGTCGTATGGCCTTCGTTAATAATAAGCAGTAACGACCGTCGTGTGGACAACCCTCGAATCACGGTATGAATTTTAACTATATGACCAACAACACTCCAATATTGAACACTTTTATAACGACGAGATATTTGTTACTCACTGTTTTACCCTTGACGTCAGAAAGTCCAATTATATCACAATGTTTGTTCGACCTTAAAGTTATATGCAACGGTTCAGAGTTCGGCACATTTCTAGTGTTCCCATTCCGGTATTGACCTATCCGAAACATAGCTCACTATTGATACACCAAGTTATCCGAAGTATTGACCAGTCCGAAACTTAAGTTATTTAATGAACCTAAGCATTGACACATTGCCACATTGTAAATGTAGTTCACTTGGGATAACATTTGTATTCCTGGTATAAACTGATTATCGTAACAAATACGTCTTAACAATGTTTAAATACATCCATTGTTATTGTAATAAATGCGCACAAAATATTAACAATAAGTTTTTCAAAGACAGTATTTGTTTAAAAAACACCAGCGTGAAAATTTGAACATCAGTGTAGCATGTAGTCGAGTGTTGTACTGTGTCAGCATAAAGTATGGACTAAGGCAATATTTTGTGAACATATTTGAAGTCAGTTTTCGATTTTGAATTTATTATATATACTTGATATTCAAACCCCGTCTTTATGAAGCCCTTGTGTATCATTAATACTTATTTACGAGCCACGTGACCATCGAGTGATAATTGTCAACAGTTAAGCGTTATTTCGCGGGTTTGAACAGACGTACATTAAGTATGTGATCATGATAACCTCGTGGTTTTAATTCATGTTTACTAGGACCACTCTACAACTTTGATCGGTGCTTTATATGGAAACGATTTTTTTCTAGTAAACTACTTGGAAGTATCGAATAAATATAAGAACATGCTACGACTGCGGTTTCCTTTTTTTTGTTTTACACTTTTGACATATACAAGTATACGTAGGTCGCAGGTATACCACTCAACAAATTGATTTTACTCAAATTCCACTCAATTTATTATCCAGGAAAATGTTATCAGTATGAATATGCATGTATAATATTAATTTTGTCATAAGTTTTCTATAATATTCACCAAGTAAAAATCAAAAGACAAACAATTTATTTACCTTCATTCCAGCACAGAATTAAAATAATTCTATGGGAGTAGGCATAACTCGTAACTGACGCTGACTGCATCCAACCTTAATTTCATATGAAGATTTCGTATTTTTATTTGAAGAAACGGTACAATTTAGTATACGAGGTATCAAATGTACGTGTGTGTATGTGTAATTTATCAACAAGACATAAGGAAATGGGAATATACTTTATGGATAATAATCTATGCAAAATTGCAAATAATGACAAAATGATTGAAGTTACACCCGAACTATTATAATTATGACTAATTATTTTAAGTCACCAGCCAAAAGGGAAAACTGTCATACAGTGATATAATCTCACTTTTAGTTACGATAATTTATCGATAAAAACCTACCGTGAGACATGGAACATTTCACTCGTTTATCATTAACACTTTTTTTCGAACACCTCAACAAAAATAGTTTAAATTAATGACGTGCTCTGTGAACAATTGTTGCACATTAATTTTATTTCGTTGATGGCAAGTCTGGTCATTCACAATTGTCATCTCAAATTTCATATGATTGGGTTGGTATCGCAGTGGCGGAACAGACCATGTTGCTGGCTTAGAATGAGAAGGTCGTAACTACTACTTACGACCTTATATACATATTTGAAATTTGCATCATAAGTCGCTTCTTATGAGACTATTTACATGAAAATCAGAACTTTTCAAATTGACAAAATGAAGTTGTAAAAGCTTGTTTCACTATAAGTACAGAGCAATTTTAGGACATTTTTTTCTTGTTTTCTCAAAATATCGATTTTGTACTTACGGCCATCTCAATCTAAGCCATCGATTTCTAAATATGATACCAATATCATATCAGATTTAAAGGGGGTTGTTCGTCGCTGTGCAAATATTTGAAGAAACCTTGGTGAACTTTAAAGACAATCATTTCATGTAGAAATTTATGATCGAGGAAATATAACGTTATTGATAAAAACTAAAATTTTCTGATAACGTTAGCTTAATACATAAATAAAACTTGATGTGGTGTGTTATCAGCTATAAATCGTCAATTTTGTTCTCGTATTCGATCCCTTATGATAGCCAGTTATTTAATTAGGCCCTGATCTCCCGAAATATCTCAATCTGAGCTAAATCTCATCTCAAATATTGGCCTGTGTCTTAAAATTAATCTTCATGGGAGGCTGGATTGAATACTGCCACCAAAAAATAAAAACACTATAACTTAAGACTTATCTCAAATTCAGACTTTGAATTTAGCAAATTCTCAATTTGAGCTTACATTTTACACGAGATGCTTCGGTAGAACGGTACCGGATTATGGCGTACATTCTGGATCAATTTAAGTTAGGGCAGCCCTAACCTCAGCCCTAACCAGCCCTAACCTGGTTAGGGCAGCCCTAACTTCAGCCCTAACCAGGTTAGGGCAACCCTAACCTCAGCCCTTACCAGGTTAGGGCAGCCCTAACTTCAGCCCTAACCAGGTTAGGGCAGCCCTAACTTCAGCCCTTACCAGGTTAGGGCAGCCCTAACTTCAGCCCTAACCAGGTTAGGGCAGCCCGGATCGTAGCCAATGGATATCATTCTTATTCGTACCAAAAGCTACACATAGGCGCTTCTCTCTGAATACGGTTTATACTTAAAATAAACGAAATAATCACATGCCCACGATTTAGCCGATTTCTACATTTCTAGTGAAATATTTTTGACATTATACATGTTGTTAAAATCGACGAAACCGAGAGTCTGTGGAAATAATATAACAAGTAACAACTCACCAAGCTGAGCTTTGCAAATCCGTTTGTTCCATGGTTTTGTGTGATGTGTCTCCGTTTGTCGTCTGCCAGTTTGTTGGACATGTTCGATTTTACACCATTAATTCCACGTGTTTCACGAGAACCCCGTTCTTGCTTCATACTTTGTCCATTTTCGGCTCGAGATTGCACGAATACCACAGCACTGTCGGTAAACTCCGCCTTTCTGTGCCCGTGTTGTGACGTCATCGATTGCGTAGGTGAACCACATGAGTTGGACCTAGTTTTGGACAAACGATACATTAATAACCTTCGATCCCCAGAAGTCGATACCTTACTAGACCTTGGACTAAATGACACTAAAACCATTATTGCGGTAGGGTATAGATATATCTCACTAGGTTTGTGTTTAGTCAACCTTTTGCATAATCCTGCTTATCAAAATGTCGATGAATCGAACACGCGATCTTTAGGGTAAAGGAGACATCTTATATTCGCATTTGATAAATTGTCTAAATTTTCCTCAATTTTAATATCGACGAAAACCCATCAATGCCCCTCATGATGTGATCCATACAAGATAAATGCATTATGTCTTCATATTTTGGTTTTAATGGAACGTCGGCTACTTAGGGAAGTACGTGGCTTTGTAAGTTGATCCGAAGCTCAGTAACTGACGTTTGATGGAAATATTCCACCACGTGTAATGTTCCAAATCACGCTTTGAACTACCTTGTTTTGGTTTGCACCAGTTTATCGTACCAAGCACTGTTTTTGTACATAAATTTGTAGTTTACACTTTTGTTTTACATATTTTACATATTTTACACGACTTTAAACACTTTGCAATACTTTTACACATTGAACAGTTCTGACAGAACAGTATTTTACGCATTTTACAGTATTATTCCTCGCATACTTAAACTTTTTACGCAACTTTCACTATTTTATTTATATTTCACTTTTACACTGTTTCACATGCACTTTTAATAACTTCTCAGATTTACAAGATTGGCATTGATTTGAAATATTAAAGTACTAGTATTGCATCGTCTATACCATAATTGTACACGAACATACTTTCAATATACAACAACTGTTTCAAGCAGTGCATGAACACTCACAGCGTTTTGTTTGTTATTTAGAATGGTTGCTTAATGTTTTGTGATCAATTATAATCGTTCGATAACACCTTAATTAATATTTCAGACTGTTTTCATTACCCACATTGACGATTGTTACCACGTAATGTTACATTTTGTTTGTGTACATGTTAGTAACATGCTCGATACATAACATTGCTATATTTTCTCACATCACATGCTGCTGACAAGCAATTCACTATATATACAACGTTCATGTCTTATTCCACCTTACAACTTCTTTTCATCATGACCTAATTCATAATATACCTTGCACATTTTACGGTGGTACTAGTATCACAGTGGATATACCAAATGACTGTGTGACTAATTGGATTACTAAAAAATTCAACTTGTATCACTTATTGCTCTTGAAAGGAAATGTAAATTCTGAACAATGTATGACGTATAGCCGTGCTATATAATTCGGCGTGTATGCCTTATTGCAACTGCCTGAAATCGACTCGTTTATCCACAGTGAGAATCATACTCCATTATTCTTGACTGTCCAAAGATTTAGACAATACAGTTGGTACATGCATGTATACGTTACATATTCTTGAATTACTTCAAATCACCAAGATTTCACTGAACTGTTTTACAATAAACATGTTCTTTTTATGGTACCCTCGACGTAAATGATCTACACGTACAATCAATATGTCACAATATTGTATCCATGTCGTTTGTACGAGTAAGCAACTTTTACTTTCCAAAACACAACTTTAAAAATCCACCGAATTCCAATATACTTTAAAGTAACACACACAAACTATCAACACTTTCCAACAATGTTTCATTGATTGCTTCAACAAAACCATGTATCAAATATTGGAGAATAATATATATTCAATAAGTCCAATTATGTTTACAAGCGTATTGCCACAATTTGTTCAATGAAATTACCGATTTTAATAAATTCAACGACCTGCGATTAAAGTTTCACCGTAAGTAAATAAATTACTGCCGTTGTTATTGGAACAAAATTGGATTTCATTAAAGACCTATTGCCAAATCCATTTAAATTTTATACGCTTATAGAAATTTCAAGATCCAATTATAACCGCTGGTGAGTTCCATTTGAATATATGTCAAATATTATAGAAAGTCCACCGTCACCAATTTAATGGTCAGTTTAAGTGGTCGCAGTTAAGTAATGTTAAACAGTAATACCCCAAGAATTGAGGTCAGCTATTTAGATTTCACTTTTAGAAGTACATCTTTCGGTAAAAGTGATCTTAATTCCCATAATGCTTCACTTTAAAAACTCGTTTAACAGACAGACATTATTCGTAAATATGAAAAATAAAATCTAGTTTTATCACTTTAAAGTTCTCACTAACGTTAGCAATGAAGTCATTATTAAAATTTACATGAAAGAAATTTAAATACCACACGGATTGAATTGACATCTACATTTCTATAACAAGCAAATTAGCCTATATTGAAACCAAACGCTTTGTGAACTATTATAATTTTATTCTAGAGTCTTTTATTTCATAATATTATGACAAAACTTCATAAAGTATATTTGATTTAGAAATTAAAAAGGTCGGAAACGTTATCCAGTGTTAAGCTGAATCGATAGGTAAGTGGAGGCTTGGTGCTTTTACATTAAAGGGACAAGCCATGCATTCTTGCAAAACATTCAAGCACGCTAAATTCTTCACCTTTCACGTTTATTATGTTTATGCATTTATATTATGTATGATGATGTGCTGTATAGCTCAAGTCTATAAATAAAATGTTCTGTTCTGTTCTGCTAAAGCAACATTTTTTCTCTCAAAATGTTGCCAGACCGAAAGGAGTGCTACGTTTTCTTTAATGGTCAAACCGGGGGCATATTTGCTGTGCCCCAAGAAGGCATAGTACCGTCACACAAATTATTATCATTGGGTAAATCTAAAAATAGTTCACGTGAGTTTGTAACGTAGTGGTGCATTTCGAACGCACTTAGAGTATGCAACCAGAGTGATTTAAGTACAAACGCCTTAAAACGATGCAAATCACCGCGGGTGTCTGTAAAGGAACTGGATTCAAAATGATCACCAGACAAATTAAAAAGCAGACTTTTTAAAACTACGCCGAATGGTTTGGAGACTACTTGAATAATTACTTCTTACTGCAGCACTTTTGAAATATTACGTCTCGTCCAAAGGTATAACATTGTGTTATATATGCTAGGTCACTATTTTACCTGGTAGAAAGGGTTATCTAAGTCAACACTTTTTCATAACTTTGATTAATCGTCTCCATATCTACTGAAGATATGGCTTTATATCATACATATATCGACATTTTTAAGAAATGATTTTTTCGTCATTCGGAGTTCTGTCCCTTTAAGCCAACAATTATCAAATATCACTTCTAGTATTTACCCTGTTCTCTAATGGGTTGATAAACGGCATACTTATCTAATAATGAATTGACAATTATGTATTGTATTAAAAGTGCCTTTATTAAAAACTATACATTCAATTACTCAATATATGTTTGCATACGGTTAAACTATTTGAACGAAATTGTCGTGTTGCAGTAAATAGTATGTGGACAATTGGACATTGAGAACGCTGGTCAAACATAACTTCTTGATTGCTTTACGTAACAACTTAATATATAATGTAAATTATTTAGTATATTATTTCATATTTGATCTAGTTTCAGAACTGACATGAAAATGTTACAATTTTTGTTGTGGTAGTGACGTCAGAAATATCCTACATAATACTGGTCATACTTCTTGATAGTTTTACGTAACAACTTAATATATAATGTAAATGATTTAGTATTATTTCATATTTGATCTAGTTTCAGATCTAGTGTCAGAACTGATATGAAATGTTACAATTTTTATTGTGGTAGTGCTAGGCCGAAGCGTTTTGTTGTGTTAGCTTTTGACCTTTGGCATTTTGCAACAACCCCATGTTCAATAGGTTATTATTGACGTCTTTGCTGCGAAGCGTTCTGACAGCTAACTCGCTTTAAAGGTTACCTCTAAAGGCACTTAGCTTTTGCACACCAAATACTAGGAACTGGCCATGGTTCAATTATGGAAGAATAAAAGTAAAAGTACAGCCATTTTAAGAGTTTTAAGAACGACATGAATATTTTATGTCGTCTATTTTGCATTCTGTTCCAAACCACCTAAGAAATCTCGTTACTGTAATTTCCTAAATTTTCGTGAAAATCAGTTTACGTAGAATTTCTACTGTAATGTCTTCATTTGTTTAAATCCCTTCTATTGTATAAAGCATAGACCCATTAATCACGGTCATTTGATTTCGTGATCAAGATTCTGAATTTGAATTGGTGAAAGATTTCATGCCACATGATGAAAAAATAATCTACAAGGTATATGAACTAGTGTACAGTATGAATTGAAACATTGCTTTAAATAGCCTACATAGCATGCAAACATGTGGAGTATAAAATTGATTTTGAATAATGAGTGTATACCAATTATATCGATTAAGTCGCACGGTGTTTTATTGTAATGAAACTATCACTCTTAATGTGAAATAGAATCGATACTTGTTGAATAAAGTTGTGATAAACGAATTCACATTCTCTGACTTGGCACCAAAATTTTAAATTTCAAATTAATACTTTTTGTAGTCAGATTATTTGCAATATTATAACCTTTTTGAAGATGTAGGGAGTAGTTTTCAAGTCAAGTAGGCCATTGTGTCAGAAAATGCTTTTTATTCAATAATTACACCAGAAAAAATGTATTTGTAAAAAGGAAAACACTTAGCAATTCATTAATAACGTTAGTCTAATAACTATTGCCTAACTTAAACAATCAACCAAACGTAAGCAAATCTCATTATTGGTCATATTGACCGGGTACCACTTTCATGATGAGCTGGCATGTTGTGCACATCTCTTTTTGTGGCATTCGTAAACCGATGTTCATATTACGTAGTGCTGCCTTTTTTCTGATTTGTTGTTATACATATATATTTCAGTCTTCTTACATCAAGCGGCGATCACACAAACTCATCTGAATAAGCTTTATAAATACGGTTTATCTTTTTTTAAAAGATATTTTTGTCCATGTTCTACCAAAGCCTACATGTCCGATTCTCCGCGGCATGTCACAGATCTCCTTATATTTGTTTAAGGTTTTTACATGTTCAACATGATATCGTAATAATCAATGCGTGTATAACTTGTAAAACAATGGAACTCTCACGTTTCTAAAAAGAGAACATAAACACACTTGACAAATAGTTCCCGATTGCATTGTTGCTATCTAACGTGGTTGCCGGGAAACGTAACGTCTCATAGATGCTAAAAGCATTCAAGAAAAATAAATAGGAAACTATGAAACCCTTAAACATGTTTTGTGCATTAAGAAAAAAAAGAAGTTTATCGCTACTAGTATGATGTGTCCCGTTGTGCAGACAGAAACAATGAAATCCTTTCAGAGTGCCAATAATAAAAATAAAATGTACATGACATTCGGATCACCTCGGCCTTTATCCACATTTTGCAATAGATCGGAACTTTACCGGAGACTAACGGAAATGTGAATTTATGTGATCACGAGTGAAATAAAATTCAATCTTACACCAAAAATCAACAAATTTTCTGTTTATTATATGCGTAATTAATCATATTATTAATATTTATCAATTCCCTCTTGGAACCTCACCCCGTGGGGCGCCCCAAATTCATTTCAACCTATTCACCTTTTTTAACAGACGTTCCACTGAAAGTAGTGCAACTATTTGCAGAAGTATTTTTCTGCAAAACATAAAACAAGATATGTGTAAAGTTTATAAACAAAACAAATATAATTTTTGACGAACACTAAATTATTTTAATGTTTTATTGAAAGCGAAATAACTGGCATTTATTAAATTTGATCGCGGAGTAATTTAATTGTCAACAAACAGTTTTGTTATCCACCATTGTGAATTCAAGTCACGATGCCGGGAATTTTTAATCATTATCACGACACAGACTTATTTTTTCTATGTCGCCAGTTTGATTAGTAAGGGGAAATACTCGTACTGACAGTTAAAAACGGGAATCGACGTACAGAGTGACTTTATCATGTGTTTTGACGTCATCACAACATCGAACTACGAGGACGACATGTTGATTTTTTGACGAGATGCGATTTTGAATCTCAAAATGCATTAAGTATGATCATTTACAGGCAGTGGATTCTATATGCTTCGATAAATTGTAGGTTTGTGTTTATTGCTTTTATTTGAATTGTTCAAAGCATGTTCAGATTTTCAGATTCGCCTTTTAAATACGGAACAATAGATTTCATTCTGAGACCTTGGCATGTCAGAACAGAAGAAGCCTTCCAACTCTCCAATAAATTGAAGTTTATAAGAAGGATCTATTCTCTTTCTAAAGGCCCTTCTAGGAAAGCACTTATAAAATAGTGGTTCTTTCACCTGACTGTCACTTGTTGAGGTTCTCGATTTGCAGTAGATCGATCTAGGTTCCATTTTATTCCTCACAATAATGAGGTCACACAGGTGCAGTATGCCAACAGAAAAAAATAGAATTTTCGGGGAATGATTTTTTTTTTGAAATTTTATATTTTACTTTTTCTTAACACCCTAGTCACATTTGCCCTACGAGCTCCGTACGAGTTGATTTTTCTGAACTCGCACGACGTCCGTACGGAGCCCGTACGGGTATCGAGACTCGTACGAGCATCGTACGGATTTTCACAAATCGTAGAGGACTCGGTGATCTGGTGAAATCTATACATTCTGCACAACTCGTACGAGATCCGTACGAGCTGTGACCAGATGCGAATACCGTTAGGGTTAAAATGTTTCAGACTCGTACGAATTGGTAAATTCGTACGGACATCGTACGAGCATTGTGACCGTAGCATTAGGTAATACAAAAATATAAATTAAAAAAATAATTTTTTTTCGTTTTCAATGATACAGTTACCTGTGAATGAGGCTCGAATAAATGCCAAAAAAAGACTTCAAATTTAAAGCCATTGGTATCAAATTCAGCAAAATACTCCATTTTTGACAGCTGTCAAGTAGCAGACATAATCAAGGAGGTAAATATGTAATTAAACAAACAATACAGGGAGGTAATTTATTTTTTCATTGAAGAAAGTAGTTCCGTCAAAAACAGTGAAATTATCAAAATGTTATTTTCACTGTTATTTGTCATTGTTATTTTCACTGAAATTCGTCATAATCCATCGAAAGCATATAATAAAAATCACTTGTTAAGATTGAAATACTTGTGGTTGCATAATTATAGAATCTATCGAGGGTATGTTTAAAAAAGGTTTATTTTAGATTGAGTGTGAAACATGTTCTACAACTTATATCAATCAACCTTGACACTTCATTCCAGACGGTGTCAATTGGGGTACTTCACTTGAATACGGTTAACGGTGGTACCAACGTGACTTTTCTAATCAGTCTGTGCATACTTTCGTTTTTACATTACTATTTACAATGACATATACTATCAGCACGTGTTTATGAAAAAATAGTTCAGCAGAATTCAAAGTATTTACGCAATGAGAAATCGTTAAGGTCACTTTAAACAGTATAAAAACCAATGTTACAAAACCTGTCTACAAAGACCACCAATTGTATCCCAGATTTGATAATTTTGTACAATATTTAACCTTTTAATAGTGGTCACCTGTTAACAAAAAACAGTTTATATTGTTCGTATTGGTGTTTATTGAAGACAGAATTGACTGTATACATATATAGAAAAATGTATGAGGAAATAAAAAGAAGACAAAAGAAAATAAAGTAAAATAAAAGGAAACTTACCTTGGTCTTAAAGCACGTCTATCCACTCTTTTCGGCGTAGAATCACTAGCCGGCCAATACTTCTTGTACGCTGTCGACATCAAAGTCATGTCACTTAAAATCTCACCGCTCATGTACATGGAACCCATATTGTTAAAAGATCCAATTATCCCTGGAAGGTCACCTAGTACCTGACCCGATACTTGTTACAAATATAAATACAGCTTATCTACTAACAAGTAGCTACATTTGTACGTTCAAATACAATAAAGAGGGAAAATGAGAAAAGTAAACTTGAATTCTTGAGGTTATAAAATGTTCAATCTTTGTTCAACGTTCATTATACCTACTGACTTATCCAGAGAACAAATATATACTTTGGTTTTTTTCTCACATTCTCACATTGTTCGTCGAGTATATGTCTTAAACAAACAGTCATGTTCATTCTTAAAATCCTCATAACACTTATTCCCACTATGTCCGGCGTAAC
This sequence comes from Spisula subtruncata, assembly GCA_963678985.1. Lineage (NCBI taxonomy): Eukaryota > Metazoa > Mollusca > Bivalvia > Venerida > Mactridae > Spisula > Spisula subtruncata. The sequence goes on along the minus strand of OY787667.1, from coordinate 42,878,006 downwards.
GATCACTGCTTATAAGCCTTCTTTTAAATTGCGATTATGCCACAAGAGTGGGCCATCAAATTAATTGGTAAAACAAAAACCTTTCACTAATATCCAACATATTATCGTCCGAAGGTTTAGGGAAGAAGTCCATTCTGTGACAGGATTCCTAGTTTTGATTCCATAATTCGGTCACATCACTTACGGATTATTCACACTATGTCGTTACCATAACCGCTTAATTATAAGCCTGCAACAGTATCGTAGGCCTACTTATTATCGGCTATGTTTTAGCGAAGAAGTTCATTTTGTGACTTGCCCGGATTCCTAGTTTTGATCCCAAATTCGGTCGCTTGATCTTCCTTTCATGAAATCATCTGCAGATAGACATACATTTATTTCAATTTGTTATGTAAATGATCATAATGGGTTTACTTGGTTTTAATTTATTATAATTTTATAATCAAAAGTATCAATATTTTTCTTTCTATAAAAACTTATAAAATTTATCGATCCTTAAGTGGTTTCTACTTCATAAAAATCGCAATATTTTCATTTATTGTTACAGTGTAAATCTTCATAATTGCCATACACAAATAACTACGATCGTAACCTTAGGTCTTAGAATGGCCTTGCCATGAGTATGTTAAGGTCGGGTTTTCTTTGCAGACCGCAAACATTCTCGTTCAACCAGCGTATTTTTGGCGTGAAATATTACTTATTCATGAGGACGACCGCGATGTACCCATCGTTATAACATTATTGGTAAGTCAGGTCTGTATTAAGATGAGAATTCGTTTTATTAACATAAGAAACGAAACGGGTCCAGCCAGTATTTTCTTTTCTCAGCGCTCTCCCAGAATGAAACGGAAATAGGCTTTCTCGCATGTCAGCATATTTTAAAAAGCACCACTTTAATGTTTCAAGATAGTTGCTAGAACTTGTTTCACAATCGGTCTAAATTAAATCACTTTAATTTGCTCTTCGATCAACATTTTAGTAGGACATTTAAGGAAACCAATAAAAGTTATTGTAGCTCAATAAAATAACGCCAACTTTAATTGCCCTGTGAATGCTTAGTTTGTTTACCATACTGATGGTGTGTGTTGTATTGATTTTGAACCTCAAATGCCCTCGTCTAACTTTTATTTTAATTGAAACATATGAATAATTTATTTTAATTGAATTGCATGAATAATTTCTAGCTATAAATCACGTACACGGGTTAGTGTTCAGTACATCTTAACTCTAAACATGTTAAAGGTTTTAAGTGCAAATCAGCATTACTCGGACATGTTAACAGCCAAGAGAGTCGATCGGTAATTAAAGCAAACTTGTTCAACTAAACAGATGTGTAGCTACCAGTTTTTTGTATATATATATCATTATTATATAAAGCTTAACCAGTTTGACATGAGTCTGACCTATTGATTAGCATAATTTAACAGTCGATATATTTTCTACGTTTACAACACCGAGTGTATGTTTTTAATTTAGGGGAGTATCACGAAGACGCTCCAGATGTAATACAAATTCAAATCTGAAATACCGATATTGCACGATTTGCTTACGAAAATTGATATATTCACAGCAAGAACCTTGTAATATATTCTTGCATTAAGGTCAGGCTCAGGTCAAAATAGCCAAGCTATACTATTTTCTTCAGTCTTACACTATTAGCAAGCAACATATACTTTCCCATAATATGGAGTACATTGCTGTCGCCTATATAATGGATAATTAACCCAAACACCTCATTCTTGATGGCATCTTATCAGGAAATCAGGTTTCTGCTTTTTTAAATACTGAGTGTTAAGCTAAGGAATATACTGGTACCATTGTTCCGAATATCGTCATTGGTATGTACCAGGTTTCTGGCACGACTATATGCTATAGCTGCAGCGATTGAGATCTCGAAATGACAAATGACTAGGTGTATACATGAAGTATGAATTAATTCGCAAGAAAAGCTCCGTCAAACAATGTATACAATGGATAATTGACTCATTTTGGGAATTGCGTGTAGGAATTTGAATTACGTATAAATACGAAGCACGATCACACGTGCGTTTTCCACGAAACCAGTCACAATACCTCATTCATAAACATGTTAATATGTTTCTAATTTTGGTTAAATCCATTTGTAATTTATGTATGTATGAATAGTATTCCTTCTAAGACACTATATGCTGAGAATAAACTTCGTCAATATAAAAGAAACAACAGAAAAACCATACTCTCTCCTTTTTAAGTTTATCATTTTGCCAAAATCCAGTAATTGATTAAGAGTAATCAAAATAAGTAACTTACGACGGGTGTACACATGCTCTACTAAATACATTTACTAGATAAAATAATTCTTATGAGTATCCGTTTGCCGTATTTATTTGTTCTCTTTGAACCAAACTGTTAATGACTAGCATCCACATTGCAGTTTATTTAAGTATTATCTGAAATAGTCTTATACATAAAAAGTTTATAGTTTTACTCACTGCTGACTATTTACAGTAGCTCAGTAATCCTTTGTGTATTGAATCCGATCATTTCTGAAGAACATTTATAACAGTTAAAGTGTGTATTGATAATCCATATGTCCAGCCAGATTTTTCTGAAGTGGTCAATCACTACTAAAACTTGTCTAGCAAAGTGCAATAAATTAAACCCATATTCAATCATATTACGAACATTTTACGTCGAAAAGTGTCACAAATGAGAATAAATTCTCAACGAAATCTCCACATTTTATGCGCAATATTAATTTGGGTCATAAATTCTATAATCCTCGTTTATACTTGATCGCAGATTAGAAGAATCGAATAGAATCTAGTAAATAATAATAATATTGGATTTTCAAACGATTGTAATAAATTATGGTCATCTGAACACACAAGATAGACCAGACCATAAAACTGAAATGATCGTTTCACTTTTCTTCCAATTAGCCAAGTAAAACATCGATGCATATTTAGGCTGAAATAAAGAAAAGTACGTTTCATGTAACACGCCATACAGTCAGTGCAAACTTAAATGATAACGGTTGTAAACATTAGCTCATCCGGCAGGTTAACTATGTTTGTATAGGTTTAACTGGGTGTACCTGAGTAAACAGCAGTCCCCACTATTCTTCCGAATGGGATTGTTTCCTCATTTGAATTTCTTAATTGAATCGACCATTTCAGGTATGACATCATGGTGTTTGTTTTCTATTATGTTGTTTATCATTGTTCATCCGAGGATGTGGCTTTGTGGTGGTAAAGGACACGCCCATTAATTCTTTAAAAGGATTGTTAGCACTGTATTTAGCCTCACATATAGACACCATAATAATGTTATACAAAAGTGTTTCCAATTTTCGAGGGCTGTTTTCAGCAGTTCAGCCATTCAACCACCCTTTGTCATTTTAACTTTTAACCCTGGCTATTGGGGTACCTGAGGAAACCTACGTTCGAGTGTCCATCAGGCAGTACTAGTACCGTAATTGTACATTTTGTAGTTCTTACACCATGTGGAAAAGTGTAGCTCATTAATTATTACATATCAAAGCAAAGAGTTTTGATAAATGATAATTAAAATCAGCTGATATTTGTACTTGTGGTGCTTTGTACACCCTCATTAAATCAGATCGTAACATTTGGTCTACTTAATTCCTTAACGTTGTTATTTATGGCTATCATACCAGTGTACAGCAGTGAAGCGTCATAAGTGTCTGCTTCCAATGAGACTGGTCCGAACTGGACCTAAACCACACGTTTGTTTTAATTGGCCTTATAATATCTAAGGCTGACAGTATTGACCAGACAAAGGGACGTCTTATAAGGCCATGTACGAATATTCTTTCCAAAATCTCACGTAAATAAGATGTCTTACATGTTAAATCCAGCTGTTATCCTAATCTGTACTTAGTACAAAGGATAAAAACATGATACCAACCCGTACAAACTTATCCGGGATATTAAAGTATTGGGAAAATTCCTTCGATTTTATAAATATTCGGCATTGATCGGTTTTTATCGTTGTGCATCCTTATCTCAGGCGTGGAAATGTTTTATATTATGTCACTATGTCACTATTATCATCGATTCAGACCATTAGAGCTTCGACCAGTCTTAATTTGAACATCATGGCTTTCCGGATCAATATTCTGTGCAAAACTTCGATGTTTTACATGAGGAGACGTATAGCTTGGCCAATTTGACATGAGCCTGACCTATTGATTAACAAAAATTTAACAGTCGGTGTATTACTTACAATACATCACCGATTGTATGTTTTCATAATCGGGGAGTATCACGAAGACGCTCGAGATGTAATACAAACACAAATCTATAATACCGAAATTGCACGATTTGCTCGCGGAAATTGATATATTTAAAGCAAGAACCTTGTTATATATTCTTGCATAAGGTTCAGGGTCAGGTCAAAATATCCAAGCTATACTATAGCAGACTTATATTGATAGCCGGCGCTTTATGGCTCAAATCACGTTCAATGACCAGGCCACAATCTCCCTAAAAATCTCAATCTGAGATAAATCTCATCTCAAAAATTGACATGTGTCACTACGATAAATTCCTTGGCAGGCCAGACTTAAAATTGTCATCACAAAACAGAAAGTACTATTTTTAGTTTAATTCTGTAAAATTTAGAGAGCTTGAGCTTCAGATTTATCTAAAAAAAATTAATGTAGACTCTGATTTGAGCAAAATCTCAAGTTGGGATAAGTTGTCTAGCATTGTCTACTTGAGATGCTTCGGGAGATTAGCACCAGAGAGCCAACGAAAGACAAAACTCGTCGATGTAGGCAAAATGACACTTCGATGTCGACTCAGTCATGTGGAATGATAATCCCCTTAGTTTAAGAATCTCCATCGTCGTTGTTTTGGTAAAAAAGACCATTTCTATGAGACGGTACACGGGATTTTGCATTTCAGGTAAAAAATACGAGGGTCAAAATTATTGTTCGATGGGATTTGATTTCATGTTTGAAGATGAACCACGAAATTTAATCACCCACGAACAGTAATGGTTTTACAGTTTATGCAGTTATGTAAAGAAGTATTGTTTTCTTTTTCTGGATATGGTTGTCCGTTAATGCACAGACAAAAATGTTTTTTCAAAGGGAGAGAACTCGTATAAAACAAGAAGGGAGACAATACCCAGAAATAAGTTCACATCTTGAATTATTTATAAAATAGAGTTGACTCCCTTCAAATGTCACACTATTACAATGCACTCAATCGTAACTACTCCGGTCTTTCCTAGATGAACCCGGAAGTAGAAATCTATACAGGACAAACATATAATCAGATTGGTTACATGTACTTGTATACTCTCGTCTTAAACGTTTGCATCACCTCATTGTTACAAAAGATACCAACAGGTCACGTGCGTCGACCACACCCTCAAGATAAATACAATAGATAGAATGTGATCATTGAACCGTAACATTTCGATATACAGCATCTAATTTAAAGTGTGCTTATAGCTTATTACAAACTGCTAGCGGTTAAAACTTTTCACGTATCAACTTGATTCTAGCTATTAACTTACCCCGTTTTGGCGAAGTTGGTCCATAATGTGATGACGTCACCAGACAGACGTTGTTCCCAGTCAGTAGCAGGTATTCCATTTCCGTTATCTGTTTTATAACCAAACGTAAAAAATATGTCTTCTAAATGAGCCAAACCCTTTAACCACGAAACATTGGCAAATATATTTGTGTCTGGTATTTCATCAAACACGTACAAGTAGGTGCTTGCGTGTGACGTCACACGCACGTGGTTATTCACTGAGTTGTACAGTGGCGCCGTGAAAGCGGCATCACCGTGCATGTTCACGTACTCGTGTCTCAGCTCGGTGGGATCTTCTGGTTTATTCCAAGGTGTGTACTCTAAACTAATCATATTATACAATAACTTATTTGACGATTTCCCATAGAGATTTTCAATAAAGCCGGAATAAAGTTACTCTCGAAGTCGACCTTAGTCGGTAAGAATGCCTCCGGATCGTACACACCCATTAATGGCTTAAGCCCGAAACTTCCTTCTGCTGAATTGACCCCTGTCAGAAGGTCTACACTCTTAAACATCTCCAGAACGTCTTCGTGTTGATCACCTTTGAATGCGGACCGTGGGTCATAACGGATAAAATCGCCATCTTGCACCGGAATGAACGGACATGGCAGCGCTAAAAGCCCGTACTTGAAATCTGAAACCAATTCAACGAATTTTTTCACTAGGTACATTTTGGAGACACGTGACCATGTTTGTCCAATCATCATCCTCACAGTTTGTTAGTGAAGCTAGGTATTTTGTGGATTTCGATACATCTTTACCGCTTGCCCACCAGGATTCCACACTTCCGCTTTGACCCAGAATGCGTTGAAATAGTCCCTTACTTCTGGGATACAGCGCTTGATATATGGCGCTTGAAGAACCCGCCGACTCACCAAAAAGAGTGACCCGCGAGGTGTCGCCACCAAACGCTTCAATATTGTCATGTACCCATTTTATAGCAAGATGTTGATCCCATAAACCCGCGTTACCTGGCACTACGTCGTTTCCGGTGCTGAGAAAACCCCACAAGGACACCCGGTAGTTGATAACAACAACAATCACGTTGCCATGGGCAGCTATGTTGTCACCGAAATATTGATCCGCATAGCCGAAAGTGAAAGCGCCGCCATATAACCAAACCATAACCGGAAGTTGCTCACCGGATGTTTGTCTTTGGTGTGGCGCGAAAATATTCAAATTGAGACAATCTTCCGAATATGAAAACGTGAACCCAGGCAAAGGATTGGGAACATTCGGCTGGTAACACATACTTCCATTCTTAAATGCGTAAAATGGCTCAAGAAACGGGGCCTTTGGAACTGCTTTGTGGAATCGTCGTTTACCAGTCGGTGGTTCGGCGTATGGTACACCGAAGAATCTGTCGATTGCAGAAGTTTTACCAAGAAACGTCGTGTACTGGACAAAACCGTTAATTGTACCCACTTTGGTGTCTACAGTTACAATTTGTCGACCGGAAGTAGCATGTGCTGCTAACATGGTAACCAATATAACGGTGAGTTCTTTGCTACCCATCATCAAATCAGAAACGCGGTTTTTCGCTGGAAATAAATCAAGTACGGGATTAACGCAATTCGTGCATTAATTTTTGATTAGTCAAATACATAAAATCCATACTTTATATCTTTGGATTAGTGTAGGGCTATACTAAAGCTGCAGTGACTTCTCTAAAACAGATTCTTCATAAACATATCATCTCATGGGTACATATATAGTATATACATGTTTATATACAAATAAAATATATATATTTAAAAACAAAATGCCAAGCATGGCCTTTATTTGCTTTCTGCTGAAATAGGGCAGGCATATCATATGTCTCCACCTGGATTTAAACCACTGAGGCACTGAGGCCGCTACATGAACCATCAAACCTATCAGAATTACCGTCTTATAAATTGATATTTCAACCAAAATGTTCAGATGTTTGCAAGGGAGACAACTCCTCAGCGAATACGCTCCATTAAGGTAAAGTTATCTCTCTTGTCAGACAGTATCAGAGATTACAAATGTCATGTAGCCAAAAAATGGAAACATTCATTACTTAGTATAGATAAGAGCAATCTAGTCGTTAATCGCCATAGGCTAGTCAGGCTACTCGTTAATCGCCATATATAAAGACATCTATAGGTAGATTTCGGTAAGAGCATACTTAAGATTGAAATTTACCAACCTGTTTTCCCTTTTAGTTTAACCTTAATAAAATAAAGTCACACACAGTGCAGTTACACACAGTGTAGTTACAAACTGAATATAAATATTTATTCAAACTGATTATATTACAGAACATGTTTAAGTCTAACTGCATGCTTATGTATAATCGGATGCAGTGAGAGGGGGATATCTTACAGAACGTGTCTATATCTCATTTAACTACAGATGTATAATATGGATAAACATGTGCGGGTGCAGTGGGAGGGATAATAAGCTAAAAATACCCGCAATGAGGTTCAACGTAACGTTATTTGCTCTGAAGGACCGGACCAAGCTCTTAGTTAACACAAGCTCGTTTGATTGTACATGCTCATGTGTGGTACGTATTTACCAAGCAGGTAATTATTTTTTTCCGATTTTTCAGGGGTGGTTCCCTTGTCATCCCATGTGGATCCACTCTTGGTATGACCTTGAAATAATGGTTACCTACTTTCATATCTCCATGTCAAGTTTAAGTAGGTTAGTGCGTAAACGTTGCTTTTATGATTATGTAATATATAGAGGATCTATCATGAGTTGTCAATTGATATAAATTTAAAGATTAAACGAGTTTTGGAAATTTATTAAGCGAGCCTCTAGCGAGCTTAATAATATTTCCTGAACGAGTTTAATATAAGTATATCAATTGACAACGAGTGATAGATTCTATACATCATATGAAACTAAAAACGCAAAATTCGCATTGATTTATTGGAAAAAACTCAATACCACGTGGTACGTATAACTTTATTCGTACTGGCTATACTAACCTGGATACAAGGAAAATCATTTGATAAAAGTCAGATAGATCCCCGTCCGTTAGGTCATGCTGGGTATCAGTGACATATTTTACAACTTGATGTACATCTTATCTATGATAACACGGGGCAACTACAAGCCAGAATAATATAACATAATAATCCCTGCGAGTATTCTATACTTAGAATATGATAAGAAAACAAACAGTTTTCAGCCTCCGCTGCGAATCGAACCAAGGTCCTTTTGTTTGGCGGTCCAGTATGCTTTTTGAACAATTCACCGCAAAGTCGATCATTATTTGACGCCCCGGATTCCTCTTGCAGAGTTGGCTAATTTGGACTTTCACGTGTTGTTATTCCAATACTAACGTTCATAAGCTTGCTTCATTACATGTACATCTCCACGCAGTCCATTTCAATATTTAGACCCGTTTCCTATTAGTTGGGCTTATTTTTAGGTGACTTATTCAGGGGTGTGGAATTCCTGTGTCCGGCTTGCCCGACTTCGGCTTTTTGATCTGCGGGCAAATGGATTTTTTCCATCCAGCTTGCCCATGGGCAAGTGCAAAATGATCATGAGAAAATAATATCAAGTGTCCTATTTTACCCCAACACCAAAGGAAATCCCTAAAATCAGATAGAAAATTATTTAAAATCAGGTACACAGTAGGCTACTTTAAAGCTTTTCAAAAATAAATTTTTGAAATTTAATTTTTGTTGCTTCATGTGTTTTCCTGGGAAAGTAGATTCAGTCTCCGGTCAACTGATTCTTCAGCTCAACTTTCCAATGAGCATGTGAAAAATTTCAGGATTTCCACATCCCTGCTTATAGTTGTTCTATCGATGACACAAAGACCATTGGGTCATATAAGACCAAGGTTATCGGCCGTTTCTTATCACCATACGGTCTTTGAAATCCGTGTCGATTCGACATTAGACCCAAATTAACCAAATTAATGGCAACAAAGTGTTCGTTATTTTGTCATTGTATTTTTGTCTATTGTACATTTATTTATTTGTCACAATGTTTTGGTTTGTTTATTAGTCTTTTGTCAAATTATCGGCAAGTACGACCTTCAGTTATCGACTCTTCTCAAGTCAAGCACGCTTTTTGTTATCAGTTCGTTATTCTAATAGATAAAATTTGGAGGTGTGTCCCTAAAGGAGACAATTCATTGGTCATGGGATATAAACAATGTGGTGCGAGGTATGGAATCGTGCCGCGACCGGGTCACGCACTATGGCAATCCGTTTGGGTCATATATCACAATTCAGTTTGGAGGTGTGTCCCTAAAGAAGACAAATCATTGGTCATGGGAGATAAACAACTTCGTACCACCTATAGAATGGTGTCGCGACCGAGTCATATACTATGGCTATCCGTTTTGGAGGAATATAACAATTCACGCTCAATGCCTCTATGGAATAATTACAAGTAAATATATATGTAAACAAGAACGAGAAAGAAGACAGCACTTCGTCATCCACCTCTGCATGAAGTTATACCACGTCGTTTAAAAAGTGCGTTAGAGACGAAATAACTATGTGTAAGCTGTGGGAAATAAGCACCAGGACACCCTGTTCCCCTTTATGAATAATAATTGTATATTTAACACAACTGTTCTCATTTTTTCATGATATATGTGTGTCTTTCTAACTTAATATGGCATTAATGTACACGCCAACTTTCAATTCGTAGTTTCTGGGCCGCGTCCGTAAAGCGCAACATATAAATACGAACAATTTGCGTTTTGTTAACAAAACTGCAGCTGTTACTGAAAGGGGATTCCCCCTATAGTGGAAACGGGCTCCTCGAAATAGTTTCCAAAGAAGGGAAATCCCCACCGCAGGTAGCGCATTTGTTCATATTAGCTATGCATACAAAACAAATAGTCGTCGGCCATGTTTGTTTTGCAGCCTCTCTTATAATTGGTAAATACGAATACAAAATTATTTTTTTACACCAAGCATTTCAACCTTTCGGCTTATCAGCCACAATGTTTCAAACGTGTGTCCGCTTACGATGTACCAACAGCACGTGTGATAGCCTTATCAAAGGCATTGAGAAATCACATGCTTGTTTGACCGTCTTATATGCTTATAGGGTTCAAATACATATATAGAGTTGTTTATATAAATAATCTCGATTATTCTGATGGCTTTATTTTATAAGCTTATCAGTTTGTGTGTTTTTTTTCTATGATAAATTTATAAACAAAGTCAAACGTTTTATCGCACCATGCGTTTGTATTCATAGTTTGAACAAAATAAACATAACTACACTGGGGTTGTATTTATGTATTATTCTTTATTGGATGTTCAGTGCTTAACATTTGAATTTTGTAAATTAAAAAAAAGGTGTACTAAAATAAAGTACCAATACGCGGAAGACGAATGAATTATATGTTTTAAATAGATCTGAACTAGACGAGTTTTTTCATACGCGGAAGACGCTGGACTTATAATCGAACTGGATAAACTCGAAGTTACTTCATTGAAATTGAGGAAGACATCAAAGAATCCAAGATGGATGCTGGTATCCTTAAATCCATTCCACTGCCATCTGTAATCATGCGAGGATTAAAAACCATTGTTGCTACAGAAAAGGTACTTATTTTTCTTATTGTATAGTTGGTGGTGGTCTAAAGGTAGGATACGCGTTTCGAGCGAAGTCGAGAGGTCCAATGTTCAGCCCTCGTCTTAGCCACTGGTTAATTTCTCTGAGCAAGACCAATGTGTAAAATCGGTACCTACCCGTGAGATCAGTGTCCGTCGATTTTCATGGTCGTATTATTTAATTGAAGTTGGCTCCACTACCAGCCGGAGAGCAATAATCTCCCCGGGATGACTCTAACGCAGATTTCCTTTGGCAGCCCAATGGCCAGGTTGGTTGAACAACTGCACTGTTTAAAAACATTCAACGAAAATTAGTAACTTAACTTTATCTATTTTAGCGAATCAGGAAATACATACCAGGTCGCAGATAATGCGGTTCGTGTCTGATTTTTTACGTTTGACTGAATGAGTCGGATTTGTTTAGAAATAACTAATTAGAAATTATTATGTCAAAGAAAACAGTATGCATGCAACTTAAATACTGTTGAGAATTATCGTTTGGTCGCTTGGTGTCGCCGTATTGTCATGTATTTGTGTGGCTCAGTTGCTGGGCTTTTTTGCAGCGGGGTCTTGGACATTTCATTTTTCGTTAGTTTATGTATTATTGCTCCGTATAATTGTGTTATGCGGTGTTGTTTTGTTTTCTGTGCTCGGATTGTTGGATTGTGTGCAACCTTTCATGTTCGATTCCCTCTTACTTTTATGTTCAACGCATAAAATTTCAAATGTCGGCCAAGGTATTCCGTCATTTCGGAATCGCTTTTCAGCACGGGTTTTCACTTTATTTGGAATGAACTGGTTGATAGCCCAGACACATTCTCGTCTGTATCGGTTCTATACACCGGCACGACGTTACAGAACCAATGGGTACCGTATACAGGGAGTCGATTCGGACAGAGCTGGTTTACCGCATCCGAATTTCACGTACTAAACACGTTTCATGTTGAAAATAGCCTTAATTCACCTGTCAGTTTTCTCTGAAATTTTGCTGCCATATGAGTTGCTCTACTCGGATTTAATCGCGGGACGCCGGATAAGGCGGCATGCGTGCTAACCACTGAGCTACTGAGGTACACACACGACAGTTGCCATTATATTGGTGTTTTAGTCGATATGGTGTTTTGATTTTGTGGTAAAACACTATGCATACCTTAAAGCACAAGACAGAATATATTTAAGATATAATACGGAATTGCTTGAAAGCAATCAACAAAGCACCTGGTGGGTTACCTGCAAGACTGTCGTGTCTGGATATATATCTGGACATACGACATTCTTGCAGACAGCCCGACTTTAAAGCATAATTCGGTGATTTCGAGGTTTCTGTACTTTTGGTCAATTGTTTACCAATTCTTTACCTATCTGATCGAGAGATGACCCATGAACCACATGTAGTGACCTGTATAGATATGTATTTGTCCTTTTGTGGCACGACTTACCGTATTGTCAACTGCTGTTGATTCATATACACGTATTTGTATCCAAATGTCGGTCGGTCACTGGCCAATTTAAAAAATTTAAAACCGAAGCGTAATAGCCAATGTTTTGTTAATCTACTAATTCATTGAAACATTAAACAATCGGGATTCAGTGATTTTGTTCGCTACTTTTTGGGAACATAGCCCGAGGTCCAGGGATTGAGCATTTTAGCGGCATTTATTCCAAATTGGAAAAAGTACAAAGATATCCAAAGCTGTTGGTTAACACTATAAGCCATTTAGTACATACATAATTCAAGCTTTTATGCTTCATTTGCTGAAATTGCGTACTTTTCATGCCCAAGTTCAGTTGTGCATTTTCTACTCTAAATAAGGACTTTTGGCTTGAAATTGGAAAAAAATGTGTGATTTGTTTTAACTTTGCCCATATTTGAAAAAAAAATTAATCAACCAACAACTGGGATCCCAAAGTATGATTCGTGTTCTTGATTAACTAAAATACCATAGAAAATGATAAACTGACATGCGAATCAGTCAAGCTCCAATAACCATATAAATTGCACTGAAAAACAGTATTTTCTGATAGATTTTTGTGATATTGAATATTGGTATTTTTGCAGCAGACACTTGCACGGCACTGTTTTGTCTGTTCATATTTTGATCCTAAATGCTAATCGTACCACGGACTATTCTCCATGATCGGACCAAGTCACCTCGGTCTGTTGTGATTTGATAAAATTCGTCAATCTGTTAAAGACAATTATATAACTGATTAAAATTACAATCATGTTCTGTTTAAACAGCTCTGCTGTCGTGAAACATCGGGTGTTTCCGTATTCACACGGGGTGATCAGCCTTCGCAACTTGCAATATTTCAATATAACAGAACACTATAGTTGAACTGTGTGACTGACGAGTGCGTTACTTGTAGATAAGGAATTACATATCATGCAAAAGAAATATAAAATAGTACAAAGATAAGTTTGGGACCGAAAGATAAAAAAATATCAATGTAGCTGTTTGGCGTGCAATCTTTGATGTCAGAAATATGTCTAACATGTCGTCTCGTGCAAGTTCGTACAGTTAATGGCAGCAAAAATAAGGACCTAGTTTATAAAGATTAGTTCATGATGTGTATTTATAATACAAAACTGTCCGCTATAAAGACCGATTCGCCATTAAGATCTGTTTTTTTACTTGTGTCTTTTAGCGGGGCTTCGGTATATCTGTAAACAATCCACCAAGCATGTAAACATTTACGGGATAATTGGAATAATTATACACAACAATAACTGATTTAGTAAGATTGCTTAAATGTTGGCAAGTGCTAATGCCGGGCATAGTTCGTTTCAACTTCTCTTCTGTTTAAAGTTGATAAGTCCGTATTTTTTTAAATATCAAAATTGCGATTTAAGCTAAAAAGTAAGTTCATATTACTGGTTAACTACAGGAAAGTATCCCGCTTAACTTTAAAGACCCCTTAATTCAAATATTTGTAATGTGTTGATTAATGTTTGAGTAAGTGTATATAGTACTAAGTTACACTTTAACCAGTTTTTTCGCGAGGGTTTGCTGATTAGAGAGCATTTTGGAATAAGTTTGCCGTACTCTTCTATGTTTATTAGTAAGGTTCTTTTATATATTTTGCATAGGAAAACAAATTAGAATTTTTAATTTTATGACATGAATTTATACGGACATATCCCCTTTAAAGATTATAAGTTATTAATCGGAATTAGTAAAGATTATAACATTTTACGTTTTCTTGTTACTTTAATTAAGTGCCAGATACTGGAGTTTATATCATGACAATTTAAAACTATAAAGAGAGGTTTTATGAAAAGTTTGTATACTATTATTTAGATTAAATTTTGGTATCGCATTAATAATGTTTTTAATTGGAACCAATTTTGTATTGAATAAAAGTATTCTAAATAAAAAAATCACAGGATACCACATTAAAAATTATAAAAAAACCAGTGTGACATCAATTAAGTATTTTTGTATTTATTGTGACAGTCGTGCAGTGTATTTGTCGGATTAATTTCTGCCTAATCGGTTAAAGAGTGCAGACTTATGGGATTCGAAAGTAGAGACAAAGAGTTGGTCTTGGTGTAATACAAGGAATTAATACTGGTGCTCTGTCCTGTTCCCTTTCCGAATAGACTTATTGGTTTTTGAAAGTGTTCGGTGTCGATAGTCAACCTCTTGAATCCCAACCTATTAATCTCTTAAAATAACACTGCTAGATCTACATAATGCACGTTTGATTTTTCAACCAACTTGGGTTGTACCATATTTTCCCACCTTTCACTTTATACTGGGCTCACTATAACATTAAGACTATTTGTATAATTAATTACTTGTATTATGATTTTTGTTTTCAGACATCAAATATAGCGGAGGTATTCCGAACCAACATGTGTTCGAGACAATACAGCATGGCGGAAGTAGCCGAACATTGTGACCATGGTTCGTTTTGGATCGTCATTTCCGACAAGATATATGACGTCACGGAATTCATACACACAGTAAGTAATGCGGTTCTAGACAAATGTCAATTTCAAAGCTTTATTATAAACACTGCTACGTGATCTGCTTAATATATTATACGATCGGTGGGTGACAGTTTCACATACATTTTACGGCGTCATAATAAGTAAAATGACGTCAATTAAACATACACTTTCACAAGGCAAAACCTGTATCAACAACGTAATAACAAACCCCATTTGCATAAAAATTCCAAACCTTGAAGTTCGTGAAATCGTGATTATAGTGTAAAGTTTATTCGTCAACCCAAGAACTTATTTGAAATCGTGAGATTTTAAAATATTCCAGTATTTTTTACGTCACTCCACAACTGCATGTGTATCAGTGTAGAAAAAAAACACCGCGACGAACTTTAAACTGGTAAGTGAGCAATGTGCAAAAAACCCTAATGAAGACCATAATGGGATGCGTATATTCAATATTTGTGTATTTTCTAGCATCCAGGCGGAGAGGAAATCATTCTGGAACATGCTGGTTACGATGCAACAATACCATTCGAATCTAAAGGTCACTCGATGGACGCTTACACCATGATGGAGAAATACTGTGTCGGACAACTAAGAGAGGTATAAATAATGTGCACGTGTACCCTATTGTTTTTAGAATTTGACGGGTCGGCTAATTTGGCTGATGACGCCTCTCCTAAGTTATCTCAACTCGTTTACTTGTAAGTCGCATTCACCAACTAATACCCTTTACTGCCAGACAATCAGCATGTTGGCGCATGTGGTTCATAATTTAAATATCTTGCTACTAAAACACTCAATCTGACTTATCAGAACGAACTCAGTACGGACATCGAACCTTCGATCTACATTTCATTGTATACCTGGCACATGAGATAGCCGTCGCTAAAAGCACTTCAGTCTAGTCAGACCTGTCTGAAAACTACTCTTTATTTGGGAAACTGTCACTTGCTATTTTCAATTTGACTAACAATACCTCTTCCGATCATAGTTTCATAAACATAGCGGTTCTCAAGATGCGATGATATTATGAACGGTATGGATGTATGCACTTGTAAGAATTTGGTCTACAGAACATATTAACATAGTCTACATGTAAGACGGGAACGAACTTGGTTATTTCGTATTAAAAACATAAATACAAAACACTTATCGACATTTTATTAAATGTTTAAATTCCTGTACAATCAACGATATTCTTCTTTTTTCAGGCCGATCGTCGTTTTAAAACAAAAGAAAAGACATAAAGGACAGTGTAAGGTTACTTAGTTAACCTGTGTCAAACTGACTTGGCAAATGCCCATGCTTATAGCTCGAGCGTACAGTATTTGAACTAATGTAATACCACCTTCTTTAAAGGTGTTGAACTCATTCATCGAATCAACGTCATATAATAAAACTTCATTTTAAAAATACCGCTGCTGTATTTTAACGACGATTGAATAACTTATTCTGATTGAAACAGGTCTGCCCCGACGAAACAAAAAAAAATCTTATGACACCCCCTCAACCAAAATCAGGATTTACTCCAGTATTTCGGTAACAAAACTTGTTGTTCAATATTGTTACACTGTTTATCTTCACTGTGCATGTTCATAATTATGTTTATGTTGCTATTGCAATAAGTTGTTGATTTTTTCTTACATTGTTAATCAGGGTGGACATACTGTGTCACCTTTTAGCTAAGTCTACAAGTAAACATATGTAACATATCTTTTGAAAATTGATCAACAAATAAGATACTGTCAATTCAATAAATAATGCTAACTATATATATATCCCATTCGAAAGAATAGCGGGGGTTACCGTTCACTCCGGTTTACAAAGTTAAACTAAGATAAACATAGTTTACCTCACGAACGAGCTAATGTTTACAACCGTTATCAATGAACGGACTGTACTTTTTTGTGGCTAAATAATTTTTCACTTGTATACTTAGCCAAAATGTCACGAGGTTTGTCCATCCTATCAATGGACACTGTATTATTTAATATGTGTAAAGGTATTGTATATATAAGTACAGTATACGGTGAATATTTACTGTAAATATTGCGGTTGTGTAATATAAATGTGTTGATTTACACTGTATAGTATACATTATGTTTCAATAAAAAATATTGTTAACAAGGATTATGTATTGTCAAGTACGATAACGTTGTTAGTCCTGCAATAAAACATTTATGCCATTGTTATAGCTTGGCTAATTTGACATGAGCCTGACCTTTTGATTAGCATAATTTAACAGTCGATATATTGCCTACGTTTACAATACCGATTGTATGTTTTCATAATCGGGGAGTATCACGAAGACGCTCGAGATGTTATACAAACACAAATTTGAAATACCGAAATCGCACGATTTGCTTGCGGAATTTGGTATATTCAAAGCAAGAACCGTATAATATATTCTTGCTAAAGGTCAGGCTCACGTCAAAATAGCCAAGCTATACTCAGTGTGCTCGTCAAAAATGTATACTATTATAGTAGATAATCAACTACTAGAACGTGTTTGTTTATTAAAAAAAAACTTAGGCTTGACAACATTTCTAACCCCTGCCATTTCGTTGCGATTAGAGTTAACCAATAACCATGTGAAATTTTATCAGACTATTGTCGGTTTTTTAAGGAAATAACCTCATAGTTTCCACGTAACAACATAATAAGGATTCCGACCCATCATCAATTTCCGTGTAACATCGGTAGACTCCGTTGGTAATATGGACGACGAAAGTCCTCGGTAGACTCCGTCGCATGGAAGTCTCACAAAGTAACATGGAACTTTCGTCCTCGGTAAAATCTGTGTACCGAAGTTTCACGGGGTACAATATGGACGAAAGTCCTCGGTAGACTCCGCTGCATGGAAGTTTCACGAAGTAACAAGAGACTTTGGTCCTCGGTAAACTCCGTTGCACCGAAGTTTCACGAGGAAACATGGACAAATTCAGAGTTGCTAGGGGCCCGGGACATGGTCACTCCTTTTGTTTTTATTTCCACGAAGTCGTATATATGCATTCTGGAGTAATTTCAGATTTCTGAGCGAGTTCGAATCTCGGCACAAACATCATTTGTTATATATATTTAGGATCTGTCATGATGAGTTGTCTTTGGAGATTAACTTTTCGTATAGGAATTGAATTATATAATTACATGACGTAATTCGTATCGATTCCAAACGTTTACACGAACTTGTCGCTTGAGTATTACCAACGTAACGTGAATAACGTGCAAATCGGAGAATTTGAAATTCGTGTTTGGTTTTGACGTCATTCGTAAATTCTGCACGTTGTTCACGTATCTTGATTTTTACGCTTAGAGGTCTACCAACAGTTCGTGAATCATGATTTCACGCCTTTGGCATGGAATGCGAGTGTGTTAAAGGCCGACAATAATAATTATGGCTCATTGAAGACATAAACAGTTTTTAATATAGACCAGCGATTCACTGGGGCGTAATGCACCAATCAGAACACTGTCCCAACAAACCCCGGTTGAAGGCGGAGATTCGGGGATTTTGACTTTGCTTGTACAAACCCCGGGTAAATTACAGGCACAATGGACTGTTATCCAGGTACGAAATCCATGCACTCGCCGGGCAGTGTGGGTACATCGTAAAGACAAATCCAAGTTACGTTTTCCATGCTATCCATCAATCCTCCACGGGGAGTTCAATGGACTGTTATCCAACATTTGAGCAGAATAATGCCCCCGGCAGACTCGGCCAGTCATTAATATACCCTTGTCAGGGGCTCGACATGGACGTAGTGCACGGCCAAACTCCGGTGGCGGGGATTTTCACTTTTGCCTTCTCAACCCCCTGGTAAAACTCATGGTACAAGGGCTTAACAGACGGAAAATCCCGTATTTAATAGTCAAAGTTATGCACCGGTCAACTGGATCCACGTCCCCATCATCGGGGAGGCGGCCATGTTTTTGTCTTCGAACTTCACCCGCAGAGATGGGGAAATGTTTGGGACTTTTTCTGCGCACAAATACCCCGAAAAAAAATTAAGTTGCCAGGGGGGCCGGGGATGGCGGGGGTTTTACAACCCAAAAAATGAAAATCCCGGCCCATTCCCGGGGTGTGGGCTATGTGACTGACTGGTGCATAACTTCCGTAGAAGGGAGGTAACTGTGTTACTAATTTATGTTGATGGTCATAACAGTTGCCTCCCGTTGTAAACATAGCAGAGGAACAAGATACGTTTTGTATATAAAATGTGCGTCTTCTCATTTATAAATTATATTACTGTTTTCTGTTTTGTATATAAATATGTATAATATTAAATTCTGGGGTGGTATTCACGAAGAAACTTAAGTGAAATCTTAGAATTTTCCCAAAATCTTACTTTTTCGTTAAGTGTATCAGCTAAACAAGAAAATCAAGATTATCAAATTTTTACATTGCTTTGAAGCATTTTGTTAAGTGCTACTATAATCACCAAGAACATTTTAGTTATTTTTACTTTCTTGCAAAATATAGGCAGTTCAATTCTTTAACTTAAGTCAAAATATTTAAGTTTATACTTAAGATGCTTCGTGAATACCGGCCCAGGCCGAGTTGGACCGGCCGAGTTGGTAAGTGGGCCGAAGAATACCGGGCCGAGTTGGTAACTTGGCCGAGTTGACCCTGAATCCACCATCCTATATCCGAGAGTTGAACCACAGTCGATAAAAAATTAAGTTGTCAGGGGTCGTGGAAATACCGGAGATTTTACCATCACAGGACCGCGGAATTAATACCGGGGGTATTAACAACACAAAAGTCAAAATCACGGCACATCCCTGGTGTGGAGGGGCGTGGATTGCAACTGACTGGTGCATTATACTCCCTGTTTATTTTGGCGCAAAAGCTCTGCAGTGAGAGGACCAGTCGTTTTTCTCCGGTAAATATAGATAATTTATATTCAAACAAGACTATTGCCAAGCAATGAAAGTCCCCAACCGGTAGCCAATTGTAACATGGAGAGTTATGGTTTTTGTGCACTGCACTTCTCCTAACTAATATCTATCCACATGTAAAGTTTTAAAATAATATCTCTTTTGGTAATGGAGTTAGGCTCTGAACAAAATTTAGGTAGAAAAATAAACGCAGGGGGTAACCAAAAAATTAAGCAAGGGAGAGTTATGGTTCTTGTACACTGCACTTCTCCTCATTGATATCTATCCACACGTAAAGTTCTAAAATCATATCTCTTTTGGAATTGGAGTAACGCTCCGGACAAAGTTTAAATAAGAAAATTAACAAAGGGGAATAACCCAAAAATAAGTAAGGGAGAGTTATGGTTCTTGTGCACTGCACTTGTCCTCATTGATATCTGTCCTCATGTAAAGTTTCAAAATCATATTTGTTTTGGTAATGGAGTTATGCTCCGGACAAAATTTAAGTATGAAAATTAACAAAGGGGAATAACTCAAAAATTTGGTAAGGGAGAGTTAAGGTTCTTGTGCACTGCACTTCTCCTCATTAATATCTATCTACATTTAAAGTTTCAAAATCATATCTCTTTTTGTAATGTAGTTATGCTCCTGACAAAATTTAAGTATGAAAATTAACAAAGGGGTATAACTCAAAAATTCAGCAAGGGAGAGTTATTGTTCTTGTGCACTGCACTTCTCCTCAATAATGTCTATCTACATGTAAAGTTTCAAAGTCATAGCTTGCTTAGTTTTGAAGTTATGCTCCGGACAAAAAAGTGTGACGGACTGACTGACTGAGCGCAAACAATAAGTCCCCTCCGGTTTCACCGGTAGGGGACTAATTAGCAAAGGATCAATAGTTAATTCTTATTTGACGTCTTGGTATCGAGACGACCAACAATCCTCATAGTAAGAGGTCTAAACCAGCTGTTCCATCTCAGTATTATAAAAAATTATGACTTCGATTTTCCACTACCAGATAGTAAACTTTTTACGAGGAGGACACATTTTTCTGCATATTCATTGCGAAGTATAGCTTGTAATATACAAGTCCATAACGTCATTCGTATCGATTATACACGTTTTTCACGTACCTGTCGTTTGATGTTACCAACGTTACGTGAGTCACGTGTAACTCGGAGATTTTATTTTTGACATCATTTGTAATTTCTGCACGTTTTTCACGAAGCCCTGTTTGATTTTACGTAATATGTAGTTCTACAGTGCATGAATCACGTGTTCACGCTTGGTAACGACAATCTGCTAAGCTAGAATTCCTTGACACTGATTGTAACAACACGTCATATGAACCCCAGTCCAAGGGAAGGGTGTGGATTTTGAAACCTTTTTTCAAACCCCAGGTTAACTCCCTGCCCAGGCCATGCAGAAGGTAAACTCACTGCAAAATCCACCGAACCTAAACCAGAGAAACATAGGGCCTGGGTAGATATCCCCGATTTTTGGTACAAGGGGCGTAGCTGGACTTATTTTCTATGTACATACATGATATATCAAGAGTTGCTAGGGGTATCCGGGGCATGCTGCCCCGTTTTTGGCTCACTTGTCACATAGTGACCTGTTGTGTCCGACCGTCGTCTGTCCGTCAACAATGTCTTCAAATGACTTCTCCTCCTAAACCACTTGGCCCACTTTGCTAACAATTTGCAAGAATGTTCCTTGGGTGGACCTTTACCAAAGTTGTTCAAATGATTCCGGTATGTTCATTAAGTAGGTCTTGATGCCCTCAATGGATTTTGAAAATTCGTGTTTGGTTTTGACGTCATTCGTAAATTCTGCACGTTTTTCACGTACTTGTCGTTTAATGTTACCAACGTTACGCGAATCACGTGTAAATCGGAGATTTGTTTTTGACGTCATTTGTAATTTCTGCACGTTTTTCACGTACATGATTTAAGGATATAGTTATACAGTGCATGAATCACGAGTTCAAGATTGGTTACGACAATATTATGTGAAGCTAGAATTCAAAGACACTGAATGTAACACTAGATACATGAAACCCAGCCCCAGGGAAGGGATTTTGAAACCTTTTTTTCAAATCCCAGGTAAACTCCCTGCCAAGGCCATGCAGAAGGTAAACTCCCCGCAAAATCAATTTTAAATCATATGATTTTCTTTTTTATACTTTTGTTGCGGTAGTCATCGCCAGCTAGTTCGGTAGCATGTTGCCTCTTATCTTTTAAAAGTTCATATTATAATGTAAAATCATTACTTTTCGTTGGGGATTAAATTTCGTGGTCCCCTTTATCCGTGAATTTAAATCTCATCGAACAGTGATTTTGACCGTTGTATTTTGTATCGGATAAGCAAAATCCACGAATTAACGTCCCATTAAAATCGTCTTTGTTACCCAAATCACTAAATTTCGTATCTTTGAAATTAAAGGATTTTACGGTATACTGTAGTTAGTAGTTGTGAGTAGTCATTGTGATGTACATTGTATATACAGCATTAGTGCGTCCTTCTTAAGATCAAACACACAGTAAGTTTTGATGTATACAAGATTTACTGTGTACTTACGTCTACCATACATTTTCTCGAGATGTACGCCTTCATTGTTACCAAGTGATATGAGGGAAATGTATGGGCATAATGTACACGTAGTAAAATGTACATCCTCGACTTATACACCAAAACTTACTGTGTGTACGCACCTTTACGGAAAATAGGCGGATCCAAGGGGGGTGGACCCGGCGTACGCCCCCCCCCCCCCTAAAATCGCCAAAATAACGATTTATATTTGACTGAAATAGTCTAGTTATATGTAATTTGCCTTTAAATTCTTTGTGAAAAAGTATTAAAATGTGAAAAAAATTCGTGCTCGCTGCGCTCGCAAAATTAGCTTTAATCTATCAAAGAAGGGGCGCATCCACAAAAAAGGTTGCTACAAGTACGCCTATATACTGGATCACTCTGCAATGAATGAAACACTGTATACTTTAAAGAATTAATTTAGTCTGGTATGCCCTGGTTTTGTAATAAAGCATGCACTATTTACTAGCCAATAAGATATCTCAAACCACCAGAATGCACCAGATTGATCCCTCGTTTTGAATTTTTTCCCGTCAGAGCATGCCTCCCCGGACCCCCTACTTTTGCAATTAGATACTAAATATCATTAATTTTGTAAAGCGACTTTTTTCCAGTTACCACGTAATAACAAAATTACCAGAGAATCATAAACTCAGTTGTTATATATAAGTATACAGATATAATCATAATACGCTTCCATGAATGAAGTGTTGTAATGTTAAAGACGCTCCTACGCCCATGCAGGACTATGCCCTGGACCCTAGCAAAGTTCTTACGCCCCACCCCCCCTAACCGAAAATCCTAGATCCACCCATGGAAATACCTTGTTTGGTAGCTACATGTAAATGTCACCATTTGATGGTTAATATTTATGGAGGAAAGGGTGTATTAAAGATCTTACAAGAATAGAACAAATACACAAGTTTACTTTTATTTGTCTACTGTATACCACATATGCAGCCTACATATACAACCACTCTCTGAACACATATTTCTGATGAGAAACCCGTATTTTTGTGGAACAATATATAGTAATATTTCAATTGAGGTAGCTAAACAAATTCAAATATCAAGGTGTTTTTTTTTTATTATCCATGGATCGTCAGATACGTGTGAAGACATTTCACAAATCTCGTCGTAGAAAATTGACTAGTTCCAATGTACCCCAATCACAGCTTAGCAGACTGGTTCCGGTTCGGACTATTAATAAACATTGTTAGTTCAAAGCGGACTGCGGGACCAGTCTAGCTTATTAGTCCATTCTGATCACCTCGGCCTTTATGCACTGTGGTATATTTACCGGAGACAAACGGAAATTGCCGATCTTTCACTATTATTTATCAGTCAAGTTGGCAGACATGAGGTAGTCGTAAGAGTATAAGCCACTTTTTGTAAGCTGCTCTGTGTTATTATTTGATGCAACTATGGTTTACAGCACTAGGACTTTGTCGCTTCACATTTATTCCAGTTACAAAGCGCTTTCCACGAAACGTAATCATCGGGAGGTAGCAGAATGAAGGCACTTAGTAGCGCTTTGCTTAGACAACGGACACCAGAACACGTATCACTAACACACTTTGCACAATACTATCGCTGCAGAGTTGTTGCTATTTATACTCATATTAATAATGCAACACATTCTCATTACCTCGGCGTTTTTCCATTGCAAAAGTTACCGGAGACAAACGGAAATGGACGAGAGTTAACGATTGCACGAGTACACCGCGGTGTAGGTTCAATTTGTGCGTTCGTAACCATACTACATGTATAGCTTGGTTATATTGACCTGAACCTGACCTTCATGCAAGAACATTTTACAAGGTTCTTGCTTTGAATATATCAATTTCCGCTAGCAAATCGTACACTATCGGCATTTAAGATTTGTTTGTATTACATCTCGAGCGCCTTCGTGATACTCTCCGCTTATGAAAACATACAATCGGTGTTCTAAACGTTGGCAATATATCGACCGTTAAATTATGGTAATCAAAAGGTCAGGCTCGTGTCAAATTGGCCAAGCTATATTAAATACACACTGCATGCATAACTGTCCTCTTAGTATGACCATTGCTGTCTTGATCAATGTTTCGTAAAAACTAAGTTATCAAACACAAGTGTGACTCATTCAATGGCCTAGAGGTAGTAGATCATATACTATTTTTATGATACTAGGATGGCCTTTTGGGATCCCGGGCAGTGTTGCTATTTATATTATACCTGTGTAGTCTACACGAAATAAACTTAACGTGTAAGGTACATGTACGCACGGTAAATATTACACCAATGACATGGTTTGCTGAAACAACTAAATTAAATGTAGATCTACAAATATGTCCAAAATACTTTTCAGAGCAAGTTCACGCACTTTTGGTGCGACACTGAGCGTGTATAAGATATGTTTATATCGTACCAGGGTGTAAACGCACGTTGACTGTTAAATAGAAGAAAAACAGTCGCTTGATTGAAGTTGTTAGTCTGATTATTCAGTCATAAAACTTCCTTCATTCGGAGAATATTCACCAGAATATAATCACACATACTTGAAATGATACTACTGACTATACAATGGCATAATATACCCAATATACCATGGCGGCACTCTCTGCTAACTTCAACACTGATGTCAAGATCAAACTATCTGTGAACTTGAAGATGACTACGATGACCAAGCTCTCTATGAATTTGAAGATAAACACCACGACGAAGACTTCCCTGCTCTTGAGTATACGCTCCATGATCAAAATCGAAACGATTTCGAAGATGCATACAATGGTCAAACTATCTGTGAGCGCAAAGATATATATCTTAATCAAGCTTTCTATTAACTCCAAGAATATTATATAGATCAAACGCTGAGTATACACTAGCCGCTGCAGTGGCGAATTTAGTCCTTCAATTCGTTTCTTTGTCCTTGTCACAAAAATTTTAACTGCGTGCACACCTATTACGATCCAGGCACAGGAGATGACCAGTTCTAAAACTGTGAGTAGAATATTCAATATTTGCCCCAATAAATATATCGCATACATCCATATTGGGAACGGTACGAGCAACAGCAGGCACAGAGAAACAGAACAAGCCTTTAGAAAACTCATCCTAGTTGCATTTATCGTCAATACGAATATTTAGCACCACTTAAGCATCCAATGATACAGGAATCCCGAAATACCTCAAATAATGTGAGATACCGGTAGTTTGGTTTCGGTTGTATAAAGCACAGGCTTAGGATGAGAAGGTCGTAAGTACAAAATCGACGTTTTGAGAAAACAAGGAAAAACTGTCCGAAAATTACTCATTACATATGGTAAAACAAGCTGTTTCTATTTCAGTTTGGTCAACGTGACATTCCGATTTTCATGAAATAGGCTCATAAGAAGATCATTGTGATGCTGATTGTGAATATGCATAAGTCTTATAAGGTCGTAAGTAGTAATTACGACTTTCTCATTCTAAGCCAGTGATGTGTACAGCGTGCTTCAGTAGCGTAAGCTCTATAAATAGAATAATGTCGGTTTTCCAGACTTTATAAAAATATAACATAACTTAACCTGACACTGACGCGCGACTGGAAGGTTACAGGCTGGTCAATCCATTTGACAGGTATGCGCTGCACTTTACTACATCCCATATAACAGTTTAAAAAAAACATTGAATTATCAACTGTTATCAATATTTCGCTGATAATAACGAAAAAAAACTAACCTATGATCAATATTTGTGGGGAGCGGCGGCCTAGAAGAAGGACGCGCACTTCAACATCGAGAGGTACGCCGGGTTTAACCCCGGGGTGAACATGTGATAATAGCAATGGGTGGACACACGAAATACTAATACATCAAGACGGGTGTGATATTATGTGATATGTAAGTTGCGATAAATTGTTAAGAGGATTTGTTATCCTTGTTGACATTTTACATGGTGCCGTTTTGTGACTTTTGGTTTCACGGTGATGCTCAACATTTGAAGTTAATCAACTAACGTGTTACAATAAAAATAATATGAGGCATTAGTAAATGTTTGCTTTGTTTGTCCTCCAAGTTTTAACCGAATCCCTTCGTGCATATTTGAGAAATCATGAAAACTATAGGTGTTGCGATAGGAGTGTGCGTTAGTGAAAACGAATCTTTATTTATTCATCTACAAGAAAAATAATCGCATAACGTCGCTTTATAACCTTCTAAACCCCTAAAGTATATTATACATATTTAACATTGTTATATGTACTGTATAAATAGTGAAATACCGAGAAAAACCGTGAACTAATAAACGGACGGTAAAAAATGCTCGGTAGTTTTCATCAATAGCGCATTTGATAGTATTAAATGTAAGTTACATAAAAATATTTTATGTATATTTTATGTATTCGTTAAACAAAGTTTTGTGATAAACCTGTCCTGCCTCTTTATATAATGGAAGAAATGATGAAAAATGAATTATATTTGAAAGATTTTCACTATGATTGATTGTAAGATTTTTATTCCTTGAAAACAAAGAATATACTGAAATTGATAGAAAAAAAATTAGAGAGAAGAATTTCTATCATGATTAACTCATCATTCTCTAAAATTGGATTTTCATGTTTTTGTTATTATTTACTAAGTTTTAAATATTTCTGTGTCAGTCGAAGGATAATGTTGTTCTTCACGAAGATGATGATATAAAAACCGAGGTGAGATCTCTGTTTAGTGTATGTCTAACATATACGTATTATCATACTATTTCTGAAAAAAGGGCTTACTTTCCTGATTGTAAAGATGTTTAAGATATTGTTCCTCACCTGTACACATTTTAGTGCCAACATATGGGTCACTCAAAAAACACATTTCTAATTATTACATTAATTATACTGCCTCGCCCATAACTTTTGCATTTTTGAACTTTATATGTGTATATATGAAAATTTACACTAGATTGCTAATGATTTCAGGATGTTGATGCAGTTTCAGATGAAATGCTGGAAATTGACAATGTGAGTTCAATAGGATGTTTTTGTGATTTGTTTTTAATTATATCTATTGATATATATTCGGAGTCTTACAAAGGATACAGTGTCAACAAAGGTATTTTATGATCCCATTATCAACCCCTATATTATAAACAAGGTTGTGACAAAGAAGAATAGCAAGTGGTGTCACACCGGTGAATTTTCTGCCATTGAAATTAATGCAAAATGACCCAAATCTCTCGCATCTCTCCCTTCGTTTCACTGACATTCCGGGTGATTTTCTGTGGCCGTTTCCATAAAAAGCAATCCCTGTTATCCAAATAAGCATGAGAAAATGGCATGTCGATAGTTTCGTTTTCGAACTAAAGCAGGGATTCTGGAAGGACAACGCTATTTTCCATGCCTCAAAAGCTGACTTGACCGAAGCACACATACATTGTCAGTCTTCAGCCAGGGAAAGATAATTCAGAAAAATATCAATTAAACACTCTTAAAAGTTAGCATGCAGGTCATATTTGATCTACATTCATGTAATTTGGTCAACAATCAGCATTTTCCACATTGAAAACGGTGCTTCAACAGACATATATCAAATTTTTGAAAGGGACTATTTTAGCATACTACGACCCGGAAGTACTTTCCACCAAGTACGGTAGGCTATATGTTTCAAGCTGGAGCACCATTGGAGAGAGACTTTTGGACTTTCTAGGGCGGCCTCAACCGAGAATTGACCAGGGAAATGAACATTGCTTGATGCTGGTAGACCAGTTCACGAAGTGGGTAGAGTGCATACCGTTCCTATCACAGAAACCAGATGCTGCAGACAGAGAGATGATTGGGGGGGGGGGGGGTTCTTCTCGGGTGAGGAACTTCGAAAGTAACCTAGTGCAAGCACTTTGTAAGTGCATAGAAATCTATAAATCTAGGATTAATCCTATCAGACTTTCTGCTAATGGGCAGTCGGAATGCCGACATATACACGGAACCTAATGGACGCTTTAAGATGTTTCATCGGCAAGTCTCAATCGAATTGGGATCATGCAGCATGTACAGCTAATAGCAGGGCTCAACGTGCATCAGTGAACCGAAGAACAGGGTTCACCCCAAATATGTTGATACTGGGGAAATGAGTTTGATCTCCTGTTTCCGCTACCTGTAATGAATCATACAGATTATCCTGAGTACAGTATGTTTCATCCATAAAATTGTTTATTGGATCATATCTGCATTATTGGTGATTTTTATTACAGTAAAGAGAAATGTTCTATGTACATGTATGTGATGTTTATTTGGTAGAATAAGTATGTTATGCTTTTTTAAAGTTATGAACAGTAATACAATTTTACTGTTTAGAGGCATTTGAAAGTGTTTGAACCCCACCAAGAGCCTCTTCGCTTGATTCAAACTTCAAACACTGTTTTGGGTGTTTGAACTTTTCGGTATAAAAACATTTGTATCTGTGTGAATCTCCACTCAGCAGCCATTTAATTTTAGGTTATAGGCATATTGTATTTTGTTTTATTTAATAAGTTATATAATTTATCTGCTTATGCCATGCGTCAATCTGACAGCGACAGACGCATTGACCTTGTTCCACCTAGACATGAATCTATTTATTTCATTTCATCTACACGCAATAGGCAAAAAAGAATAGTCAAGAGCTTTAGTACAAGTGGAGCATTGGCTCGAAATAAGGGAGATTTACCAGGACGCCAAAAACTATGTGTCAAGGCTACGGCTATCTAATGAATGTCAAGACTTTACACTTTTCATCCCTGATCTTTAGGATGGCAGCCTTGGTGGACGAAGTTAATGGCCGAGCAACCAAAGAGAAAAAATGCCGTAGTTGGGGGAGAGATGCAGCCAAAGCTAACCTGTGTTTTGAACTTGGGATTGGGTGAGTGATAATGTGTCCCCGGTTCCAAGGGTCAAACCCGGGTCGGAGCAGGGAAGGGATTTGTGGACATAAGGTTTCATAAACCTTCTTGCTCTACACCTGCGGTCCTGAAGACGAGCCCCTAGACTATATGGATCTGGACTCGGAAGAAGAGCTGTTGGCATTTAGTCCCGCCAAACAGAAGGAGAACGTCCCAGTCAGTCTAGAGAGAAACGAAACCTCTGAATTGAAATTATGTACTACCGGTCCGAACAGGGTGTGGTTTTGAAGGGGTCTACTGTACCATATAATTATTACAATCTAATGATTTTGGTAACGTTCATCTTATCATAACTTAACACGGCTAAAGATAGGACAATCTTTTGGAGCGAAGGCATTGTGCATATTGTGTTGGCATTAAGATATTGGACTTCCGACTTTCAAAAATGCCAATCAAGTGGTTACTTAATCCGAGAGTATATACGGCGGGCCGACTGAAATCTGTCTCACTTGTCATTCAGTCGAAAATAACCAGCAAAGAATTAATAAAGTACAACATATGCCCTCAATTTAAAGTACAAAATATTGGATTGTCATCATGGAATTAATAGACATAAGAAAGATAGAAGACTGCGTTCAATAAACGCTTATGCCCCGTGGAAGCCATTTCAATAAGTCTAAGTCCAAAATTAGGTCATGGTCAAAATGGAGTCAGGTGAGACAGGCGTGTGGAGAGTGGACATATACAACATCAATGCAAGTATGAAAGCTTTATAGCAAGCCATATTAATGCTAGAATAAACGGTCAATTTGGGTTAACCAGGCCGGACGGACGGACAGGTGAATCACTATATGCTTCCCGATCTATCGATACGGGGGCATAAAAATAATCATGTTTATCAACTAGTACATTACTCCAGCGGGATCATTGCATCGTGTCCCAATGTCAAGGGAGTTATGGGTCTCTGATAACGACTGTCGAGCCGTTACCATCAAGGATCAAACTTGTGTCCCTTATTGAGGTGCTAACCCTACGGGTGAATTTTCAATGTGTTAGTTCAATGCATTTTTGTACGGTTTAGACGGATGGTGATTTTAGTAAGTCAGTTAACAAAAGAAAGTGCTAAAAGTGTCAAATATTCAGCATCGATATCCATTATTTTACAGTAAATGCACAAATAAACTTAAATTAATACATATGCAATTTGGCTAAAAAATTACGTGTCAAGAAATGACTCGCATGTGCGCGGCATAACACTTTTTTCCGCGTTCGGCATAACGATATTGTTATCGACAAGATTCACTAAATATTTCATAAAAGAACTAGATACGCTCTACCTCATTTATGTTACGTTCGAGCAACGGAAAAACAGACACAAATGTGCAGATGAACTCAGAGTTATGTAAGAATCACCCGCGTCTGGCTCCTTTGTGTTTTCCTGTGATTCAGCTACCCTGGGTTAATAAAGAAATACAATATTTTATGATTATCGTACCAGCAGCCCTGATACATCTGAAACCATATTGTGATCCCCTTTTGGTGATTCATTACCTTGTTCGTGTTCGATACATTCGTTGATGTTTTAAAGAGATTGGTAGGGAGGTGACTTAATGAGACGTATTCCTTGCCTTATGCCTGTACGTATGCAATTTTGTCTCATTCAATAGTGTCGAGGTAATTTCAGGAACTGTTGGACTATATATTTAAGTGGGAGATTCGAAAGAGTCCAACGCAAAGGGTTGGAACTCTAGAAAATTGGTACTGACTAACCTAAACGATGGTGTGGGGAAAAAGGATCGAAAGAGCCAAATGCAAAGGGTTGCAAATCTAGAAAATTGGTATTCACTAACCTAAACGGTGATGTGGGGAAAAGAATCGAAAGAGCCCAATGCAAAGGGTTGCAAATCTAGAAAATTGGTACTCACTAACCTAAACGGTGGTTTCGGGAAAAAGAATCGAAAGAGACCAATGCAAAGGTGAGAGCTCTAGAAAATTGGTAATCACTAACCTATACGGTGATTGGAGGAAAAAGAATGACCAGGATCTGGTGCATTATCACGTAGTCCGCAACAAAATTGAAGTGATCAGGACCGACATATCGACCTGCTCTTACTAGAGAAGAAATGATCAACAGAACCCGCCTGGAAAATGAGAGGCCGTAGAAGTGCTGGCTTGTCTTGCAGACTTGATATCAGGGACATAATTGAGATAAAAATCCAACGCCTATCACCGAAGCTGTTACTCCCATTTCATCTTGTGAAAAACCTTGTTTAGACCTAGATTTTGTGAAAGAGGTATGTGTGGCAAGGGATATTGATTAAGACTGGGAATCGGACCAGAGGGTGGTTGAGATCGGAATTTTTCGGAGCAAAACAAAAGTAATGGTTAAAAGCCCCTCTACAAAAATGCAGGATGACACAATTTCAAAAAGAAATAAATCGAATGAAACATCAAAGATCAGAATTGGGTCCCAATTCCCCGCTAAAGGGTGACCTTGTTTCACAGATATACAAAAATGATGGCCCAAACGAGGTATAACTGCGCTTGAACTAGTATACAAACATCATATCGCTGGCTTAGAATCAGAAGGTCGTAAGTGCCGACCTTAAAAGACTAAGGTATATTTGAAATCTGCATCAAAAGGCGTTTCTTATGATCTTATTTTCATGAAAATCGGAAGTTGTCATGTTGACCTTCTCATTCTAACCAGCGATATAGTGACCTTTCTATAATAGTTACCCCCCTAGCAAGACGGGGCAGTAAAAAAGGGAGGGGATATAACATATTTCTTGCTATAACGATTTTCTTAAAAGTCCAAGTCCCTGCTGTAAAAAGGCATGATGACCTACTTACACACAGACATACAAATACGGGGTTCATGATGGCCCTACGCCGCTCACCTGAGTATTAATGAAACCCTGCATAATTTTCACCCGAGGGGCATAATATGAGCAATTACCGAATCCCACAATGTCGCACACATCCTGGCTAAATTTCATACAAATTGGCCAAACGGTTTTCAGGTTCCGTTTAAGAGATGTCGTTTAAAGGTGTGGACGGACGAACAAGACTGGACGGACGGACGATGAGTGGTCGGCGAGTTCACAGTAACGCGGGTGACCCTAAAAGTAAGAAAAATAGCAGGATGGCCTGGTTTAACGGATACGACCGAATGTTACAGCTACTTGATCTAGTTGCCAAACACAATGCCCAAACCGTCAAATTCAGCGACAAAAACCATGCTTCCATCGACCAAATCACAATCACGTTACGTAGTAAACTGTCGATTGATCCACTTCAGTGACATAATAAAAAGTTCCTTCTAAAGTTTACCTAGTGAAATTGGAAGACCATTAAGTTCGCGACAAAATGGTTACCAATAGTGACCACGCACGTGAATGCATAATAGCACCTTAACTGTTCGCCAACAAATGGTGACCTCAACATGCAGCAACCCATCAAGGGTTTTGCGTAAATGTAATGCCACACGATGACCCCAATCCTGCAGCAAACTGGGCACGTTACAACAATAAAATGGATGAGGGAATATCATAACATATTTCTAGCTGTATATAGTTTTAACAATGGTTCATCTTGCGCTATCTTAATATTAAATCGCATGTATTGCTTTTATTTTCAGAATGGTGATGCAGATGATGATTAAAGACATAGACAAATAAGCCAGAAATAACTCATACCAAACCGACGCTGCTGACATTGTACTACCTACATTGCGTAACCTTTTAGGCGTGTCTGCTATTGTCTATCGGTTGTCTGGTAAAACTATCAATGCGTAGGCCCGATGTCGTTTTCAACGGGGACATTCATCTGGAGGAACTTGGTCGAGTCTTGGCCGAGTTTCATTCGGCCTCATACAATACCCGCTATACTAAAATTTCTTTGTGAAATTGGGTCATCCTGCATTTTTTTCGGCAGGTACTTGGATATTTTATTGTTTCTTTGGCTTATGTGTGGGTATTGCTCAATGTAGTTGCCAGGAATATATAATATTATTTCCCACCCAATTCCTACCTTGCCCATTATTTTAACTAGGCCAAGTCTTAGTTGTGCATAGGTCGCATAGTTTAAGGTCACTGTCCTTAGTGTTTTAACTTAGGTGACGCCCGGGGTTGTTGTGCCTCATTTGGTTGCCGTTTTGGCAAAGGCTTCTGTGGACATTGCTCAGGGTAGATGTGTCGTCACGTGGTGTTTCTAATTTCTGTGCCCGGCTGGTTGGGGTGTGCTACCTTCCCTGTCGGTTTTCTTCATACCTTTTATCATACGGAGACATACAAACATCTTCTTGTCTAAAACTACAACGCATAGAGCTTATATATATATGTAGCATCATCTAGTGTAGCATCATCTAGTGGTTTGCTACTAATATTGTTAAAATTATGCCCACGTGGTGAAAATTGTGTAGGGATTCTTTATAATCAAGTCAGCTCAGTGCAATTGTGTTGTTTCTGATTTCTGTGCTCGGCTGGTTAGGGTGAGTGCTACCTTCCCTGTCTGATTTCCTCATACTTTTTTGTATTAAAAGACAATGGAGTTGTAGCCATTTAACGCATTGAGATAACTGCAGTCCGCCCCAGAATCAGCAGAGCATGTATCTCAAAGAAAGCTCGAGGGCTCGGCGCAAAACTATGGTAACTACATCAATTTATAGAGGCACATACCATAGTTTTGCGCTGAGCCCTCGAGCTAGTCTCTTAAATATTATAAGCTGATTTCCGATTTAGAGAAATAATTCCCTCATGGAGGACTATGCTGAGCATTATACTAAACAATAGATCGTCAATTATATTGTCACGCTAATTCGGTAATAACTTTGAAGTGATAACGTGTTAGAACATTGTCAGCAAGTATTGATAAGTGCATCTTGCTACTGAAAACTTTCATTCATTGATCGCTCGTAATGGTGTACTTTAAGATAGCATGCATGTTTGTTTCTTGGGAGTTCTTGCTTGTTCTGTTTGTGCTGTATATTCATCCATTCTTACTTGGGCTCATCTCTGTCATCTCATAATTGTTGGCATCCATATTTCGTACATGAAACATCGCAAGCTTAAAATTAGGTCGAAAGCACTAACTTATCAAGCTGATACATATAAAACAGATACAATCCGCAAGGCGCTTCTGATGAGCCTATCTTGATAAAACTCTGAACTTGTATACCAAACTGAAGAAGGAACAACGTGCTTTACCCCGAAGTAAAGAATTATTTCGGAAATATTTTTTTTTCTCAAAATATATTCTCTAAAGTACTTACGAACTTCTTCTTAGCCAGCGATATGTTACTCGGGGGTCATGTTATTTTCAGTCAAATAGACGAAATATTGCATAAATCACATTTGTACCATGGTACTACATGGTATTTTCCAGGGATACAGACAAATACATCAAACCTTGTAAAATTATATCTTAAGACAAGAACCAATGCTATTATACACAAAGTAATATGTCTATATTTTATGGTGTTATTATTTGAAAATGGAGTCGTCTGTAGTTCACCCGTTTGAATGCAGCACATGTTTATTGTATGGTGCCTGGTTAACGCCATGTCCTATTTTCGCTTTGTATCGAAACAAAGGCGTATTACTAAGTATTGTATTTTAGCTTTGATGAGGCGATAAAGATATGATGAAATCAGACAGGTAACTTGTAAGGCAGCACTCGACTTAACAAGTCGAACAAAGAAGACTACATGGAGTAAACCCGGCCGAATAATTAAAAGCCCAAGTCCTCGTTGTAAGAGCAGGGTGACCTAGATTTACATGGAAACAACAAAAAAGACGTCGATCTCAACTTCTTAAATGATCAAAAGAAACTAAGCCAAGACCCGCACCAGCTCTCCAAGTTCCCGCTGCCAAAGAACAGGATCACTTACTAGATCTACTACTTGACCTAGTTAACAAGCACCATGCGCAAAACCGCGTACTCATCCTTTAGGCTTTGGTGTGGCAAAATAAAGGAATATTATGAAATGGCATAATTCTGCCACCTTAGTCTTTCCACCGGTTCAGGCACGAGACAAATAAAATCAAGCCTTGTAACATTCTATCCAAGACGGGAAACGATACTGTTATAAACAAAGTGACATGTCTATATTATATGAACTAGATTTATGGTGTGGTTTGAAACGGGAGACATCTACATTTCATCCAATGTTATCAACAAACAAGAAACTCCATTATTGATCAAGGTTAAATATTGCTTCTTTATGGAATTCTAATCTTTTCACTCTTAGACTAGTAATAAAACCTCGGTGTGTCTGCTGACATTATATACTGTATAAATATACTGGTTTATGGTATAGTATGCTTTGGGTGCGTTTTCGTGTTATTCGTTGTTCATTTCGGGGGTTTGGGACCCCCAACCAGCGGTATCAACACCAAACAACTGAAGGCCAATCAGAAAACAAAATAACAAGATCATTCAACGACAGTTGGCTATGGACACACCATTGGTTGAGGTATGATGCAGAGAAACAAACTATGTTTTGCGGTCTATGTATCAAGGATGGTCGTGAAAATGTGTCCACTGAATGCTGTTAAAACTTCAGATCATGTAAAATCAAAAGACCACCACATTCACCTTGATAAACAGGACCGACTCATCAGGAATACGCATCAATGAAAATGGCAGAAGTGCCTTTCCAATTGAATCCGTTCTAAAAGCTCAGATTGTTTTTCAAAAGAAATTTGTCTAAATTGTTCTAAATTCTTTGTGTCTGTTTCAAATGGACCCTTTATATTTATACATTATATAATGTCAACAGACACACCGGGGTTTTATTACTGGAGTTTTATTGCTTTTAAACGAAGCTAACATTTATAACGCAGGGACCATGTTCTTTAAAGGCTGTTTTTTTCATTGCAGTAAAAATGATTTGACTGAGCTTTTGTTTAGATTTATAAGCTTTTGTTCGGTAATTTATGACAAATTACCTGAAAGAATCATTTTCGGCAAGTCTCCATATAGCAATATGAGTCCAATCTGAATCCAATCTGAAACACTGATTACAATAATCATGTATCTTTTTCAGAACGTCATAGATATTTCACAAAGCAAGCATCCCACTCCAGTCAATAGACGATAGAATGTCATCACATTCTCACTAGACACATATTTTTAAGGACTGGATGTTATCATCATGCGATTAATCAACTGTAACACAGATTCAGTTTGAATTGTTTGATGCATTTTAACAGATTAAATTATTTCACAAAAAATGCATTAAATGTGTATTGTGGAAACAGAAACCGCATTTGTGAGCGAAATGTTGCAGATCCATTGACACTAATTTAATCTTTGTTGAAGAAAGCAGAAATCAAAATAAGGTCGATGTACTTGTTTTTTTCTGTTATCAAGATGTGTGCAAACTACCCACACTGAACGTTATCAAACCCATGATTTATGAATAACCAATGGTTGTACAACAACGTTTCCATTTCAGATGCTTCGAACTGTCTCACATTCGACGGCAGAAAAAAACTTAAAACGAGGATAAGCAAAACATCGGTCGACGTTCTTTTACTTGACTATGCATGTCGATAAATGATAAAAATGTCAACTAGATGAGAAACGTAAAAATAAAGCGTTCATGAATTGTAACGTAAAATCATCTGAAATTAAGGACGCTGCAACATTTGCACGAAGAACTGTTCAATATGAAGTTTATTTGATGTTGTATCTGCAACATCATTTAAACAAGAAGAATATCCACCGCCGAAGGAAAAAATTAGGTAAACGACAAATATATTCACGAAAGCTTCATAAAGATGACCACTACAGTTGAATTCCCTTAAGAAATGTAGGAGTTACACACAGAAGAATTTATATGTAAAAAACAACAAAGGGCAATAACTGTCAAAAATGGTCGAATAAAAAAATCCTGACAATGTGCGCTGGGGGACATCATAACAGTTATTATGTGAAAGTTTTGTCAAAGTCCCTTAAGAAATGTAGGAGGAGTTGCACACAGAAGAAGTTCGGACTGACGGACGGAATGACGCCTACCATTACCATATCCCCTTCGCCTTCGGCGGGGATAAAAAGTATAATAACGATATATACATTTTTATTGATAAGATAAAACAGATACAATAATTATTGTAGAAACTTTCTTAGAAAAATACAATACTAGATCTAGTCCCTAAACGTTTTAATATAATATGGTATAATAATAATAATATCTGTTACTGTAATATACACATCATATTAATTATTATGCATAAGCACATTTTATGACTTGAAGTGGCAAGCATCGTATGAAATTGGCCTCGACTTTACCTGATCTGGCAAATGGAGTTGCTTACCTAATAAAGTAATAACTTTTATCCGAAATTGACCAGAATATCTTTTGGGACTTATTGACATTGCCTAACTGAAATATTGGCAACTGACTGAATAATATGTATACAATTATTATTCAACATACTCGGTCGCGCCAAAAGATAATATTAATTAAGCATTGTGCATTATTAAACGTGTCCCGAGACAATATTTGCTTATTTGCATCACTGTAATTTTGGAATGAAATATGTAGATCTCTATATTATATAAGTTTTGGTAGATATGGCAATATAAGACAAGATAAATAATCGCACCCTTATAGTGTTAATACATCTTACCGCATGGGAAATGTAACAAGTAACAGAAACGCGTCGAATAAAATAACCAGTTACAATAACCAGGATGAGCAAACATCCAAAAACGTAAATTTGGCTTAATGATGATATTCACGTATAAATAGGCTAGACACTTCATTTTACTGCCCATTATTACGATGCGCGTTGCCATAAATTGTAGACAAAATATTACCATACATTCACTTACGTTTGACACGAAGTATTGGTCTGGGTTTACCAGGCAGTATGTTTATTAGTATGTCTAGTATCCTTCCTGATAACATACATTTTTATAAACACTTTGCTAATTGCTTACAAATTGCTTCCATTGTATGGAATCAGACACATTTCTAGCAAAGGTCACGCTAGATATTTATTCTGACGGCTACCAACCTTCTCCATAAACCATACGTTTCTGCAATTATTTTTGACTGATTACATATATGTGTTTCAGGTTTACTCGTCATAAGCTTCGCATAGTGAATATTTTTTGTTTTGTACCTACCCCGCTACGGCTCTAATGACAAGGAAGCTGAAAGTTACTATATTCGTATTAAAGGTAATTTACAGTATTCCCATTAGCATAATGCATATTTGTCATTACAGAAACTTGAGCTTGATTAACTGTCAATTTGATGGATTTTATATCAATTTTAATTGCTATCTGCGAACACGGTGTGTGCACTCACAAAGGACTAATTTAATTCTTGAAGACTTCTTAACAAGATTCAAGACAGTTCCCATCTGCTAAATAAATTATATTGCAGAAATAATTTGGAGGAATCATTTTCAATTAACGCGTACGTCCCGGTGGAAGTCTTGTCCATAAAATTTACCTAAATTATATGAGGAAATCGGAAGGAAAGGCAGCACTCAACTGAAGCAGCTGAGCACTGAACAGAGCCTTTGGTATACAAACCTGGTCACAGTACGGCATGACACTCCGCTTCGTAAAGGTGAACACTCATGCTAAATATAAGAGGTCAAGGTAATGGTCCGGACATTTAGCATCAATTGGGACCTTTGACTTCCAACTGTGACATTGACCTTTGAGATAGGAACCTAAGTTCATGAACCGCATCGTTCGAACAAAATGAACATTCAAAAACAAACTATGAGTCATTTTTTTGAGTCAACAGACTGTTACCGTGGATGCATATTCCCTTCTTTTCAGGATATTGAAAGTCAAGAAGCAAGTCAAAGCCAAGATCTCATAGAGATGGTGCACCGGCAGGAGATGACGTTGCAGAAGAACATGTGAGCCTTGCAGGTATTGGTACAATCTAAATATATAAGGTGATCATAGTTGTACTTTAAAACTGTACCACACAGCTCCTATCACTATACCAGCCATACTGAAGTATATAATCATTCATTTTAACTACCTTACATGGCTCATGTAGATGCTTTTCGAAAAGTTCTTATGTGGCTCAAACTACGTGTGTACATTTTAGTCTACGATATAAAAATATCGATAATAAGAACTGATTTGCTTATGGTTGGGCATTTGTGGTGCGGTCAGTCATGTACACATACTGTACTATTTTGTGTAATAAAACAAGCAAAGGTAAAATTATACAAAAATTGTCGAATAACAAAATCCTGACAATATGCGATGTACCAACCACAAAGGGTTGTCTGCAAATGCAAACTGAAATGTAGATGTATTGAAATGCCTTGCATCAAATAAGCTGGAGAAAATAACAATCGCCTGTAACTTTGTCTCTTGTTATGACCTGAAATTTCTGCCGGTACATCTAAAAAACGAAAAGGAAAATTCGGGAAGGAAGCACTAAACTTAACAAGAGGAGCACAGACAACATAACACATCACCTAACAAAAACATTCTTTAACAAAACGATTGCCTGCAAACAGAAATATGCGAGATATTGAAATGCTCTACATTGCATTCATAGAAGCGAATAACAAATGGGTTATTGATATAATCACGCACATTACGAACCGCCAGAAACTTTATCTCTTGTTATATGACCTAAAATTTCTGCCGACAATCTGTCTTATGTGCTCGATTAGCTGCGGAGATTTAGTATTTTAATTTCCCTCCCATGTTGATTTTGTCTCACTTCACGAACCATCACCTATCATTTAGACAACAAAAGTTGTCTAAAAGAGTTATGATCTGCTACAAAAAGCCGGCGCAGAATTTATGCTGAGTGTGCTGCTTTTTATGATATTGGAGTGAACTTCAAAATTCGTTAGGAAAGATGTGGTAATATTCCAATAATCCATCAGATGCATATCAGACGCAAGAAATTAACTCACTCAAGCAAAAGTACACTGTCCCCTTAAAGATGCGAGGTTTGCAAAAATCAGAGTTATTTGCGGTGTGAAGATACTGGTACTCGTTAGAGACACAGCCATTTTAAGATTGACAATATCACCTAGCTCTCCCCTATAGCCCAGTGGTAGACCAATCGCTTCGAGATATATTCACCAACGGAGTTTCAAATTGATATATACGAATATAATCATGTACAAATTAATGGTTCTTAACTTACCTCATACAATATTGGATACCTCAATTCGAAACTTCATAGTTGAAAATATTTCATAATTATTATGGGAGCATAACTCCGTTACTGACGGAGCTTGTTTCGTTTGTTAGAACGTGTTAAAAAATAAATGTAAGCCATGCAAGAGTTATTGTTGAATTACTCCGTATGTAAATTACTAATTTTCCAAAATATGCTGAGGCATACTCATATTTTGGACGGGATGTGAAATCAATGCATTATTACAGGAGGCTTATTAAAGTGGTACCATTAAACTGATGTTCATACTCGTCTTGTCATCTTGTTTCAAGTGTGATCATTGCAATAATTCTATACAGTAATATATTGCGAGATAGATTGTTTTCTAATTGAGAAAACGTGTATGTTACAAATGTCAATTCAAGTTCCAGATATTAAACAACATTTTTGTGTCACTATGTTTGCAGGTTCGTTGTGATCGGTATTTGTCTCATTTATTGATACGAGTAGGTTGGTTATCGGTAGGAATATAGTTATATTACATAATCGCACACCTTGCAGGCTTTTCCATCAAAGGTTATTGCCATGCCTATAATATAAACGTACCTTTGCTTTGTTGTGGCGAAAATAAAGGAATATACTTCATGACATAAGTCAGCCACTTTCGTCGTTGTACCTGTTCAGCACGAGACAAATAAAATCAAGCATTGCAACATGGAAACGATACTGTTATAAACTGATATATCTATATTATTTGTACCGAGATTTATGGTGTGATTTGAAACTGGAGACATCTACATTTTCATCCCATATTATCAACAAACGAGATAAAAGTCGGAAACTCCATTATCGATCACGGTGAAATATTTCTTCGTTATGGAATTTTAATCTTTTCACTCTTAGACTTGTAATAAAACCCCGGTGTGTCTGCTGAAATTATATGCCCGGTACTGTATAAATATACTGGTTTATGGTATAGTATGTAGTATGCTTTGTGTGTGCGTTTTCGTGTTATTCGTTGTTCATTTCGGGGGGGGGGGGTTGGGAGGGGGGATGGGACCCCCAAACCGCGGTATCATATCCAACAATGCCAAAACCAAATAACACGACCATTCCAAGACAATTGGCTATGTGCACACCATTGGTTAAGGTATGATGCAGATAAACAGATTATGGTTTGCGATCTGTGTATCAAGGATGGTCGCGTAAATGTGTTCACTTTCTCACACGACACCGATACTCTTTCTATTTCTAAGGGCTGAACATTTTCAGCATTCGATTGATCAACTGTTGCAGTTTGAATTGCTTAGTGCATTTTTACAGATTAAGTTATGTCACAAAAAATGCTTTAAGATTCATTGTGAAACAGAAACCGCAGTTGTGAGCGAAATGTTGCAGATACATTGACAATAATTTAATCTTTGTTGAAGAAAGCAGAAATCAAAATAAGGTCGGTGAACTTGTTTTTTTAACTGTTATCATGATAAATGTTGTTTGCGTGCTAACTATCACCACTGTCAAGATCTTTGAACGTTATCAAACCCATGGTTTATGACTAGACAATGGTTTTACATCAATGTTTCCAACGATTCAGGTGCTTCGTACTGTCTCATATTTGACGGCAAAAAAAACTTAAACAAGGGTTAGCAAAACACCGGGCGACGTTCTTTTACTTGACTATGCATGTCGATAAATGATAAAAATGTCAATTAGATTAGAAACGTAAAAATAAAGCGTTCATAAATTGTAACGTAAAATCATCTGAAATTAAC
The DNA here is from genome assembly GCA_963678985.1 of Spisula subtruncata. Lineage (NCBI taxonomy): Eukaryota > Metazoa > Mollusca > Bivalvia > Venerida > Mactridae > Spisula > Spisula subtruncata. Next base: position 42,835,740 of record OY787667.1, on the reverse strand, counting down.
GACGCTGCCACAGTTGAACGAAGTACTGTTCAAAATGAAGTTCATTTGATGTTGTTTCTGCTACATAATTTAATCAGTATAAAATAACAATATGTACATATCTATTGATAAGATAAAACATGTAGCTACAATAATTATTGTAGAAAATTTCATAGAAAAAATACAACACCAGATCTAGTCCCTAAACGTTTTGAACACACTCGTATGATAATAAGACATGTTACTGGAATAAACACACCATATTAATTAATATGGATGAGCGCATGTGATGGCTTGAAGTGGCTAACATCGTATGAAATTGGCTTAGACTTTACCTGATCTGGTAAATGGAGTTCCTGGCATATTAATAAAGTAATATATTTTATCCTTACTTTTGGGGACTTCTTGACATTGTAAAACTGTAATATTGGCAACTGACTGAATAATGTGTTTCAATTATTATTTAACATACTAAGTCGCGCCAAAAGATAATATTAATCAGGGATTGTGCATAACCCAAACGTGTCCCGAGACAATATTTACTTATTTTCATCAAAGTAAAATAGGAAAAAATATGTATACTCTGGAAATTTTGGTAGATATGACAATATATGAACATCTTATCGCATGGGAAATGTAACAAGTAACAGAAGCGCATCGAATAAAATAACAAGTTACAATAACCAGGATGAGGAAACATCTAAAAAAGTAAATTTGGCTTAATGATGATATTCACGTATAAATAGGCTAGACACTTCATTTTACTGCCCATTATTATGATGATACGCGTCGCATAAATTGTAGACAAAATATTACCATACATACACTTAAGTTTGACACGAAGTATTGGTCTGGGATTACCAGGCAGTATGTTTATTAGTATGTCTAGTATCCTTCCAGATTACATACATTTTATAAACACTTCGCTTATTGCTCTCAAATTGCTTCCATTGTATATAATCAAACACATTACTAGCAAAGGTCACGCTAGTTATTCATTCTGACGGCTACCAACCTTTTCCATAAACCATACCATTACTTTTGACAGATTACGTATATTTGTTTCAGGTTTACTCGTCATAAGCTTCGTATAGTGAATATTTTGGCTCTAATGACAAGGGAGCTGCATGTTACTATATTCGTATTAAAGGTGAATTGAAACCGTAATCAACTCTGCAATATCAAATTCGTTACATTTATTACTGTATAGCGGGACGTTCTGTTACTCTGTTATACTTCGCCACTGACAGTATTCCCATTAGCATAATGCATATTTGTCATTACAGAAACTTGAGCTTGATTAACTGTCAATTTGATGGATTTTATATCAATTTTAATTGCTATCTGCGAACACGGTGTGTGCACTCACAAAGGACTAATTTTAAGTCTTGAAGACTACTTAACAAGATTTAAGACAGTTCCCATCTGCTAAATAAATTATATTGCAGAAATAATTTGGAGGAATCATTTTCAATTAACGCGAACGTCCCGGCGGAAGTCTTGTCCATAAAATTTACCTAAATTATATGAGGAAATCGGAAGGAATGGCAGCACTCAACTGAAGCAGCCGAGCACTGAACATAGCCTTTGGTATACAAACCTGGTCACAGTCGGGCATCACACTCTGCTTTGTAGAGGTGAACACTCTTGCCAAATATAAAAGGTCAAGTAATGGTCCGGACATTGAGCATCAATTGGGAACTTAGCCTTCCAACTGTGACCTTGACCTTTGAGATAGGAACCTCAGTCCCATTCACCGCATCGTTCGAACAAAATGAACATTCAAAAACAAATTATGAGTCATTCTTTTTAGTCAACAGACTGGTCGAACCGCGGTGGATGCACGCACATTCCCTTCTTTTCAGGATATTGAAAGTCAAGAAGCAAGTCAAAGCCAAGATCTCTCAGAGATGGTACACCAGCAGCACTCGCTGCAGCAGGGGGCGTGGCAGTAGAACCTGGGAACCTTGCAGGTATTGGGTATAATCTTAATATCATAATAGATTATCATAATAGATGATCGTATTTGTACACTTTAAAACTTTGCATCACAGCTCCCATCACTAAAAAGTTGGAGAAAAATGCTTATGGTTGGGCATTAGTGACGCTGTCAGTCATGTACACATACTATTTTGTGTAAAAAAAAACAACGAAAGGTAACACATGTGATACTTATGCAAAAATGGTCGAATTGCAAAACCCTGACAATATGCGATGTACCAAAACAAAACAGACGTCTGCAAATACAAACAGAAATGTACGATGTATTGAAATGAAATGCCTTGCATCGAATAAGCACACAAAAATACCAATCGCCAGAAACTTTGTCTCTTGTTACGACCTGGCATTTCTGCCGGCACATCTAAATCAAAGCACTGAAAGTACTCATGTGTGGCGTACTGATGTCATTATAACCAATTTAATAAAGGCTGCGTCAGAGCTCTGATAAGCCCAGACTCACTCGAATGTTTGTGCTGCTCTCAAGACAACAAGCGCCGGTGTCAAGATGAGTGACTGGATAGTCTCCATACAACTGAATACAGTGGAAATTAAAACACAACAAACGAGATGGCCATCCCCCTGCCATAGAAACAGGACTAGTAGGGGTGTAACGATACGCTCACCTCATGATACGATACGTATCACGATACAGACCTTATGATACGACACGTATTACGATACACATTATAGTTTTTCATTAAGACTGTATGTAATTATAATGAGTATGTTCACTGTTGAAACTTTTAATATTACACCCATAAAGGCTTTTTTCCTTATATAAACAGGCAGACATTTTATAAGACCTCTTCTCTTACAAAAATTACCTATTAAAAGCAATTACTTTTACCAACAAATGAAGTTCACTTAAAAAAATAATTCCCCAATACTGCACAGTCATGTCCCTACATACTGTATGTAAGGGTCTTATGAAATTTAGAAGATCCCCATTATAGCCCACAACTGTCACCTTTAGTTTCACTGATTAATTTATTATTGTTTCTTTAAAGTTCTTTTTCAAACATAATAAACATTTCCATTGTATGAGCGGTCAATTAATTTAACGATTTTTGTCCGTATTTATTTCACTATTCTGAACGTATTTTCGGTCCGGATTCGTATGGTACGGTGCCGAACGGGCTTTAGCCATTCTGCATAACCAATATGGCGGCGATCGTCCTGTCACTTTCCACGCTCGTTGATAACAAACACAATATTGCTTCTGAGATGTCGCACTCGTAATTAAATCTAAAAAAATATTGACGTCCGTTCGTTTAATTGATTAGTAATGTCAAGCGAATGATGCATACTTTTCTTCATTTTAACTGAAGAATGGATAAACTCCGTACCGTAGCGGTCTATTCGTCGTACCGTGAACCGAATCTACGTAGAACTATTTCAGCTTCCCGCCACCAGTGAAAACATGCTGTTTCTATTTATAGCATCAATGTTTGTAAACAACATAATTAGGTCATCGTCTACAAATGTTCAGCGGCGGAGTGATTTTAATAGACACATTTCAGTTCATCCGTGTTCCACCAGAAATCTATTGGCTGAATAAACAATACAAACTAGTCACTGACCAATAGCTCGTTGTATATCAATTTGCATATGAATGCCCCACATGGAACCGTGGGATTACTTTCTTGACGGTCCTTGGCGGTTCGCAGGCCTTTGGTAGTAGGAATATAGTCCATGCGGAATGATTTGCTATAAATATCCTCAAAAAATAAAAGTCTGATGTAATTGTTGGTCTTAATATTAATAAATGTTGGTAATGTAAACAAATCGGGTTCAATGATACGTGTAACCTGTGTAGCATGCTTGTAATATTGTTCAAATCATAGACCTATTTATTGGTGTAGGCATAAAGGCGTTAACTTGGTAGTATATATAAAGGTAAAAGGCTGAAAGATAGTTATTACATTGTGTGGCTTATCGGGAAGGTAGCACTCAACTTAACTAGATGAGCACAGACAACATATAACATCACCTAACAAAAACATTCTTTATCAAAACGAATGTCTGCAAATGCAAACAGAAATATGCGAGATATTGAAATGCTCAACATTGCATTCATAGCAGCGAATAACAAATGGGTTATTGATAATATAACGCACATTACGGATCGCCAGAAAATTTGTCTCTAGTTGTATGACCTAAAATTTCTGCCTACAATCTGTGTTATTTGCTCGATTAACTGCAGAGATTTAGTATTTTAATTTCCGTCCCATGTTGATTTTGTCTCATTTCACGAACCATCACCTATCATTTAGACAACAAAAGATGTCTAAAAGAGTTATGATCTGCTACAAAAAGCAGGCGCAGATTTTATGCTGAGTGTGCTGCTTTTTATGATATTGGAGCGTAGTTCAAAATTCGTTAGGAAAGATGTGGTAACACTCCAATAATCCATCAGATGCATATCAGACGCAAGAAATCAACTCACTTTAGCAAAAGTACACTGTCTCGTTAAAGATGCGTGGTTTGCAAAAATCAAGAGTTATTTGCGGTGTGAAGATACTAGTTCTCGTTAGAGATATAGCCATTTTAAGATCGACAATCACACCTAGCTCTCCCCTATAGTCCAGTTGTAGAACTATCGCTTCGAGATATAATTCACCTACGGAGTTTCAAATTGATATATTTAATCATGTACGACGGAGTTTCAAATTGATATATTTAATCATGTACGAATTATGGCCCTTAACTTACTTCATACAATATCACACCGTTCAACCCGATACATAGAAAACAGTTGGCACTTAGAAGACAGTTGTCGGTGTTTATGTACGCAAAACTCGCGGAAGTAAGTAATGCTTGTTTTTATATTCCTTTTGCAGGGTCTGAACAAAACAAAGTGTGTACATTTATTTATTAATAGACTGACGTATAGTTTTTGTTCGTGTATTTTGGTAAAAAAACATGTGTATTTATCGATAGTGCTTATATCAATAAACAAACTGGTTTAAATAATTTATAAATTACCACAAGCGTAAGTGTTGCTATTACATCTACAAAACAGTGTCACGTAAAATACCTCTTGTGGGTGGCACGAACTCTGTCGAAAAAATACCAAAGCAACAAGTTCATAGCACTCTCGCGCATTTATGGGTTCATTTTCCAACTTATTTGCTTACATATAAACAACACATTTAAGATGTTTTGACTAGTTACAAATTATGAGAAGCATTTAAATTATATATTGAGCGTGGGTGACAGCCGATTTTGAGTAGGGTGTCATAACTTGGGGGCTTGAATATTTTTTCAAGTTCATTATTTCTAATATTATTTGTATTTATTTTTGAGGAACTATATAGTATTAGTGATTAAAATTGATTTAAGACTCCTCATACTCGATAATTCGTTGGTATAAACATTATTATAGTGGCAGTTGGCTCAAATTTTGAGAATGCGTGAAGAGTGTGAATGGGATTTATCAAAAAAAAATCATTGGTAGTTTGGTTGCGCATTATAAAAATCCAGTTATACACATTGGCACTTAAATATACCGTAATTATTTCCATGTTATTGCGCTCCAAAAGCGTTGCGTTCGGACTGTCTTCATTGTTATCATCTATACCCTTGCGACTGATTTTTATGTGATCTTTTTTAATCACCAACTGTCTCCATTGTTCTCAAAAATATGACACTATGTCATGTTCAAACTCTTATATCTCGACGAAAAGGACGAATAAAAGTGTGTAAATCTGCATATTGACGGGGGATGGATGTAATTTTGTCATGGTATAAGTTAAAGGGTAAGGATGTGTCAAAAAATACCTTTTTGGGGATCAAAGTTTCAAATAACGCGTTTTTTGTTAAAAATCGCATACATTTTTCATGATTTCTCCCTAAATAATTCACGGTTTTGCTCAGAATTTTGTGTACTGATACCTCTTTTAACTGCGAATAAATGTACACACTTTGTTTTGTTCAGACCCTGCAAAAGAAATATAAAAACAAGCATTACTTTCTTCCCCGAGTTTTGCGTACATGAACACCGACAACTGTCTTCTAAGCGCCAACTGTTTTCTATGTATCAGGTTGAACGGTGTGAATATTGAATGTTTCAATTTGAAACTTAATAGTTGAAAACATTTCATTAGTATTATGGAAGCATAACCCCGTGTTTGACGGAGCTTGTTTCGTTTGTTACAACATTATTTGTTAGAAAATTAAATGTAAGCCATGCAAGAGATAATGTTGAAATACTCCGTATGTAAATTACTTATTTCAACATGTGCTGACGCATACTCATACTTGGAACGGGATGTAAAATCAATGCATTATTACAGGGGGCTTATTAAAGTTGTACACTTAGTCTGGTGTTCATAATCGTCTTGTAATCTCGTTTTAAGCGTGAACAACGTGATCAATGCAATAGTTCTATACAGAAATATATTGCGAGATAGATTGTTTTCTAATTGAGAAAACGTGTATGTTACATAATTCTCTTCGCGTGTGCACATACATTTTATAACTCACGCTAGTTCTGACATTTAAGGAAGCTTCATATTGGCTCGTGCAAATCCCAAACAATTATTGCACAAATGTCAATTCAATTTCCAGATAACAGTATAATGTATACGTGTTTCAATATGTTTGCAAGTGCGTTGAGATTATTATTTGCCTAATTTATTGATTATTACTGAAATTAGTTCTTGATTGTGTTCATGAACTGAAACCATTTTCAGTTCATGAAGTGTTCTTGAAATAATCCTTGATTTTTTTCTTGAGCCGTTCGTGAATTATTCATGATACGTTCGACTGGGTAGCTCCTTAATAAAAGTAAGATCAGGTTGCACTTATTGCTAGTAAAGTACAATATGTGTCACTTGGTAATTAGTGTACTTAATGAACATTCATGTTAAGTCTCTGCTCCCGCGTAGAACTATTCGGAACATCAGCATATGGGACACTTATATGCTACAACTTCTCTCCAAGTTCACGAGTAAATATTTTCAGTCTCATCTCACTTTCGTTTATCGCTATTCAACAGCGTCAACGTTTTTCTTAGATTTTAATTAAGAAAGCCGGCAGCAGTATTTGGAGCATCGAATCAATTAAATCAGACATGGATTCATAGTAGATTTTATTGAATAATTCTTTAGCTGAAAACCTTAAGTTTTAAATTGATATAAATGCGAATCAGTGATTTTGTGTTACAAATGTAAATTCTTCTACATCTAATATACTTTGTTACACGTACGTCAGGGGTTGGGTAAGAAGGATGGTACTGGGGCCGTATTCAATATACATCCGAAGATTTATCTTAAGATTGCTCTTAAGTTCACTAATATTCCTCAGGTAAGGATAAAATATATTTTATCTTTAAGTTGTATTGAATTTGTAACATTTAGATATTTTTTGCGTAAGATATTCCTTAAGGTCAATATAAATCTCAAACGAATAATATTTATCTTACGTGCCTTTGCTAACGATTTTTGGGTTTTCCCAAAGCCGAAAATAGTGACGGAAGTGTCGAACAGTATGCGCGGGCAATTTTGAAGCAGACGTACAAAAACAAACAAGATGGCGGACAATAACAAGAAGCCAAGAGATCCAAATTAAACGTTAAGAGAATGCCTGCTACTGTGTGATATAATGAGGACAGCATCGCAGCACGACAACTTATATGTTGTTGAAGCACACATTTACTACATATAAACTATTTTATTCGCACTGCGACTGCCTTTGAAGGGTTAAATGCCACGACTATTTCAGTATTTGACAGATTTTATGCTATTTCACATTTGAATTTATATTTTTAAGACATGTGTTGCTTTTCATGGTGTTTCTCAGAGGTCAATCAGCGGAAGCGCACGACGACGAGTCATATAACTGTAGACTCTACATCTAAGGTCCCCACAGGGATTGGCCAGGATTTTTACTTTTGGCGGCCCCCCCCCCCCTCCTTCCACGCCTTGCAGTGGACAAATGATGGTAAAATTTGTGGTATTTCTCGGGTCCCTGACAATTAAATCCCAATGATATTGGTTGGGAGTCAAATTCCCAGCATTTTCACCGACTATCCACCAGCCACCACCGGAGAGTAGGGGTGTTACGGTCAACGGTTACGCATATTTCGGCATGATACATATTTCTCTAACTGCATAAATACTTGAATACAATGTGCCTATCTTATACCAAACCGTACAGACATTTGGTGTTTAAGGATGTTAACGTGTTTCTGGCATGTACTGTGTAAACTACAAACATTTAATGGGCTTCATGTATCCAGAAACTGCTGATTATTGACGAAGATACCGTTATGCAATTAGAGAAGAGAACATGGCTTAAATGGTGCGATATTGACAAAAACAATCACAGTATCTGTGGAAGGTAATGTTGACACATACTAGAAACGGTAATGACTTGGAGAGCTCATCTCAGCCTCACAGAATGAAGATTACTTGCATTGTCTGGAACATTAAACAATCAACAAATCTTCCAGCTGTATAATTACAAGAACAGACACACTTTTACGCCTGTGTTATATCAAGCCGTCATTCACTGTGCACGGATTGTGTAATTGATTCCTTACAATGTACCATGTCATTATTGAGATGTGGACCAGCGTTACGTTTTCACATGTAATTGTCATTTTTTTACCTAGCCGATATTTTGGCAGGTCTAGGTTGTTGCAGAAAGATATTTCTAAAATGTCGTGCACAAAATATGCACATTTTGAACAGTTGTGTTGTTTAATTTATACGTGGGGTGTTCCACAATTAGTGGGACTTTTTTCATGACAGGACAGCAAATCAGAAATTAAGAAAACTAATTGTCTATAATTTAATTTTGATCTTTCACTTACAAATATGTGATATATCAACGAAATTGGTTGAAAAAAAAAGAAATTTATTAAACATCAAATATACTATGTACCAAGGAGGCGGGTCGCACTTTGACTTCATAATGACGTCATAATGACGTCGCATTTGAAGCACAGTATTTTGACATAGCGAAAAACTCAAAAAAATTGTATTAAGTCAGGCTGACTTTCAAAACAGCGTTAATAACACTATTCCGAATGTTTAAATCCCTGTTCACAAAAAAGTGATACAATGATGTTAGAAATTGCTCAAACTGGGGAGCGTCTATCAGTGTACGAACATTGTTAATTAACGACAACTTAATTTTCTGTGCCCTTACATGAGTTGAATTGTAAGTTCATAAATTCGCGATCTGTAGACAATTTAGCCAACAAAACACACATGGTTGTTTAATGCCACTACATTATACGTATTTCACGGGTTGATTGGTTAGCACTGTCGGTTTCCTCAATTTATACCATCATTTGACAATCGTGTGATTTCTGTTTATTGGCATTGACGTCATTTTCATCCATGACGCGCTTGGATATATACACTTGATTACTTACTTACGTATGATGACAACCAATGAGCGATATCTTTGAAAGTTTGCATGTGCATGCTAAAGCCATCCACAAAATGCCACACGAGCAGGCGTTAATATTTATCAAGAGGCTATGGAGGTATTCACATTTTTAATAAGGATCGTAACGACAAATAATAGTGTGACCCGCCTTTGCGTTACATTGTTTCTATGACAACGTTTTGTATGAGCCTCATTAACACCAAAGACATGATGCTGCTATCAGTATATAGAGCATACATATGTGACAAATTTCATTAAATTGTAAGTGTTAAGTAAGAAGTTATGAGAAAAGTCCTTTTATTTCTGGAACACCCCTCGTAATACAATGGCACGAATGAATACTACGGAACTATTTGCAAAGGTGACTTTTTGGACCAAGGTACTAGTAATTGATGTGTAATATCAGGGTTCCCACTGTCAGGGAAAGACATAATTTTTTAAGGTCAGAGAAAAGTCGGGGAAATTTGAAAATGAGCTATCATATTGGTTGATTAGGTTCTCAATAGGAGGTTCCTACAACAGTTTTACCTATGGGTTGAACAATCAAAAACTCTACCTGCATCTCTATTTCAAGATTTAAAATCTCTTGAGAAGAACATTAATAACTGTAGTGATTTGCAAAATAGAATTACAGGACAAGTGCAGTCTGATATACAACCTTTGATTGAGCCTTTCAGGTTGGAGGGTAGTAAATGTTCACCACTCAGGTTCGGGGATGACTATTTGAATAAGGTATCATTACCAGTAAACATGTTTTGGCATCGTCTAGACATGGGATTTGGGATGTCAACCAGTATGCAAAGACAAAACTTTTGCCATTTCTGTTTGCTTCCAATCGTACTGTTTATTCTCGTTCCATGCCTTACCAGGTGCTTGCAATAAAGCGAATCCCTGAAAGTTTGTCTGAAAAATTTGAAAAAGGCCTTTTTGTTTGTAGTAAGTATATGGCTGTACACCGATTACCCAAATGTTTTTTAATCTTATATTCTTAGTACACGTACACCACCATGCCTTTCAATACTTGAGCATAAGTATGGCATCGATGCACAGTCATTTGGTGTATACGACTTCTTAGTAATACGTGTGTCTGTCGGGACGTGTGAACTACACAATGTAATGGACTTCATGAACCAGTAACTGCCGAGTATGAACATAGGAGACGGTACAAAGTTACGTAATTACAGAAGAGAACCTGGCTTAAATGATGCGATATTGACAAAAACAATCACAGTGTCTGTGGTAGATAATGTTTACACATACTAGAAACGGTAATGTCTTGGTGCGTACATCTCATTCTCACAGTATGAAGATTACTTGCTTTGTCTGGAACATTAAACAATCAACACATCTCCCAGCTGTATAATTACAAGAGCAGACACACGTTTACGCCTGCGTTATATCAAGCCGTCATTAACTGTGTACGGATTGTTTAATTGATTCGTTACCATGTCATTGTTGAGATGTGGACCAGAATTCCGTTTACACATGTACTCGTCATTCTTTACCTAACCGATATTTTGGAAGGCCAAGGTAGTTGCAGAAAAATAGTTCTATAATGTCGTGTACAAAATATGCACATTTTGAACAGTTGTACTGTTTAATTTATAATACAATGGCATGAATGAATACTCCGTAAGTTTTGGCGGAACTTTTTGCGAAGGTGACTTCGGACCAAGGTTATTGATGTGGTATGTCAGGGTTCACGAAGTCAGGGAAAAACATAATTTTTTCAAGGTCAGGGAACTTTGGACATTGAGCAAAAGTCAGGGAATATTTCATGTGCGATCTCATTCTGTATCATTTCATATGAAGAAAAAACTAAGTAAAATCTAACATTATTAATACTTTGTGTCAAACAACAGCCTTTTCTAAAAGTGTTACCTGAAACATTTTAGCTCCATATAAAGCAAATATAACCTTCTTTTCACCGTTGCTTTTGTGCTAAAAAGAATGCCCGATTGCTTAAAAAGTCAGGTAAAACTGCTGTTTGGTCAGGGTCTGTGAACGCTGAATATGTTTTCGGTACCCGATCTGTTTTCTTGTTTGTCGAACAATACAAAGTTATATGCTCAGTACATCTAGAAACGCAACGTTTTCATCCTTGAAGTTTTCTTACTTCCATTGTTCATACATTTTTTAATTTTGTGTAATACTATTGTATAATCGCGTAGAAACTTGGCTATTGTCCAAATTTTATCGATCGGGTTACGTAACTCCCGTGCGTCAAGAAAATCACAAAACGCACGAATTCCACGTGCACCATTCACGCATTATCGATTTTCGTGTAAATTGCTTTGAATCCTTAATAAGGTTTGCTAATGGAAAGAAAATCACAAAAGATATGTTCTAGGCTTCGGAATAAAAATGCAAGGAGGGTCAGAACATGGGCGAAAACAGGCGATTCGGATGCCTATGACGGGGACGTCAAATGGGAGGTTCCACTTCCGCTAAATTGTCATTAACCGACAATGTTACATCTGGATACACTTTACTAACACTTTCGCACCGTTTACACCCACCCATGTCTAGGTCATTCATATGAAATAACTCTCGGATAGGACCAATCATTTCCACACCGTTCAACCCGATACATAGAAAACAGTTGGCACATAGAAGACAGTTGTCAGTGTTAATGTACGCAAAACTCGCGGAAGTAAGTATTGCTTGTTTTTATATTCCTTTTGCAGGGTCTGAACAAAACAAAGTGTGTACATTTATTCGCAGTTAAAAAAGGTATCAGTACACAAAATTCTGAGCAAAACCGTGAACTATTTAGGGAGAAATCATGAAAAATGTATGCGATTTTTAACAAAAAACGCGTAATTTGAAACTTTGATCCCAAAAAAGGTATTTTTGACAAATCCTTACCCTTTGACTTATACCATGACAAAATTACATCCATCCCCCATCTATATGCAGATTTACACACTTTTATTCGTCCTTTTCGCCGAGATATAAGAGTTTAAACATGACATGGTGTCATATTTTTGAGAACAATGGAGACAGTTGATGATTAAAAAAGATCACATAGAAATCAGTCGCATGGGTATAGATGATAACAATGAAGACAGTCTGAACGCAACGTTTTTGGAGCGCAATAACATTCCTGAATCACTATTGTTATACAAGTCATATAAGAATAAGAAATACATTATTTATAGAGGCAACATAATAACGACATTTGCCAGGCTTCCCTAAGAGCCTGTGAAACTTTTACACAATATGTACATACATACTTTCTAGATAAACAGCAATTCAACCATAATGAGGAGCATACACAGTGTATTATAAAAATAGTTGCCAACTAAAGTTACATCACATCGTCCTTCGGAAACATAATTGTTAATGGCAGCATAATTTAGCATCTTTGATATGCATTTACGATAAAGATTACATTGTATTCAATATAAGTAAATAACGTGCAATTGTGACAAATACAGGGTGTTTCATTATATCTGTCACCATTACAAACAAACTTATATCTCGGCGAAAAGGACGAATAAAAGTGTGTAAATCTGCATATAGACGGGGGATGGATGTAATTTTGTCATGGTATAAGTCAAAGGGTAAGGATTTGTCAAAAAATACCTTTTTTGGGATCAAAGTTTCAAATAACGCGTTTTTTGTTAAAAATCGCATACATTTTTCATGATTTCTCCCTAAATAGTTCACGGTTTTGCTCAGAATTTTGTGTACTGATACCTTTTTTAACTGCGAATAAATGTACACACTCTGTTTTGTTCAGACCCTGCAAAAGGAATATAAAAACAAGCAATACTTACTTCCGCGAGTTTTGCGTACATAAACACTGACAACTGTCTTCTATGTGCCAACTGTTTTCTATGTATCGGGTTGAACGGTGTGATTTCGCATTTACCATCTCTAGGCAAAGTTCACAACTAATTGATACACTGCTAAACAACTTGTTGGACGTCATGGATATGTAATCAATCAATAATTAATCAATATTTGAACTTTTCACTTAGAACAAGGATTCTGAAAAAAAATAGGATTTTACCCATTTGTGTTTTGTTACTTTTTAGCCGCACTAAACACACAAGCACTGTTCAGTCGCATCGATATCACTTTATAAAAACAATGTAACCGTTGCATTGTTCATGGAATACAATTTCATCACATAAATGTAGTTTGGTTGTCTATCACAAAAAGGTTGAAAAAGAGTTGACAGTAACACCAGTGTTGCGTTTCTAGATGTACTCAGTATATAACGAATTTGCTGTTGTGTAGGATGCAGTTTCTTTGTAAAAGTGGTCTGGTACATTGAGTACATGTAGATTAAATTTGCTCTTGAACACGTTGCAGTGGGGCCTTGGGTAACTTGGTCGGGTTTATGCTGCGTTTCATTCGGTCTCATGGAATCACCGCTATTCTATAATTTCTTTGTGTTATTTCTGTGGTCGGCTGGTTAGGTTGAGAGCTGCCTCTCCTGTCCTCTTCATACCTTTCTTGATTTGTCACAAGACGTGAAAGAAGTTAGCATACTGGCCGTGTTGGTAATATGACAATTGGTTTTAAGCTCATCCTGTCACAATATGAAAATATCACACCTTATGTGCGACCGACCGTCAACAATTATTATAATATTTATTCTATCCTAAATATATGAAGAAATCGGAAAGGTAAAGTAGCACTCAACTTAACCAGCCGAGCACAGAAAACATCAACAACACAACACAACACACAGGGAACAATTATGCCCATAACATACAGAAAATATACAAATGAAAGCACAAGTCTTGACTGCAAAAGAGCTGAGCACTGTTTTATCAATGCACTTACGGAAATCGTAAACTTACGTTTTAAATTCTTTATAATTCGTTAACAACTACGAACTGCGACCAATCATTGTTTGTAGGAGTTTATTAGCTGAATCTTTATTAGTATTGCAGCTCCATTTACCTCACTTAACAGATTTTAAAGTGTTATAAAGAATTTAAATTTGACCGTAAGTTTAGGATGTGCGTAAATGGTTTGATAAAACAGTACCCTGGTCACCACAAAGATATGCCTAAAAAGGTGTGAGAAAATCCCGACATCGAAGGTAGCACTCAACCGCACTAGCCGAGCACAGAAATCAGAAACTCCACAATAAAACTAACATGAGCAATGCCAACACATAAGCCAAAGAAACAATAAAAAATCCAAGTCCCCGCCGAAAAAAAGTAGCGACCCCAAGTCGCCTGACGTAGTCCCCAAATGCCAGCAGTAAAATGCAATCAAAGTCCCAATCTAGGTCAACTCTACAAGTGTTCACACTTCTTTATCAAGGGTTTGTCATTTTTCGCCATAATCTTACATGTGTATTTCCCTCCTCAAATCAAGTGACAAAATATTGGCTTGTATGCAGTACTCCATGACACAGCACAAATTATCTTCTTTGTACACAATCTAAGAACGAAGCGTGTCTGTTATGTTGACATGCAGGGGCTGCATATTCTAAATGGAGTTAACTTATATTGTTGCACACCTTGACCATATTGGAGGGATTGTTTTCAGATTTTGCCAGCGTGACTATGGATCCTAATAATGCTTTAAAAGGTTTTAAGTCAATGTATTGAAAATGCTGTTTGAACATTTGTTTTTCTTCAAGGATCACTCCTAAACATTGGCTTAGTGTGTTCGACTTAATGTATCCCCTCTTATGTACATTGTGATGTAAGGGACATCATCCTTAGTTCTGTTAAAGATGCAATATTCTGCCTTGGGAGAAATCGACTTCATTCTCGATTTATAAGTCATATTGTTAACAGAATCAAAATCGTTTAGTCGAGACCTTTCTATAGTATTAAGATTGCTTGTAGTCATCCAGATGATGCCATCGTCTATGAATTGTATTTATGTCACTTTGAACAATTCTTCATACATGTATGCCGTTCAAATGAGAGTTTAAAAAATAAGGGCGACAACACTGACCCCTGCGGTAGCCCCTGTATATGTTTCAATAGCTACTCCTCTGAAGAACCACCTCTCTCATCTGTGAAGAAGTTGTTCAGCCATTGTCACATTCCGCGGGTTATTCCTAAATCATTCAACTTAGCAAGTATGCCCTCTCTCCACACATAGTCGAACGCTTAATTATAATTAATAATCAGAGACGCGGTAAGTTCTTCATTTTGAAATCCCATTGAAACTTCTTCAACCATTCTCAGTATGTAGTTCATTATTTGTCTCTGAAGGTTTCTTGTTCTTTGGCTTTTAGTAAGTTGAACATAAGCTTTTGTTAATTATTCGTTCCATACATTTCCTCATGATACTTGCTGATTCGTCTGTAATTGGTCTTATGGTTACAAATCTTTTCCAGGTTCATGGAGAAATTTTACATTGACGCTTTCCACTGTTTTGGCAGTTTTCCTCTTTGGAAAGATTTTTGAAATACTGTTCTAACAGCACCTAACAGTTCATAATTGTAATTTTTCAGAAAGCCCGAATATACATTGTCAGGTCCTGGGTAGGCCTACAGCGGGGACGTGGACGGACCTAACTATTTTAAAGTATTACCGAATCCTGTATTATATAAAACCGCTTCATCATGTAAAGTTAAAGATCGAGATACTTGCTTTTTCATGCAGACTTCAGACTTGCGTGTTTCTTTTAAATTTATGATCAATGATTTAAGTAGTGAGGCGAAATCTGCATGACAAGAGAAATTACCTCGGATGAACAAATCCTTGACTGCCAATAAAGCAAACAAGACAGATTGCCGCCAGAAATGATAGGTCATGAGAAAGGATAGCATGTAAAGTCCGACCGTAATTGGTGAGCGTTTAGCAATACACTGAGCTTTTCGTGGAAGACTGGTAATTTGTAAGCCATGAAAATGACGCGTACAAATACCACTTTCCGTGGGAAATGCAATTAAGCCATTAGAGTATCGACATCAATGGTCCCTTCAAACGAACGTACAGGATCACAGTCTATTGCTTATAATTTTATGAAAACGTAGTAAATAAGGCCATACCAAATCGTATTTTCGGTAAACTTCCTCCTTAAGTTCAAAACCTATCTTGCTATCCAGAGACAAAAACAAAGCCCTTGAAAAAACAGGTCATATCGACGACTATCCTCATCATTATATGGCTAATATATACTAGTCGCTCATAGTAACTAACTGAATTGAATAAAAACCTGTGAAATCTTACCCCGTGTAGGGATTGGAGTCATGCTAGTGAACATGCTAGTGAACAAGCATGAAACAATATCTCAATGGATTTTTAAGGTATAGTAGTTTACATCTTTTAGTAGATGTCGGGACTTAAACATAATCTTCTCGGAAAGAGTTTTCTTCTGTTCACTTCCTAACTTGATCTTTTGGAAGTATTTGTAATACCAAACATCACGCCTCGGATTGAAACTCTAGTAGTAACGTTAACAATTTCGAGTACCGAGTTCTTACAATTTTACTCGCTTTGTCCTTTGGTTCCTGAGTACGAGTGATCGCTGGTCTTCCAGGGTTTTTCTTTGTCGATCATTTACCGTTCTTCAGATTCAAATTAAGAGCCTTACCTTCTGACTCTTTATTATATAAAGTTATTAAAAGTTAACTGATGTTACAATAGATCAATGATCATTATTATGTACATAAAATACAAAAATGTTGGTTAAAACACAATCACAAAAAAGTTGATGAACAACCTCTTAATTCTGTAACAAAATACTGCTGCTGAATGGGTCAAGGCCCCGGGTACTACTTCACCGTACCCGGGGTACTTTGAAGTATACTTCACCGTACCCCGATTTCAAAGATAATACTTCACCGTACCCCGATATCCGGGTTTACCGCGCGCCAAAAATCGATGTAAAATAACAAATAATAGAACAACGTAAACCGGTGGCCGTCTCGGCATTGAAAAAAATATTGTTTAATAAAAATCAAAGAAATAAAAAAAGGAATTTTATTCAGGAGTACGTATCCAGCGGAGAAGAGGACGAAGAAGAAGTTAATATTCAGGCTGGTGGAAACAAATTTGAACACTATTTGCATATAATCTGTTGAAATAGATCTATATAAAGCGCGCCTAAAACGTCAGTGTTTTGATTTCGGATTTTGTTCCAAGCGCAGTCACGTGACCATCATGTGATCGATTTTTACGACAATAATTTTTTTTTTAGAAATTCGACGGTAAAACAAGATAAATATTATGGGTCGAAGTATACCGAAATGAAATGTTCCTAACTTCCTTTCATGTATAATTTTTTTGTTCGGCGATTAAAATCATATCAATTAAAAAATTTATCAGTAAAAATGGGGTACCTGTAAGCATACTGGGGTACGGTGAAGTATACTACTAAGTACCCGGGGTACGGTGAAGTATACTTCAAAGTACCCGGGGTACGGTGAAGTAGTACCCGGGGGACCTTGACCCATTCAGCAATACTGCTGCTGCTACATTTACCCGAACGATCAGGGCTTCTTATGTTAGTGGAGTTAGACTAATGGGTAGAAATGTTCTTTGGTCAACTTAATGTGAATCGGGTTCTGTTTGTCCCATTCATACGCGTTGACAAACATAATTATGCCAATGCACTTCTCCAGCTGTCATCGTCAACAGTTTGGTGCTACTTATCATTGTTCCACTTCATCAAATCATTTCTCTTTCAATGTTATGGATCCATCAGGAAAGTTAATTTCTCAGTTGGATAAGGATTGGGCGATGACGTCACTTATCTGTGTCTGAAGGAACAATATTCGGCATTGACTCACCAATCGTGAACAAGCTCGTACTTAGGCATAGTCGTCACTTCAATGAAATGCTAACGTGTTCACATTGGCATCCAATAGTATCTCTGTCAAATATTTTTCGAACTCTTTGTTGGTGTTAATATTCACTCATCACTAGATTTTCTTCTTCGTTTTGGTGGCATACAGTTAGGATCACCTACATCATCGTCTTACTAATCAACCAATGTTCTTTTTAATAAAACAACTTCTTTAGACTAGGAAAAAATGAATTTGATCGTCAGATCAGTCATTATAGTCATGTTTAGCATTTTTCTACCCTTCGTGTGTGTTCACTGAGTGTTTGGTGTAATCTTTCAATTCCATTGTTGGTATTTGATTAGGAAGTTTAATTTGCCTGTGGTAGCCACACTCTTTTAAATATTGTTTTCAAATAGTCGGGTACAGGGTCTGACGTCATAAATTCTCCACAAAATCATCCAAGTATAATTACGTGGAAATGGGATCTCCATTGCCATAATTTCCTTTCCGCCCATGTTGGTGACGAAAAGGAGTGCAACCAGTTTCCATTGGCCTTCTTGACTTCCTTTAAGCTTCGCCTATACTAAAAGATGATTCATCCTCTGTGAGGGATGATGCTGGATGAGGGACGATGCTACCACATAGTGCGTTGCATTGGTTTTCACCACGACAAAAAATAGGGGTGTTGTAAACTTTGTTGTGCAGTAGGTTGCATCCTTAAATATTGTTTCTCCATACCTCTCTATCATTTGATGAAATTCTGAAATAAAAATCATAACGTTGTACACGAAGAAATGTTTTTAATTAAATTTCAGTTCATCAAGGTGCGATTTTAATGTCGCAACAATGTTTCTCCATATGAGTAGGTCAAGCATTTGGTTAACAAATAGGTGAAAAAGTGATGGCTCCAGACGTTATAGCTTTCTTATAGCTTTCTTATAGCTTCCCCTGAACTAGTGTCTTTGGGTCGGAATCTTCTGATGGGGTGTTGGAGACTTCCACTATAGTCGATTGGGTAGCTGATTCTGGTAAGAC
Organism: Spisula subtruncata; assembly: GCA_963678985.1. Lineage (NCBI taxonomy): Eukaryota > Metazoa > Mollusca > Bivalvia > Venerida > Mactridae > Spisula > Spisula subtruncata. The sequence continues at coordinate 42,816,605 of OY787667.1, read as the reverse complement.
CGGAGAGCTCTCATACCTTGGAAAGGGCAGAATCACAGGCTTTAGATGTTAATGGATGGCTTCCACGAAACAGACAGAAAATCCAGGAGCCTCATTGATCTCACTTGCCAGATCGGAGAATTCCGCTGACATTTTCACTGCCAAACGGATCAACTTGTCCTTTGTGAATATCGGTAAATAATTAGACAGAGTCAACAAATAATTATGTATTTTTTTGGTGCAATACCATTATTTCCAGGAACTGTATAGCATTGTGGTCTGGGGCAACCCAGAGCTATCGCCGACCGTCATCTTCACGTCACCGGTGGCCGAAAATCGTAAATATGAACACACAGCCAGTATGGGTGGTGTAGGAAGACTCCAGCTGGTGGTTCAATACTCATCGATGCAAATATATGTGACATACAGTATGCTTTCTCTTGTGAATCGATACCATTTTACAATTTCAATAGTATTGAATATAATAAATATGTGGAACTGACAACTAGACAACGTGTTTATTTTTTTTTAACGACGTTTCGGCTCTCATAGAGCCTACTTCAGGGCATATAAAATAATGAAACATCTCCAAAGCAAACGAGGTTTGTCTGCAAGACTGTAGTATGTTCTTTAATTACATCAAGTTACTACAGTCTTGCAGGCACCCCTCGAATTTCAAGGTCTCTCGAAGAGAGGTAAATGGAGAGTATTAATCACGTGACGTTACGGGGAGATGTCTAAAAATAGAACAATTATTGTAAAAATAGAACAATTTTTCTAAAAATAGAATACAGTCGCTGTTTCGTTAATCATTTAAATATATTGTAAATACCTTAGATGAATATTTGTCTATTTTGTAACGATTCAGGAAGCTCGTCCTGCAGGTGATGTTCGACTACATAGTCCGTTATAGGTTTCAATAATGGAGGAGTTGTCATTTCTTTGATAATATCGTCGATTGTTTATGGTTCCTTGGCTATTTCTTGATTCATTTTGTTAGCTTCTATATTTCGGAAGTTCGGTGTTATTTTCAATATCGGTAAAAAGGGGTTAGCCCTGTATAAAAATTCCCTTTTTGGTTACAAATCAACAATTCGCCTGTGTCTGACTGTGGCAGTCATGTTGGAGTTCACTGAAAGTCATTAAAGTAGATTTAGTATTGTAGACTTATCGGTGTAATCTTAAGTCCAGAATTGACAATTTATAGTTTGGTTTGGTAAATTGAACACATAAAACGCCAAAATCCAATTCTGAGTATTAGCCTTTGTATATATATTGACGTTGGATGAATTTTGGCGCGAATATCATTACGTGTTTTATGCGATCGGATGTTCGTATAACAAAATATTAACAAATTGATTCCACACAAAAATATATATTAACGAAACTTATAGCAAACTTACTGTTTCTGGTACATAAATTGAACATCTTGTTTCTATTATTAATTACTAATCTTGTGCAGAATCAAAAGACGATACAACCATTTATTAATCTAAAATGTATGCATCTTTCGATGATTTTTAGCTCACCTGAGCACGAAGTGCTCAAGGTGAGCTATTGTGATCGCAAAATGTCCGTCGTACGTCGTCCGTCGTCCGTCGTACGTCGTACGTCGTCAACATTTTGACTTGTAAGCACTGTAGAGGTCACAGTTTTGATCCAATCTTCATGAAACTTGGTCAGAATGTTCTTCTCTATGAAATCTAGGCCAAGTTCGAAACTGGGTCATGTGGGGTCAAAAACTAGGTCACTAGGTCAAATCTTAGAAAAATCTTGTGTACACTCCAGATGTCACTAATTTGTTCCAATCTTCATGAAACTTGGTCAGGATGTTGTTCTCCATAAAATGTAGGCCAAGTTCGAAACTGGGTTATGCCGGGTCAAAAACTAGGTCACTAGGTCAAATCTGATAAAAACCTTGTGTGCACCCTAGAGGTCACAGTTTTGATCCAATCTTCATGAAACTTGGTCAGAATGTTCTTCTCTATGAAATCTAGGCCAAGTTCGAAACTGGGTCATGTGGGGTCTAAAACTAGGTCACTAGGTCAAATCTTAGAAAAATCTTGTGTACACTCCAGATGTCACCTTTTTGTTCCAATCTTCATGAAACTTGGTCAGGATGTTGTTCTCCATGAAATCTAGGCCAAGTTCGAAACTGGGTCATGCCGGGTCAAAAACTAGGTCACTAGGTCAAATCTGATAAAAACCTTGTGTGCACCCTAGAGGTCACCGTTTTGATCCAATCTTCAAGACACTTGGTCAGAATGTTGTTCTTCATGAAATCTAGACCAAGTTCGAAACTGGGTCATGTGGGGTCAAAAACTAGGTCACTAGGTCAAATCTTAGAAAAATCTTGTTTACACTCCAGATGTCACTAATTTGTTCCAATCTTCATGAAACTTGGTCAGGATGTTGTTCTCCATGAAATCTTGGCCAAGTTCGAAACTGGGTCATGCGGGGTCAAAAACTAGGTCACTAGGTCAAATCTGATAAAAACCTTGTGTACACCCTAGAGGTCACCGTTTTGATCCAATCTTCAAGACACTTGGTCAGAATGTTGTTCTTCATGAAATCTAGACCAAGTTTGAAACTGGGTCATGTGGGGTCAAAAACTAGGTCAATAGGTCAAATCTAAAAAATCCTTTTGTATACTCTAGATGTCATCAATTTTATCAAATCTTCATGAAACTTGGTCAGAATGTTGTTCTCCATGAAATCTAGGCCAAGTTTGAAACTGGGTCATGTGGGGTCAAAAACTAGGTCACTAGGTCAAATCTTAGAAAAGCTAGTGTTCACACCAGAGGTCACAATTTTGGTTGTATCTTCATGAAACTTGGTCAGAATGTATTTCTCTATGGACTCTAGGCCAAGTTCAAAACTGGGTCATGTGGGGTCAAAAACCAGGTCACTAGGTCAAATCTTAGAAAAACCTTGTTTACACTCTAGATGTCATCAATTTGATCCAATCTTCATGAAACTTGGTCAGAATGATGATCTCTATGAAATCTGGGCCAAGTTTGAAACTGGGTAATGTGGGGTCAAAAACTAGGTCACTAGGTCAAATCTTAAAAAAATATTGTGTTCACTCCAGGGGTCACCGTTTTGATCCAATCTTCATGAAATATATATGGTCAGAATGTAGGTTGTACTGATACCTAGACCAATGTGCAACAGGTGAGCGCCCTAGGGCCTTTCAGGCCCTCTTGTTTCTGTTTACTGGTATGGAGATGAATTAAAATGCAATTTGTTATATCGTATAATCGGCGTTACTTCGGCAGTTTTCATAAATCAAACATCATAATGTGAAACCTACGCAAATCATTTCTATGTAATACCAATATCGAAATGTGTGTACGGCAGGGTTAAAGAGCGTGCGATATTATATTTTCTAGGACAATTTTGTGTCAAAATTGACTATATAATTCAAAAGAGCAGTGTCGTAATAATGCATAGAACACATACTTATAATTTATACTAAATTATTTCAAGGTCGATTGTGAAACTAGTTTTTCTAACTTATAGTAATAACTCTCGACCTCATTCCTGATGTTATCCATCGCCATGAGGGTATGAGAGAAAGACGCCTTTTTCCCTTATATGCTGAACGTCTAGCAAGGGATTTTCTGGTACCATTTTTATTTCGTTTTTGGTATGACGCGGCAATTGAATAGCATGATATGCCTTTCTGACAAAACGCCTAAATTTTCTTGAGCGTATCCGCATAACATAAAAAAATAGTTTAACCATTGGTTCACTTAATTTTGAAAGCAAAATATATACTTATGGCTACATGCGCTCATACCAAGTATATGGGAGCTATATTGGAGTTACGCTTGAGGTCGGTTGGTATGTTGCTTTGTTAGTTGGTCCGTATATATTTTGTCTGTGCTATGTCTCTGTTACACTTGGTCAGATTTCATTGGCACTTAGTATAAACGATCAGTTCAAGTCTATAGTACATCTTTCCGGCAGAAGTCGGTCGAATATTTTTCAAGCCAGTTATGGCCCTTGTTTTTTTACTCTTATCAATTTTGTCTGTGTTATTTCTCTGTCACTATTACTCAGATTTCAATAAAACTTGGTATGAATGATCAGTACCATAGGTAGTTATGCATTCTGTCGGCTGATAACAGTTGGCAGACTTTAAAGGGAGTCATTAATCCTTTGATTCTGTCACTGTGCAGTATCTGGGGGTATTCATCACATTCAGGGATATGTCTTGTGTATCCCAATGGCATGTACGTACACGTTCATTAAGTTCCATTATATTTGTCTGGCAAAAGGGAATAAATAAAAGACATTTAATGGCATTTCTGTAGTCTGGTACTTCTGACTATGAACAGAAATATTTTCTAATGTACTTAAAGACGTAACAAACAATCTTTAATGTAACAACATTGACACTGACAAAATAAATCAAATGTTCTGGCAGACTATGTTCACACATGTTCGTTAACGTAATTTCTGATGACGTGTGTTCATCTTGACTCCAGTCTTAAACGCTTTTCACAAAGCATCTTAAACGCTTTTCACAAAACGTCTTAATTTAACGCAAGAAATAATTTAATTTATGGTTTACATAATTTTGAAAACAGAATGTAAATAGTTTCTGTAATATATAACATCACAAGGGAGATTAATACACTTGCTAATAAATATAGTAACAAAAATGAGCCTATTTGAGACTGATTATGGCTGTCACGCGCTTGATTATCGCCTATCAGCCCGGGCCGAAAACGCATAATCGTAATCGGCCCGCTGAACCAAAGCGCGCGGCGTCAGTGGTCACTTACTGACGTCATAACGGCGACGGCTCTTTGAAGATGGCCGCTGAAACTTTAGATTGCAAATCGCTTGTTGAACTTAGATGCTGCGATGCGGGTCTCGGAACAAGAAACGTTTGAGTTCATTGAATCAAAAAAGAACACAGCAACAAAAAAGAAAACCAACAGCGACGTTGGTCGGTTCCAAGAATGGCTTAGTGGAGAAAATGAAACGAGGTCTTTGGAAGACATTTCTCCAACCGAGTTGGACATGTACATTTCACGATTATTCTGTCGGTGAGAAACACAAAGACTAATAAGGAATTTGAACCAACAACATTGAAAGGCTTTATGTCTAGCATCCGACGATATCCAAACAACAGGGAATACCCGGCAGATCTTTCCACAGACAGACCTTTCCGGCATTCAAGGGAGACTCTAAAAGCTAAGTCGGTCGATTTGAAAGAAAAGGGAATGGGCAATAAGGAAAACAGGTTTGACCCTTTTACGAAGAGTGAAGTTGAAATTATGTATCAAAGGAACATCCTTGGTTCAGGCATTTAATTTTGTTTCACATTTTAGAGTAGATCATAACGTATTTAATTCCACAAATGCAATGACGCTAATTTATCTAAGCGATCAGCTGTTTCTGACAGCTATCTGTTTACACGTTTCTAACATACCGTAAGGGGAGATCACTATGCACTGACTCTATGACAGGCGCCAAACGGGGTGACTCAGTGAGAGGTACATAACGGGGACAATTAAACACACTATTATTTAAGTTGATCTTTGTGGTTTATGGATCTCAATTATTATAAATAGGTTGATGTTGACTAAGCATATTATATACAACAACAAAAAAGAAAATTGAATTTTCTTTAAAACAAGTACGAATTATAAGCAATGGACGAATAAAACGATTTATTCTAGATCTATCATTAAGTTCTTGATTGCATTCAATTTTCAGAATCTGCCGAGGCACTAATATCAACATTTTGGCTGAATAACACCATGTACTTCGGTTTGCGTGGCCGTCAAGAGCATGCAAGTATGTTGTGGGGTGATGTTGAAGTAAACAATACTGCTGATGGAACAAGGTGAGTCTCTATTGTACACAATTATATAGAAATAGAAATTTAACAATGTGCAAATATTTAAACTATATCTCTATATAGATTGCTTTATGTTAAATATCAGATTTACTGAAATACTTAAAAAATCAATTGAATCTTAGATCTTTACTGTAGATTAATTTCCTGCATAGATCAACATAACTGTATTGGTCAGAAATATTTACAGGCATCCGATATGCAACTAACATCTTTGTTATTTTTACAGATACCTTCAATTCACTAAGCGAGCCACGAAAACGAGAAAAAAAAATCGCAGATGATCCAAGGATGTTCCAGCCTAAGATATTTGAAGGTATACATTTTTAAATTGTAGCCAATACATGCATGCACACACAACTAATATATTAAAAGGGAGAATGTCTCTATACATACTTTAAAACACTACCATAAAAAGGCTACATAGCCTATATAGTCAGTGGCTTTATCTAAGGTCTCAGAAACTCTATGAATTAAATAGTTATTGAATTGAATAAAAACATGGAATGAATAGTTTGCACGACTAAAAGTGACTTATTATATATAATATTGTTGTATTTGCAAAATGCGATCAAATGCATCAAAAACTCATCAGTTATGAATTTCTGTATTTTCCAGGTGACCCAAACTGTCCAGTGAAGCTTTATCTACTCTACAAGGCGAAACGACCCGATGAAGATCCAAATGGCAAGTTTTATCTTGGCATCAACCGTTATAATAAAACTAACGATGGACCTTGGTATATTAAGGCTGCTATGGGCAAAAATACCTTGGGAAGTATTGCTAAAAAATCAGTTAAAAAGCTGGCTTCTCAGCAAGGCATACGAATCATTCTGGACGCAAAACTGTAAGAAGTAACTTGCTTGAAGTTGGATGTCCTCCTACTGAAGTCGCTCAGTTATTGGGTCATAAAAACATTCAAAGCCTTTATCATTATCATACTATAAGTATTGACAAACAAAAACAAATGTCCTCAATTATACACAAGACAGCGACTGCAACTTCAACTGTAACAACTTTCACCATAGAAAATTCTCAAATGAATGATGGTTTTGATGATGAACTTATGATCAGTTCACAGGAGATTAAAACAACTCTTCAAACAATTCAGTCGTATGAGCAAGTACACGATCCACAGATAATAGACCTACCCGTGAGACAAAGCCCTGGTGGGTCTATGCACTTAAACCCGTTGGCACATTTGTTCAGTGGATGTACCTTTAACAGCCCTGTCACTATTAACATGAAATAAAATGGTTGTCTTAACATCTATGAAATGTATGTGTTTATAATTGAGAGTTGCACGGTATGAATCCTGTTCCATGATTTTTGAGTTCCGTCAGAGCGTTACAAGGGTTTTGAGTTCCGTCAGAGCAATCGCAAGGTTTCAGGCCTGTTACAAATTCCGTCAGGGAAAAAAACCTTGATATTTTAGTACCAGAGGGCTCGATGCGGAGTATGGCATGATCGTAGAGACAAGGGTAGATATAATATTAAATGCAGCACGTTTACTCGAAACAATTGTTCGAAAAGACACTCTTTTTTATGGATTTAAAGGTGTTTTATGCTTTTTTCTTGCTGGATATACTAACATTACTTTAATATTAATAAACAACGACTTAAATTCAAAACAAACATTCAGTTTTGAATGTCAATGTTAATTGGTATCTAAGCTAGTTATATAATACAAAAGCAGTCGTAGAACTGCTGTAGAATGCCATAATTTTTATCCCAACGCGATCATCTGACATTGATGTTACAAATTCCGATTACCACTGTTACAAATTCCGAAGTTTTCAAAACAAGGATGATACAAATTCCGTGAATATGGATAAAATTCTAGGAACACATTCACTAACTTTTTATGTATGATTTTAGTTGTAAAGGAGACCTTCTCACACAAAACATTAATTTTATTACCCAATTTGTGTTCTAAGTGAGTGTAACCATTTACAAGTAATATATAGCCTTGGACTATATGCTTAAAGTACTTGACACATTGAGTCATATTGCGCAATTTTCTGACAATAATTCTGAGCGTTTAAATTGATATAAACTCATATAAACTCAACATATGTATCAAATTACCAAAATAATCTACGGATTATTACGATGTTAAAATCTCACAAACTTTGAATATGTGTTCTGTACTCATACATAATTACACAAGACAATGATGTGATAATTCGTTCGAAATACATCTAGCTATACCGACTTGGCATAAACCGTGATCAGATTTAAGACTTTTAAGGTCAACATACTACAAAATTAATGAAATATTTGCTCAAATGCAAACAATAGCGTTATAATTGACTATTGAGAACAACTTAATTACCGACATCAAACAATGGTGTGTAAAATAATCATGAATTGTTCCTTCAATTATACTGGACATTTGAAACCTCACATTCAATGTGCTTCAAATGTTCGATGACCAAACCATCAGATATTGGGTACTATCATAACATTAAATTTTAGCAGAAACAAAATTGTAGAATCTTTGTTTATCAGAAATGTTATCCTCGTTTAAAGGTGCTACCACACAGACAGAAATAACTTTATTGTTTGTCGTCGTTTTCTTCCCTTACCAAAAACTTTATATAAAAGAAAGTTGCTTGGTGGTGCTACATGAATGCTTTATTGCAAATTTGCGATAATAAATTATTACTAGATATATTGGGAATTGTACTAAAATTAAGGTGACCCGTGCGCCTTTTATCTAACGGATGCATTGGAACTATTGTATATTATTGTAAACCCATATATTTTAGAAATATGCCGTTTCCATAACAATTTTCTTGCATGCAAAAAAGTTAAAAAATATCAACTTCCGTGCCCTATCACTAAGTTCATATTCACGAGTTAACATTCATATTTAATCATAGGAGATAAATTTTATGTTTGTTCTTATCTATACCCATTTTGAAATTTTACTGGCACTGTGTTGTGTTTCATGGAAATCCCTTTAATTCTGATCATACCAATTTTTAGGCAGTTATTTGTAAGATTATCGTTTTTTAAAGGGAAAAGATAGGTCACTGTCAGAGTTTAACATGGACCATACATGTATATACGGTAGGTAATTCTCCCATCTAGTATTACCTTAGGCATACCTTTCCACAAGATACCTTAGGCATACCTTTCCACAAGAAACCGACGTGTTAGACCGATAGTTTTTAAACCAATGGAAGAATGTCGAAAACACAAACGAAAACATGTAGATCTTCTTTCTGAAGTTTAATTTCTTACTAACAATGTTGAATGCGCTTAATTGTTAAGCGCAGTTACATTGAGAAAAAGGGAACAGAGTAATATAACAAATTCACGAACTTATAAGTTACAAAAATGTACTTATATCTATATTTAGTTTAAAATATGCCGGAAATAACAAAGTATTTCTCAAAACATGAGTTTTCCTTATTTGTTCCTCAAATGACGCAAGTTAACAACACTTAAGTACAATTCGTAGAGAAGACTACTGTTCGGAATTTGTATCACGTCCAAACGGAATTTGTATCAATCAAAATATTCATGTAACGGAATTTGTAACAACACATCAACTTTCGGCTAAATACATGTATTTCACCGTCTGAATGCATCCAACTTGGTGCGATACTAAGCAACACAGTTGTAGTATGAAGTGTTCAATATTTCAGGTTGTTTTGAAAGATAATAACAATAAAAATAAACAATCTTCCAAAGTGTCAAAATTGTGTCACATAATGCTTTTCATTCGTGATCATTGAGTGTGATTGTGGTTTTGGTACCGTAATTATAATCTCCAATTGTCATTTCTACTAAAACCAGAAGAAATCAATATTATACTTTCTTCCAGAACCTGTTACCGACGATATGTTGGAGTGAAGTGTTTATTTTTCTCTTTCACGGAATTTGTAACTTGCGCGAAATGCCAACATTGCTCTGACGGAACTCAAAACCCTTGTAACGCTCTGACGGAACTCAAAAATCATGGAACAGGATTCATACCGTGAGTTGGTAGACCTGAACATTTAGTGATATTGACTATGTTCTCACATCTGAAGAAAGATTGGATGTATCTGTTGTATTCTTGAATATTTGATAACCCAATGTATATTAAGAATTATGTCGTCAGTGAATAAAAAAAAAACAGTTCGAAAATTGAGCGTCATTTTTTGTTAATATTGCAGAGTTCTTTAGAAAAACAAGTGTATTACACTTCAGAGCCTGGCCGGAAGTTGATAATCGGCCCGACATTAATAATCACCCTCGGGCTGTCCGGCCCGGCTCTGTCGTGTATTAACCTCTAATTATTCAATAAGCTGAAGCAGAACTATTAATGCTTCGAACTAACTTGACATGCTTTGTCAACACCAGCCAAAAATGATATACTTATGGCCACGTGCGCTCATACCAAGTATGTTGGTTGTTTTGTTTGGTCCGTATATATTTTTTCTGTGCAATGTATCTATAACCCTTGGTCAGATTCCAGTTGCACTTGGTTTGAACGATCAGTTCAAGTGGTGCTGTGAATATTGTCGGCAGACGTCAGTCGAGTAATTTTAAAGCGACTTATGGCCCTTTGTTTTGTTTTTTGTTTATCTATTTTGTCTTTGCTACTTCTCTGTCACCATTACTCTGATTTCAAGGAAACTTGGTATGTATGATCAGTACCATGGCTAGTTGCGCATTCTGTCGGCTGATGACAGTTGGACAAACTTATAGGAAGTCATTACCCTTTGATTCTGACACTGTGCGATATCTGGGGGTTTCATCACATTCAGGGATGTTTCTTGTTTATGTCATTGGCATGTACGTACACGTTCATTAGGTTCCATTATATTTCTGGCAAAAAGGAATAAATAAAAGACGGCATTACTGTAGTCTGGTACTTCTGGCTATGAACATAAATATTTATCAATGTACTTAAAGACATAACAAACAATATTTAATGTTATAACATTGAGACTGACATAATAAATCAAATATTCTGGTAGACAATGTTCACACATATTCGTAAACGTAATTTCTGGTCATATAGTTTCATCTTAGCCACACAGTATACGTATGTAATGTATTACTTGTATCTACGTCGTCTGGAACTTTGAGACATACTACACAGCTCCCAGTTGTACGATTTGAGTATATTGTGGGACTAAAATGAACAGACATCACCAGAAATTACTTTTTAGCTCATGATTTTTGAATAAAAGATGAGTTATTACCATCACTTTATCATCGTCGGCGTTGCGTGGTTAAGTTTTGTGTTTAGGTTAACTTTTTTCAAAAGCTATTGCTTTGAAACTTGCTACACTTGTTCACCATCAATACCTAAGCCTGTAAAGCAAGACTCATAACTATGATCTGCGTTTTGTAAGAATTGTTTTTTCCTTTTTTGGACTTGGTTAAGTTTTGTGTTTAGGTCCACTTTTCTCCTAAACTATCAGAGATATTGCTTTGAAACTTTCAACACTCGCTCACCATCAATACTTGACCAGGTCAAGCAAGACCCATAACTCTGTTCTGCAGTTTACGTGAGTTATTACCCCTTTTTGGACTTAGTAAATTCCTTGGTTAAGTTTTGTATTTAGGTCAACTTTTCTCATACACTATGTGGGCTATTGCTTTGAAACTTTCAACACTTATTCACCATCAATACCTGACCATGTCAAGCTAGAACCATAACTCTGATCTGCATTTTGCGTAAGTTATTGCCCCTTTTTGGTTGTCTGCCTTTTGACAGTGACAGGTATCAGATGAGCGTCTGCACCCGCAAGGCGGTGCTCTTGTTACGAATATGTGTTAACCTTGTCTTACTGTCTTATTTGATTTATTGCACCAGTGTAAAAGCTACAACATTAACGTATTGTGTCTCTAAGTGCATTAGAAAATATTAAATTTTATTTTCAAAGGCAGAAGTGACAGGAATGCCATTAAATGCTTTTGCTTATTTCTTTGTGCCAGATAATATAAGCATACGTTACATGCCGGTGGGATAAACATGTATTTTATGGGCTGGTAATCATGGAGCCTCTATAAGTCTTTGCTTAAACTAAAACAATGTACCGTTCATATGCCTTACTATAGAATAATAATCCACATGTGATTACAGATATTATTTACATTTTGCTTTCAACATAATGTAAACCAAAATTTGATAGCAGTGCCAAATTATGCTTGGCTGATATGAAAATCAAGTTTTTTTTAAATTCACACATCTCGATTAAAATTGCCAAAGTAATCACCAAACTCTCACCAATAACTCATGCGATAACAATTTGCAAATCAATTCAATATGATTTAAATAACCATTTCAATAAAATATACAAAACTACAGGGTCCATTGCCTGAACATCGTATACCCCTCATATATACTGTATTATTCACGTGTGCAAGGCTTCGAAATAGACACCTTTGAGAAATATATCGGACCAAAACTAATAACGTGTTTACGCCATCGATGATATACAGAAATTAATTCCACCGAAAATATATTAACAAAACTTATAGGGACATAAAATTGTTCTAATATATAAATTTGAACGTCTTGGTTTTTATGAATAATAGCACATAAAGTTATATTTCTGAGGAAGCTAAAATTATTTATGAATCTAAAATGTCTCTATCTTGCAATTGTTTTCTATTAACTGATATAGAGATAAATTGAAATGCTGTGTGATGCATCTTTCAAGTGCTAGTTTTTGACAGTTTGCATTATTCAAACTGCAAATGAGAAATACATGCCAAACATGCTATGTAATATCACTATCGAGAAGCGTGTACGGCACAAAATGTAGGGTTTAATAGTCTGTGGTTTTATAGTGTCTTGGGCAAAGCCAATTTTGTATGTTTGAAAGTTCCAGACGACGATGATACAAGTAATAAAATAATATACTATATAGAGTATACTGTGGGACTAAGATAAAAATGCATCACCAGAAATTACTTTTACGAATATGTGTGAACATTGTCTACCAGAATATTTGATTTATTATGTCAATGTTACAACATGTTACAAGTATTGTTTGTTATGTCTCCAAGTGCATTAGAAAAAAATTATGTTCATTGCCAGAAGTGTAAGTCAACAGGGATGTCATTAAATGTTTTGTTTATTCCTTCAAACCAGAAAAATATGGAATTGCAACTACGCTATCAACTAAATAGGATATACTGCTAGTGAAGCACATAGCTTACATGTCAACCATTGACACGGCATGGCTATACCCAAATTGAACTGATAAATCTAGCCACCAGGTGACCTACTTTGTCATAAGCATTGGTAAGAAGAATTCAACTGATGAACCTTTTGGACAGTCATGGTTTCTTTGATTTAGGAAAAGAAACCCAGAAGCAACGTCTGTCATACCTAAAACATATCTAATGTTAGGGCTAAACGTGTCTGCAATGAATCTATTGACAAATATTTTGTTGAGCTAGAGAAGGTAATGAAAACAATAATTTGTTAAATTCACCTGAAAATATTTGGAATATTGACGAAACGGGTCTGATCATGGAGCACAATTCTATCTTGTAGTCTGTTTAAAGGGTCAAATACCCCATCAATAACCTCTAATAGGGACAAAATGTTACCTCGATTGGTTGTGACAACGCCGCTGGTATGAAGATCCAACCATATTTCGTGTTCCCAGGAAAACGATGGCGTGGTGATCTAATGTAGTCGGCCACCCCGTGCTCGACATTCGAGAACATTTTCTAAACGACGATTGGCGAGATTTTAGGGAAACTGCAAATGCGCGTCTGGATTACTACCGCTAACAAATTTGCGTCAGTTACCGCTGGTGCCGGATAAAATAGACAAGAACGTTGCAAAATCTTCTAAAAGGATTGATATCTTGTTCAATTAAGCTATAATATGATAAGTTACAACCGATTCAACTGACAAGAATGAGTGCTGCATCGGTTCCAAAGTACTCACCCACGGCATTTACTAATGCTATGACGGAACTAGATCGTGTCAGTGATGATGGATCAGAAAATAATAAAGAGTATTGGTGATGATTCTGGGCGTGTGGCAATTCCAGATGCCAAGAAAATTGCAATATCTACATATGAGACCGGGAATGAGTGCGTGGCTGTACTATAATGAAGTGAAGATGAGATACTGTTGCATATTGGTTGTGTGAACTATTTTGTCTTATTCTAATGCACAAAAAATGAGGCCAATTCATTTGTTCTAGGAATACATATGTAACCCTGGGATCATACCCTACCAGGAAGTTTTTCCCTTAACTTGACTTTGAGGAAATTCCTTAGGTGATTACCTTAGGCAAAGAGTTCATCTAAAAACGATCGCTCTATTATATAGACGTCGCGTCACAAGTTGGAGCAATTTTCATTTTCGGGTCATTTATTTGCCAAATGATGCAAAGGTAATTATGTTTGTTTCAATAAATGTAATATGTTATATATCAATCGAACGAAGAAAATCAGCACAATCGACCTGAATGTATATGTTTTTAGTTTTATTGCAACATCCCACTTTTAGGGCACGTTATAACTAGAATACGGTGAAATATCACTGTAGAGATGTAACATCCAAGCTCATGTGGCTTCAGAAAAAATGCATGGAGAGCAAAAACATTACGCAAAATTTCTATATTTTTGCGCGAAATTGATCGTTAAACGTTAAATGTTGATGCCATTTACGTAAAAGAAAGTGACTTCATCAGAAAGTCAAATATTTTGATTGTGTTGCGGGAACAGTTGTGAAGAGATTTCAAAATTACAGGAAAATAAGTTGTCACTACACTGATAAAATTGTTCTTCACTATTTATTTTTATAAATTTCGCTTTAAAATTTCCTATAAAAATACGTTTTTCATACATTATTAAATACGGTATCCATTTTAGATTTTGATTCAAGAGATCAAAAATAATTTCGATTTTTCTTTGTCGACATAAAATGTCCCACCCTGTGCTTAAAACTAAAAACTGAATTGAACATGAAATTCGATTTGATCGGACGTGAAAATATCTGCAAAACATAATTCGTCATTGACACGATAAAATACGTTTTTTTCTACGCTGTTGAATAGTACATTGTTTATCAAAATCGTTCAATATACGATGAAGTTATTAGTATTTTTCACTGTCGACACAAAATGTCCCACCAGCAAAATTACGTACTAAGTAACGTCAAAATATCTTAGTGTTTGTGTTGTAGCTTCGATAATTCAATGCAAAATCGAAATCGAAATTTTAAAGATTGGTTTGAAAATGTAATTTACATACTAGGAAATGTATACAGTACCTTAGTCGTAGAGGGATTTTTATTTTTCATTTTGTGTTCATTGTGGTTAGCATGTCTAAACTGTACAAAGAGTAAACATTACAGCAATATTGTTAATTACAAGTTATTATGCCTAAATCCAAGTTCTGTTATTCCTAAGGATGCTGAGTATGCCCCCTTTACACATAGTAACACAACTTAAAGTCCCAATAAGGTTTAAAAGGGTGGTATTTTCTATCTACAAAGAATATTGAAATATTGAGATATTAAATTATACTAAAAATGGTGCAGAAGGGACCCATATCTGACCTCTGGTCGCTGTTCCTTCTATGAGAAATAATCAACTGAAAACGCTATTTAGTATTTTGTCCTCCTCCGTACAAAATACTAAATAGTGTTTACGTTTAAATTTTACGAACGATTCCGAAGATTTCGTCAATGATCGGAAGTATACGCACAAAACCCGGTACACCGGTATCTGCCGGTACCCTGTTGTAGGCCTATATTGTTTTGTATATTGCGTGGCATATTGTAGTCTAATCACGACTGACACCTAATTGAATGGCAAGGTATAATACAATTAAAGGATAAGTGTAGAAGTGTGAATGAATATATATCACTTAATATAATCATGGAATTATATAGACAAGCACATTAACTCCATGATATATAACATATCGCTGGCTTAGAATGAAAAGATCGTATCAACAAAATCATATTTTGAGAAAATAAGAAAATCTGTCTGACAAATTACTCTGTACTTATGGTTAACAAGCTTTTATGAAAATAGACTCATAAGAAGCGCCTTGTGATATAATTATATTTCAAATATGGCACTTACGACCTTCTTATTCTAAGCCAGCGATATAAAATTATAAGGACAAACAAAAACATCTAGCTTTTATATTTTATTACAGATTATTGAACATGCAGATTTATATACTTACAAGTAAACAATTATTATTTTATTGTAGATTCTACTGTACATGAAAGTATAAATCTAATAATTATCGGAGAAATTAATACAACTGCACACAGCCATTCGCACCATCTGTATTGCATACGCATAGTAAATCCCCCGCCTCTGGCATGTTTCAATTATACATTCAACATGATTAATGTCAATATACAAGGCAATATACAAGGCAATATACAACATGATTAGGTGTCAATAGCGGGCTACTATAAACGATACCGGAAGGTACTGGTATATACCGGGTTATAGTGTACGCCCTACGTTATCAATATGTGTGCTATCGATCCATTGGTTATCAGAATCTGGCGAAAATTTATCGGTAGTCTCCGGAAAGTGACGGAGATGCTGTTAAACGCCGTATTTGTAAACAAACCGGGCTCGTTATGTCAATCTTCAAGGGAAGATTATTTCACATATATGACAGTAAGAGCGTGTTTTAATAGCTTGATGTGTTAATTATTTATCAGTCTTTAAATCAGTAACAAATATTTGTGTTTTCTATCTATAGAAAATATGTCGTTCCGGAACCTTATTGTGGCTTTAAGTGTTTATGATTAAGTTATTCTGTCAAATGTACGCCTTATGTCCGTCATATTTAGCTAAAATAACGGCGTTTTTGACGTTACGCAAAATAGCTTCAACTTGTGACGCAACGTCATAATATAAGCTAACGAGCACATGCGTTCTAGAAAATAGTCTCGATTCAAAATGACGGTCACGCTAATGCGGGGACAGAGGTTATGAATATTTTGGTCAATATACGCTCTATCGGACGTGTTGTTGGTGTATAATGCAAATAGAATATTCATATGTGAAGGGGGTTTAACACTAGTGATATGGTTTGAAACTCATATTATGACATTGTATGAACTTCATTATCATGGGGGTTCTGTTGAAATTTCTAAATCATCGGAATTTCTTTTGAGTTGCCCGAAGTTATTAATAGATTTGTCAAAACACTGAAGCAGACGGTGTTATTTTGACAACCAAGATGGAAGCTGGAAAAGTAAAGAGATCGCCAAATTTCACAAAGCAGGAGTGTTTGTTGCTATAAATGATGGGAGAGCAGTATAAGTGGGGTTTGAGACGACACCAAGTGGATAAGCATAAGTACACAGACCGTAAGCAAGTTTTCTATTTCAAATTTGTGCTGATCTGCTGATGACAAGCCAGCTCTTTGTGATCATTATTGGCAGATGTCTTTTCGTTGGTCATGATGGCAGACTGTGATAATAATTATATTGTTGGGCAACTTTGTAAGAAAATTAACTGTAATTCAAATTAAAGAGAATTGTTATAAATTGTTATGAATTGTTATAAATTGTTATTAATTGTTAAACAGTGATGATGTTGTACATCGTAACCAAGACAACCTATTTGTTGTGAGGAAGCACTTGGCCCTGGACTAGGTTTCTGATGTGATGGAGCACATGACTGAAGCTGGTCTTGATAAGGTCCTGATTGACTCTACGATGGAATATTCAAAGACTAAATATAGCTCATCACCATCCATCACAGAAATATTTGGTCCCATGAATACTGTTATATTGAAAATAACATTTACAAGCTTATGTGCTAATCTCTCTGTATTTGAATAACTAAATCTAGAAATGTTAGCTCATGCCAAATGTGCACCTGAACGTGTTATGTCCATTTTGAATTTGGCTCTACAATACTGAGAGAGAAAAACTGTCTGAGGAAACTGAGAGAGTTCCAAAAAAAGGGTGGTTCAATGGCACAGTAAGGAGACGTTAGCACAGTTAGGAGACGTTGCTGCGAAGAAACCAGAAGTGAAAACTATCAGAAATTGATTCTAGCGTCTCAAATTAAAGTTTCCAATGACATAAACAGATGTTGATTTTTGACATAAATATTTCAAAACAGTATGATATTTTAGAATTATTTTCTAATTTATAAAATATATATCTAGTGCATGATTATGGCTATAAAGCGAGACATAAAGTTTTGTCTGCTTTTGTAATCGTACAACTGGGAGCTGTGTTGTATGTCTAAAACTTCCAGACGATGTCGATACAAGTAATAAATTACATACGAGTATACAGTGGGACTAAGATGAAAATACATCACCAGATTACTTTTAGGAATATGTGTGAACATTGTCTACCAGAATGTTTGATTTATGGTAGCAGTGTCAATGTTACAACATTAAAGTATTGTTTGTTTGTGCATTAGAAAATATTTATGTTCATAGCCAGACGTGCTATATTACAGGCATGCCATTCAATGCTTTAGTTTATTCCTTTACGCCAGACAAATATTGGATACTCTAAATGCATGCATAATCATATATATATACATGTAGCACTTTGTCAGTTGATAGAATGATTTGACCCGCATAATTGATTTTTTTTTTTATTTTCAGGGAGTCGAGTTTGCTATGTGAGGCGTTGTTCCGAACAAGATCTGCATTTAATGTTCTCCTGACCTCTGCTGCACGCACAAGACTGACGGTGATCTGTCCATAGTGTCGGTCTGCTGCACGCACAAGACTGACGGTTATCTGTCCATGGTGTGTCGGTCTGCTGCACGCACGAGACTGACGGTGATCTGTCCATGGTGTGTCTGTCTGCTGCACGCACAAGACTGACGGTGATCTGTCCATAGTGTCGGTCTGCTGCACGCACAAGACTGACGGTTATCTGTCCATGGTGTGTCGGTCTGCTGCACGCACGAGACTGACGGTGATCTGTCCATGGTGTGTCTGTCTGCTGCACGCACAAGACTGACGGTGATCTGTCCATGGTGTGTCTGTCTGCTGCACGCACAAGACTGACGGTTATCTGTCCATGGTGTGTCGGTCTGCTGCACGCACGAGACTGACGGTGATCTGTCCATGGTGTATCTGTCTGCTGCACGCACAAGACTGACGGTTATCTGTCCATGGTGTGTCGGTCTGCTGCACGCACGAGACTGACGGTGAGCTGTCCATGGTGTGTCGGTCTGCTGCACGCACGAGACTGACGGTGACCTGTCCATGGTGTGTCGGTCTGCTGCACGCACGATATTGACGGTGATCTGTCCATAGTGTCGGTCTGCTGCACGCACAAGACTGACGGTGATCTGTCCATGGTGTGTCGGTCTGCTGCACGCACGAGACTGACGGTTATCTGTCCATGGTGTGTCGGTCTGCTGCACGCACGAGACTGACGGTGATCTGTCCATGGTGTGTCTGTCTGCTGCACGCACGAGACTGACGGTGACCTGTCCATGGTGTGTCGGTCTGCTGCACGCACGAGATTGACGGTGATCTGTCCATAGTGTCGGTCTGCTGCACGCACAAGACTGACGGTGATCTGTCCATGGTGTGTCGGTCTGCTGCACGCACGAGACTGACGGTGATCTGTCCATGGTGTGTCGGTCTGTTGCACGCACGAGACTGACGGTGATTTGTCCATGGTGTGTCGGACAGGAAACAACATAAACCAGGGTGCAGGACTTGTCCATTTATGTAAGGATTTTGCATGAAGAAAGTAACATTTCGATTGATTTATTGACAAGGGCTGTCGCTTTTTACTTCAGGAAATATCTAGATGACTACCGGAGATGTGTATACAGGTCAGGTATGACTGTGATGTGGCATACCTAGCTAGGAAGGCGGTAAGGGACTGGTAAGAGGACGGTAAGGAGAGAATGAAAGTTTGGCACCGGTGGTGGAAGGGAAGCAGTGCAAGGATGGAGAATGGACTTGACGAGGACCAGCACAGCAGAGCTCATATGTACACACAGCTTCAAAATGTTGCATATATTTCTTTTATTATGAATAAATACCACATGAAGTGATATTTTAGAGGAAGATAAAATTATTTATTAATCTAAAATGTCTTAATATGTTACAATTGTTTTCTATTTACTGAAATAGAGATGAATTAAAATACGACGTGTTGTATCTTTCATCTTAATATTTCATTTATAATATTTTTTGCCACCGAGGTCTGTTTGTCATGGAAACGGCGTGTGAAGATTTAGGCCTTCTGATTTTAGTAAATTGTCAATAGAGATGGTTAAGTCTGAATAGTTTCGGAAATAGTCAACCACTCTTCGTCATTCTTTTTTAAGTGATCGTGCTTGTTCATGCCTACGTTCTTCCGATACTTTTATAACGTGAACCTCACTTTTAAAGTCGGGTATAAGTATTTTTGTTGGTCACTGATGTGGTCTCTTCTATGCTCGTATTCACCATGAAGACCGATTCCTTTCTTATATGCTGTTGACAATAATACTTAACAAAGAATTTATTTTATTATGCCGGATCTATTCCGATTGACCTATAAGACGGTGTAATATCGCTGTTAAAATCGGCTATTTTCAATAAAATGAGGTTTCCATGCATCAGTTGCTAAGCAGAAGAGTTATCGCCCGTTATCAATCTTCAATTGGAGATACAGATGGTGGAGATTTCCGCGTAAATATAAACAAACAGACGTCAAAAGTAAGTGATCGGTTATTATGGTTTGTTGCTTTAAATCGTTACTTAAAGTATGTGAGGACAGCCAATGTAAACACGATTCATGTATTTGTTATGGAGAGGAGATAACTTTGAGCAGTTTGGACGAGACCGGTCGTGAAACTGTTCTGTCAGAGATTAACAGTTTCGACAGTAGTGTCACTCGAGTGTTTACCGTGTGTAGAAAACACATGAACGCTTCTCATTATTCGTATAAATTGTGGAAAAAGCAGTCAACATGTGGCATTCCAGCATGAATTTCTGGCCATGTACGATGCTATGGAAGTTCAGGTGTGGCAGCAGAAAAGTCTAAAATCACCTGCAGTAGGCGACGGACGATACTGCAGAGATCAGGAGTGTGTGTGACTATAGGCACGGGTTTGTTAATTAGTAATGATTATATTTTTCATCTGCGCTGCTAAGTATAATAATAATGCTGTATTCAAATAACTACCGAGTACGGACAAACTGGTTCAAAATTCTTCATATCCACATCTCTAGAATCTATTTAGGCCTAGATGTAGGTCCACACCCCCAATCCTAGAGGATGCGCATTGGATAGCCGGGGACCTCCCCGCTCCCACCGCACGGGTAGGGAAGTGTTGGTGATTTTTTTCCTGTAAACCAAACGATAAATGCTTATTACATTTGCATTTTCCTAAAGAAAGTGACAGAAATGGTCAATTTTCAGCAGAAAAATAATGCATTTTGGGGCCTAAAATTTCAACCTCGGTTAACATGGCAACAGACACCCAAAATTTTCTAAAGGGTACAAAAAATTAGTTTATGGGCCCAATATACACTACCATGCAAAATTTTATTCAGATTTGAGAGATGCCATTTCTCGGCCCCTCTTTAAAATTCAAAAAAAAATACATGCAATACGTATTAAATGACTGTTAAAATATAGCTCTTTACACTTAAAAAAGGATGGACATGCCAACAGATGTTTTCAGCTATGTATGCACGTAAAATATGTTCTGCCACGCCATAAATCAACCATAACAAAAAAAATAGACATACACATGCACGATCAATTGCACTAGACTGACAACAAAGCAAGTTGATAGTTCAACTATCAGCAGATCAATACAAGAGGGTCCAAAGGGCCCTGGGTCGCTCACCTGTTTGGCCTAGTGACCTAGATTTTGGCCCAAATGACACAGTATCTAACTTGACCTAGATTTTATGAGATAAACATTGTGAAACAAGTTTCATAAAGATAGAGTCAAAATTGTGACCTCTAGTGTGTTCACAAGATTTTTCAATGATTTGGCCTCGTGACCTAGTTTTTGACCCCAGATGACCCAATATCAAACTTGCCCAAAATTTTATAGTGATGATCAGTGTGATCAAGTTTCATAAAGATTAGGCTCAAATTGTGACCTCTAGTGTGTTCACAAGCTTTTTCAATGATTTGGCCTTCAAAGGCTTGTGACCTAGTTTTTGACCCCGGATGACCCAATATCGAACTTGACGTAGATTTTATAGAGATGATCATTGTGATCAATTTTCATAAAGATTAGGCTCAAATTGTGACCTCTAGTGTGTTCACAAGCTTTTTCAATGATTTGGCCTTGTGACCTAGTTTTTGACCCCAGATGACCCAATATCGAACTTGACCTAGATTTTATAGAGATGGTCATTGTGATCAATTTTCATAAAGATAGAGTCAAAATTGTGACCTATAATGTGTTTACAAGGTTTTTTCAATGATTTGGCCTAGTGACCTAGTTTTTGACCCCAGATGACCCAATATCGAACTTGACCTAGATTTTACAGAGATGATCATTGTGATCAAGTTTCATAAAGATTAGGCTCAAATTGTGACCTCTTATGTGTTCACAAGGTTTTCCTTTGATTTGACCTAGTGACCTAGTTTTTGACCCCAGATGACCCAATATCGAACTTGACCTAGATTTTATGGAGATGATCATTGTGATCAAGTTTCATAAAGATTAGGCTCAAATTGTGACCTCTAATGTGTTCACAAGGTTTTCCTTTTATTTGACCTAGTGACCTAGTTTTTGACCCCAGATGACCCAATATCGAACTTGACCTAGATTTTACAGAGATGATCATTGTGATCAAGTTTCCTAAAGATTAGGCTCAAATCGTGACCTCTAATGTGTTCACAAGGTTTTCCTTTGATTTGACCTAGTGACCTAGTTTTTGACCCCAGATAACCCAATATCGAACTTGACCTAGATTTTGTTAAGATGATCATTGTGACCAAGTTTCATAAAGATTAGGCCAATTGTTGACGGACGGACGGACGACGGACGAAGAGTGATCACAAAAGCTCACTCTGTCACTTTGTGACAGGTGAGCTAAAAAACAAATCGTATATTCAGTCTGCGCTTCCATTGCTATGAAAATGTTCTTCAATGTGCCTTATCAATTTTGAAAGTCGCAGGTCATTAAGGAAGTTATAAGGTCTACCCACCATTTCAGTGGGTTTAGTTGATGCATTTATACTTAGACCAGCATGAATAACAGTGCATTGAGCGAAACAACGATATCTCCACGTGGTAATTTAATATCCAAATTTTATTGAAAATCACATTTCAGACAAATATTCACTTACAAATTAAAATTTTGAACGTCGGAATATTCTGTAATTACAGTATCAAACTTATCAAAATCACATTTTTCAGACATGTTCACATGTTCATTGTTCACTTATGAATTAGAATATCGGAATATCATGCAATTATCATATTAGATGGTAATGTTAGGTCTTGCGCATAGGATGTATAGAGCCTGATCCAATATAAAGTTCTCCCAATTCACATCACCTTGGTCATCACTGTCGGCATCCATAATCATTTGTGTAAAGACATTGGCATGTAAATCAAGAATATCAGAATCTTTAACAACCAGTTTATCAAAGTTAGGCTTGAATTTTTCGAATTGGCGATACCATTTCTTAAAAGCGTCATTAACTTCATATTCTTTGATTTTTCCATCACCGTCCCTGTCAATGACGTTAAACGTCGCTTTCGCAGCGCACAGTTCTTTCTTTGTAAGCATTTCAACCAAATCATACTTGTCTTTATTAGCCAGATAGATCTTGCCTTCATGATTAACGAATTCCCACCAATCAAGTCGACCGTCGCCATTTGTATCTTGATAATTAAATCGTCCTGTTATTCGTTCTTGTTCCTTTGGTAACAGCTGGCCACGTTTGTTTGTCAACGAATGCCTTCGTGAGAAATGACGAAGATACTCCTGTAACGAAATTTGAAGATCTTGGTTGAAATCGATTTTTTCGAACTCTTCTGTCATTTTCTTAACTTCTTCAGTTGACAATAGTAACGAGAGATTGGAGCAATGTGGACAGCTCCATCCTATGTTTGATCTGGCTTTATCAATGTTATGTTTATCGACATCCGTGAGATCTCCACATATATCTAGACACGATTTATGAAATACATCGTCACACACTCGGCACGGGATCGCCTCGTGCTCCCGAAATACCGGAAATACATCCTCACATAATGCACATTTAGAACCGGGTGGTATCTCGTACTTGATGTAAGTAGGAACTTCAGGATACGGAATCTTCTTGCGTTCCGTGGTTGCAGATCTAGGTCGAAGTGTAGCTATATTTGATGGTGCATCGTTTATAGTATATTCTTCAAGCTTTTTGGACAGTTCATCTTTATCTTCAATCGACTGACTCTTCATTCTATCCATAAACTTTGCCAGAATTTCCCGTTGCTTCGACTTGTTTTGTATATGTCGTCCGAAAAACCCCACAGATAAAATTTTCGCCCTCGCCTTCTCCCAATGCATTTCTCCTCTTTCTGAGTCATGTACGCTAGACAGTCTCCTATCCGATCCTACATTCTTTCTTGACTTATCCATATCAGACATTATTGATAACAAATATTCCGCATCAAGAGTATCACACTGTTCTGCCTTGTGTTGATCGAGACTGTGTTTTTGAGATGGTATTTATACACTAAGTTAGCGGAAAATAAAAATCGAAAACATCGACATAATTATGTCATTATAACCTGGGATTAACTTGGGTCACTTACACTTGGTAGACATTAATAATACGGGAATTAAATTCCTACTTATCAATAGATCGTGATAATCTTAAATTATGTATAACGTAATCCTACAAATCGGTATCGGGTTTATATAGAAATATTAACATTTGACCGTGTGAAATAATATACATGTAATAGCATGCGCCGAATTAGGTTGACCATAATTAAGTCAACATAATATTGATGCCAATACGGTCAGGTCAATGGTAAATATGACGCATGTAGCTTAATGAGGTCAAATATTTATACATATAACGCCGTAATTAAGTTATTTATATATTTGACGTCCGTATGGTAGAATTAAACGCAAATACCGGTATGCTTAGCCAAAGACCTAAATTACACAGATTGGAAACATGTACCAACTCGATATCTCGTGGCAGGTCTCTGAAATCTCGCGAAATCTCGTCCATTTTTAATACCTTATATCTCCAGTTCTAATATTCTTACGAAAAAAAAGTCTATGCAATAGATTTATTATTCAGCTTTCAAATGATACCTCATTAATTGAAATAGGCAATAGACCCCCAAGAGCCAGACCTACTCTCATTTTCATCAAATTAATGTGAATTCCAAGTTTATCAAAAAATTCTTGATTTGCCTAATTCAAATCATACTTTTCTGTATTTTATGAAAGGTAGACCAACATGAGTTACTTCATGTAGTAGAAGGAACTTAACTCTTCAACATGATACATTGCCCATTAAAATTGGATGACTAAAAAAAGTTTAAGGCACAATAACTGAATCTGCTGCCTGTTATTTTGTGTTTTCTCTAAATTTTCAGTGGAGTGTCCAATCTGTGTAATTTAGGTCTTTGGCTTAGCGGATTAAAAACACGAAAATTGGGTATATGTATGCATCAAAACACAATTTTGCTTACATTGATAAAATTCAAAGTGAAGTAACCGTTGCCATTTTGGAACCACAAATCCGAGTAGTATTAAAGTATTCATTTGCCTGACGTCGACATCGCATCTTACTACAAAATTTACATTTTTGCCCTTTATATTTATAAGATAATAACAGTTGCTTTACATAATTTAGCCATACCAAGCGTAATTACGTTACATATGAAAAAAAAACTGTTTCTTACTTTACTTACAGGGCTTTTAAAATAACTTGGTTTGGCATTTTCCGTATATAATTTAATACATCATTTCGTAGCATGTATCACTGTCATATTCATTATTAATTCAATGTATTTGTAATTTATCTTCTAACATGTCTCATTTAAGCGTCAATTTCTTATCCAATGTAAGCTCTTAAGGTATCTAAATGTCGACCTTCAAGATCATTATCTGTATTCCTTGACCAAACCAACTAACCCCCATGGCGTCGGTTTTTTAATTTGCTAACCATATATCGATGGCTTAGAATTAGAATGTCGTAACTACCAAATCGATATTTTGAGAAAACACTGAAAAACTGTCTGACATTTACTCTTTACTTATGGTAATACAAATTTTTACAACTTCATTTTGGTCGACATGACAAGTTCAGACTTTTATGAAAATGGGCTCATAATAAGCGCCTTGTGATGCTTATTCTAAATATGTATGAATCTTAAAAGGTCGTAAGTGGCACGTACGACCTTCTAATTCTAAGCCATCGATATTCTATATTATAAAGTTTTTCTTTAAAATGTTGACTATTCCGATTAATAAGTTAATAAACCATAAAGTGTTTTTTGTAATAGATGTTCAACGACAAAACAAGTTTTCCTTTTTCAGAAGACTAGTCCGATTTAGTTTAGATAACACACGATTAATAGCA
Organism: Spisula subtruncata; assembly: GCA_963678985.1. Classification (NCBI taxonomy): domain Eukaryota; kingdom Metazoa; phylum Mollusca; class Bivalvia; order Venerida; family Mactridae; genus Spisula; species Spisula subtruncata. The sequence continues at coordinate 42,790,245 of OY787667.1, read as the reverse complement.
AATTAAGAAATGTGTTTGTATTACAGTTGTGGTATTTACGACTGCAAGGAGTATAGTTGTCATATGGGCATGTTTAAAGGTTGACCGCGGTACTTGCGGCCAAAATAATCGCGGAGCTGTTCTTACATGTTTAAGATAAATTCGCACAAAAGTAATGTATAGTTACGGTTCTTGTGCGCCCTAGGAGTCATAGCAGGAAATATGCATGACAAATTTGAAGTCATTGCAACGACCACACATTTATGCTTAGAAGTAGCAATGGGGGACACTGCCGACGAAAGCAACACCTTTTCATCGCCAACTGGTATTCTGGCGCCACAATACCCACCACGTACAATAATGTAACGACATAGCGCACGTATTGATACAATCAGCATTACTGATAAACAACGCACAAAACAGACACTGATATTAGTGGAGATTAAATGGATGTAACTGAATGCTTTGACATTTATCTATTTTAGAATAATTGTATTTGGAAGACTATCACGTTATTAACGTAACGTGAGAGATGAACTAACAATACAGTAAGTGGATTGGTTTTGTAAATGTCATATATTCCCATTGTTGCTGAGAGTTGTACGGAACCCATTATTACTTGCTTTTTATTTCGAAACAAATGAAAACATCCGCAAATATGGAGTAATCTTGTTTCACAAGATATCATAGACGTTGTACTGAACCAATTCACTTGTTATTTACTTCTAATTCAAATGAGTACATCCTCAATTGGGTCACACGATATCGCAGACATCATTAAATGAATGCTTTGGTATTGAAATGTCATTTCGAAATTGTTATAGAAACAAATAAATTGTAAATTCAGAGAAATGTACGTAATAAACTATACCAATACAATGCGTAATTATTACTTATTCCTTTGAGAATTAAACAATATCACAGAAACAAAGCATTCGAACTTTAATAACTAAGAACAATATGCAATCATTATTAATGTCGTAGAGTACATGAGATTATATTGTGGCACTGTGATTTATCACTAAATGTGAATATCAGTTTAGTGCAACGTAATTTTTTAGAAACAATAGCCACGTTGACAAGTAAAACAAGAGGCATATTCACATGATCATCCCCGCCGAATGAACTTTTAACTAGGCCAAGTCGTAGTTGTGCCTCTTTAGGTCGCATTACGTTAGGTCACTGTCCTTAGTGTTTCCTAGGTCACGCCCGGGGTTGTTGCACCTCATTTGATCGCCACATGGGTTTCTGCGGGCACTGCTCGGGGTAATTGTGTCGTGGTGTTTCTGATTTCTGTGCTCGGCTGGTTGGGTTGAGTGCTACCTTCCCTGTCAGTTTTTCTCATACCTTTTTTGTTAACATGGGAACAATTGGTGTTGGAGAGCATAATAATCAGTGCTATCTATATACGTACATGTTTGTTTCAGCCAATCCTGTAAGTGAGAGTGAGCTTGGTTTAAAGGCGAATCAACACATGAAGGTCATATAATATGACTGTATACAGTAGTTTCGAAGTATATTACCTTGCATTTCACTTTTCAAAAGTTATGCTCTACATAAAAACGTACGAGTATGAAGCAAAAGGAAATACACGGAGTTAGTACAATTGATCATTGCACTTCTCCTATAGTTTACCCTAAATAAAATGTATTGTGAAATGCAAAGGAGATTATTTAATAAGAACAGTAATTTTGTCATGATTTTAATTACCTTCATTTTTTTCATTTTCAGAAAAATACTTATTTTTGTAGCAAATTCTCTTAAAACTATACTAGAAATTGTCTTTATGCGATATAGGTCGATTTTTTTATCTTTTCTTTTTTCTATCTTTATAAACTTATTATTCTTGTTCAGGATTGTATTGAATGTCAAATCAGATATAGATGGAACATGTGAAATAACAAAACTATGATGCATACCGAAGATACTACATTATGTACAGTACTCAATCAGAGAGATCCTTTGTTCAATATGCACAGAGTGTATTTCCAGACGCGAGGAAAGTCCGAAAAAGGCTCAATGGGACTCAACACGACAACAGACAGTTTAACGGTATATCCTAACTGTGGATGTCTGCAACGCAACATAGACATTAAATTTCAGTGAAATAAGTAAACTTATGCCCAAGTCAATGAAATTAAAATCATCATCAAACGGTGTTATAGAAATCAAACAAGATAATGGTTGTGCAGGGAACGGAAAAACGGCTAGTTATAAACTTTTTTTTATTAACTATAATATTAGGTATTGTTATACCCTTAGCTGTAGTATTTAGCACATTTTACTTTTTTGTTTAGAATGTATAATGTTGTTTTATGATAATCATTATTAACTTCTTCACATATCGTGCATTATAAATCGTTGTTTTATCAACATATTCCATAATCATTTCACATTTCATTAAATTATATGTCAAAGGACCGCAATGGAAATAAGAACTACATGTACGTGTAGTTTTTTTCACCATAGTGTTGATTGCCATGGCGTTATTATTGTATGTATGTTTATTGTTATCGTATGTTGCGATTTATTTTGTTATATAAATCTGTATGTAGAAATACATTTATCCAACTGAATCAGCCTCTCCATCATCAATTCTTCACCTTCAATTCCAAGACCCAACACTCCTTCATATACCAACCCATGCCAAGAGGCCCATCACCAGCACACAGCCCGACTATGGTCATGTTAAACGATCAACCAACCTATATTCCTACTCCAATCATATTCGATTTGGATTCTAATGCCTATAATTTGTTAAAAGTCAGGCACAATGCCTCTTCTTCCTCCAGCAAGACGCGAGTGGGCACGTGTCTTAGACGAATCTGTATATATAGCATCTGGTTTTGGATGAATCTGTATCCCTAATGGACACTGAAACCAGTTACTTCTACTTATTATTGTGTGACGGACACTTGTGTTGTAAATTATTATGAATTGTTTCCTTGTGGAGTAACACACCTTTATTCATTTCTCAAAACAGTGAAGTAAGATAGAATGGGAATAAATTTAACTTTTATTTGTATTCGTGCAACATCGATCATGTTCCGTGTGTTTGCTCATCATTCACCAACAACTTTAAGACATCCTCATCATCTCAACTATTCTTTCATCGGCAGATTACTCGATATCAATAAGACAGACGAAAAGCTTTGCCGAGCTATTAACAGCGGAGATGATGGTCGCCGTTTTCGGCATGGGTTAGTGCGGTTGGTCGCAGCGGGGCCTTGGGGAAATAGATCGGGTACTCTGTGTGTTTCATTCTGTTTCATGCAATTACCGCAGAAATTGAGTCATCAAGCATTTTCGGCGGGGACTTGGGACTTTTTAAAGATTGCAGAGTGATTCATTATTCATTCATCACAATGGGTGGTATGAAGTCGGCTCTCTCTGTCGAAAGAAAGATGAAAAAAGACAACCACTACTAGTGTCTCCTGGATGGGATTTGCTTCCTAGAGAAAAGTCGTTAGCGCCAGTTGAAGACGGAAGTTCCGTCTGATTTTCGACTTCACGTTGGAGGGATCTATCCAGATTTGGTGTTTTATCCAAGTCTGAATGAGTGCCAGGAGGACGATTCTCTTGGTATTTGTGCCATGAAGTACCTGTTCGTGAAAGATTATGGTCGTTAATTATCTTTTTAAATTAGAGACATCGAACAAAATAAATAATGGATTTGTATTTATTGTACAGATTACGTTACACCAGGAACAAATACCTACGAATTCAAGCAGCTGATCATTGGAGTGAATGAAGTTCGAAACTTGAATTAAAAAAAAGCAAGAGTGACTTCACAAAATGTCGACTTGCCTTAGTATAACCAGTTGAAGAAGGAATACTCTGGGGCAGCATTTATGCAGACTTGAGAGGTATATGAAGATTTACAAAACAAAATTGCATCTGCAAATGAAATTAGCTACATTTAATGTATATTGTCAACAATTTTCTTCACTAGACGTGGCGTGAATCATTAGATTGACTCAAATGGTGGATGGCAAAATCAAATGTTTGAAACGTCGACAGCAGTAAACTGGTTTGAAATAGTTCGAAGGTTTCAAGTATTCACAATTTTTTACAACTACAAAACTGTTGTGGCATATTGATCTAAATGCTCTGTTTGGTTTTGTTTCAGCATATAATTTGTCAGCTTTGTGGACAGTCGGCGGTACTAGAATGCGGGATGTTATTCGATAGTTAAAAGTCATGACAGGGAAGGTAACACTCAACCTAATCAGACGAGCACAGAAATCAGAAACCCAACTACACGGAGCAATGCCCACACATAAAGTCAAAGAAACAATAAAAAAATCCAAGTCCCTGCCGAAAAAATGCAGGATGACCCAAATTATAAAATAGCGGCTATTGCACGAGACCGAATAAAATGCAGGCAAGACAAATTTGTCGGAGTGGACCACCACTGTCCAGAGAAGTGTGTGACTGTTGTTTTACCTGTACCGGGCCGAATATAGTTAGAATTATATTGTTCCTGTCTGCACTATGTACTAAATGTAAAAACCTGCTTAGAGAAACGTTTTGTAAACAAAAGCGAATATAATGTCAATACTGGATTGTAAATTCAGGATGATATGCAATTGTTAAATGCGCGGGTATGTAACACACCTGTCCCGATCAGTGTAGAACTTTAGTTTGGCCAGTACTCGGTACTCCGTGAACATTGTTTGGAAACAACGTTTTACTGAAAAAAATGAATAAGATGTGATCATTGTGTTCGATTGCATATTTTGTTAAATTGTTATTTGTTACAACAGAGACAAGTTATTGAAAATGCTTTTAATTGTTTACCAAAAATAAGATTTCGAAACAATGCCCTACATATAAATAATCGATTGATCATGTAAATTCAAGTTGTATTGAACAAGTCAGAAATGACTGAAGAAGAAATTGAAGCCATTGACAGGCTCATTAAAGAATATCACCAGAGTGTGAACCGTGATGTCCCTGGTCTAAAGACGTCAACTGAAAAACCACGTTATGATACACACTGGTAAGGATAACAAGTGTCAAATATTACATACAATACATCAATAATAAGTGTGCCACTCATATCGGTCTTAAAGCGATTGCGACCAATTTTATTCCCGACTTATGCTGCAGTCAGTTGCATCGACCGGCCACACCCAATTTTACCTTGAGGTTTTCAACCCCTCCAAGGGCCCTGGTAGTTCACCGGTATTTCCCCGGCCCCCGACAACTAAATATTGTCATGGAGATAAAAATCCTAACATTTCCCCGGTAGTGCGGCGGAAGCTGGAAGGTAAAAACAACTGGATGCAACTGAATGATGCATTGTATACATGCTATCTGTTGTATTAATATGTTTTTGTAGTGTTGCCGAAAAGTAAAAATAAATAGAGTCTTTGATACAAACGATATATTGCGGGTTGAAGACATGCGGATACAATGAGGATACAATGAGGATACTTTCGAGAAACACCATGGCCCTATAAGATCAAATATCTTCACTCAAAATCAGAAGGCAAGAAACCGAGACCTGGCGAATGATTTTGCAAGATCGCCTAAAGTAATGACTGAAGTAGGTCTCCAGAAACGATTTTGACGTAGAGGTCCTGAAACATGTGGGAACAGGTTATTGTACTTCCCCATAAATAACATGTGATGATAACAACCATGTAATAATATGCATACCGGTTCAACCGCTCCCATAATATCACAGCGCTAGGAACATATGGGTGTTCATGAATGACCCACGTTAAGCATTATAGATGGATGACCCCATTTTTCATTTCATTTATTATTTGTGGTGTTAAATATCCTTGTTCTAGTGCCTAAATGATAATAATGAACATTATTATTTAAATCTGATACTAGGACACTTTTAAATAAACTTTCACAGGAACGTTATGGACAACTGATAGCAGGATTCAGGATACAGTCAAGAAATGGTCAAGTTAAAACATAGGCGGATGTATGGAGGGAGAGAATTCGATAAGATTGTCCGATAGTTAGTAAGACCATCATAAACTTCATAGACTGCAATGACCTTGTTAAAAAGCATGCGTGTTGAATGCTTGTTTGGTGTGGGTGTAGAATCGCAGAGAGAATGATGGACAGTAGCAAAGAGCAGGAAATTGTTTAAACGTAAACAACACTAATTATATTGTAAATGTGTTTCACTTTGTAAGTCCAGAAGACAAGATTCGCTGAAGGCTCTCATGGGATAACAGCAGCAGTCAGCGGCACGCGGGTGCTGCACCTCTCAGTGTATCCAAGGAAGGTATTGCAAACGCTTGTCAAAGACAAAAGTTTGACTTTTCAATGTTCAAAAATAATCGGGTCAAACAAACATCGTTACTGCATTATACAGGGTATATATATATATCCGGTGGGTTGGTGGTTAACGCTCTTGATTCAAATATGTAGTTCTCCCGATTATAACAGAGAAACACTGGAAATTACAGGTGGACAACAGTTTCCGCTGACTTTTTCGAGCGCTCGGGTCTTTTTGTTAGTGCAAAATAGCGGAATATAAACAGTGAAAGGGACGTTATATTTACTTAGCAGTTTCTTGTAAGTCTCGTCACGTTATCACGAGATATTACGAGATATTTCTTTTCCGGGACTGCCATTGATTTGTCGATACTGTATTTGGCTAAATATGTAGATGGTCACACAAAATTGACCAGGAAATGCGAAGCTACAGTAGAAAGCGGTCGTATGCTGAGGTTAGCTATGGATGAACTGCGTGTAATACCGTCGTTTCGGGTAATTCTGCGCACCTTGACTTTCTATTTCATACAGACTTTGCTGGGTCGTTTTTCTTCAGTTCTCCAGTGTTTTTGTAGATGTGTGTTACTTTTGTAAAGCTTTATAATCATGTCACCAAAATCGGAAAAGTATTTTTACGAAAATTTGACCAAAATGAGTGTCAACGGCGATTTTCGTTAATTTGACATACCACGTGACACATAAATTGAATAAAAGCACTTTTGTAATGGATGATGACTTTTTCTTTTTTGTCAACATTGTCTGAAGGGCTTACTCTTTCGATACTGTGATAAATTTCTTGTGAAACAAATCTTTGAAACCGACTATACAAAAAAACAACTCCACCTGCGCAGAATTAGACGAAAAAATTAACGTCATGAAAACCGGAAGCCATCTTGTTTTGAGACGACATTTGACTTAGTTTAGCGTTGGTATGATGTTTTGAATTGTTTACATTTGTCAATGAAGGTTGTTTCTATCCAAACAGCACCATAATTTATTCTAATAATAAAATAATATCAAATGTAGAAAGCCAATGCAGGTTAGGTGCGCAGAATTACCCGACAGCACTGTAACTGCGTGTGTGCAGGCTTCCATGAGGGACACCTCTTATAAAGTACAGATAAAGTGTCCCCGTCAGCGACCATACGATAATGAGTTTCTGTAATATGTATCGTGTATCATATCAATCTAATGATTGGCGTAAGTTATTATTGTTTGAAAACATTCACTTGTTTGCATGTTTCAATTAGTTGTCAAATGTGGCCTTTTTAATTGATGTTACAAAGAACTGTTTCTACGACCTATTGTAACTATTGTGGCATAATTTATGGAATCGTCTTCTTCTAGACTTATTGTTTTACCAATGTTTACCCAATGAACAACGAATAGTGATAATCCGTAGTTAGCGGTTGAAATGTAATGCACTTATTGTCGCACGGCACACATTTACAAAAAAAACCATGATAAATGATGGCCCGAATACCAGAGCTGTCAAAGTACTTAGGAAATCATTGACACCAAAGAAACAAGCTGGAGAAGTGACCAATACGACGAATGAGCAGGATGAGCTCACAGAAAGAGAATTGAGTAAGAGAGTGTTCATGAATGACCCAATGAATTGTGTCTAGTGCCTGAAATGATAATTATCAATACTAATATAATTTGATACCATTACATTTTGTATCTTTTACTGGACAACTGATAGCAGGATTCAAGATACAGTCAAGAAATGGTCAAGTTAAACGAAGACCAAGATAAACGATGGATGTATGGAGGTAGAGAATTTGATTAATTGTCCAATTGTAAGTAAGACCATCACAAAATTCATAGACTGCAATGACCTGGTTAAAATCATGTGTGCTGCATGTTTGTTTGCTGTAGGTGTAACAGTCAAGAAATGGTCAAGTTAAAACAAAGGCGAAAATAGACGATGGATGTATGGAGGGGAGAATTTGATAGATTGTCCAATTGTAAGTAAGACCATAATAAAATTCATAGACTGTAATGACCTAGTTAAAAAGCATGCGTGTTGAATGCTTGTTTGGTGTGGGTGTAGAATTGCAGAGAGAATGGTGGACTGTAGGACAGAGCAGGAAATTGTTAAAACTAAAACAATTATGTGCAAAACATAATGTTAATCACACGTATTATATTGTAAATGTGTTTCTCTTGGGTTAAACCAAGTCCAGAGGACACCAACTGTTATCATGGGATGACAGCAGCAGTCAGCGGAACCACCTGCTCGACCACGCTCAGCGAATCAAAGGATAGTATTGCGGATAGTGTTGCAAATAGTTGTCAAAGAAAAAATTAACTTTTCAGTGCACATAAATAATCAGTGAAACAAACATTGTGACTGCATTATAGAGGAAATGGCTGGTGGCTAACGCTTTTGATTACAAATCCGGAGGTCTCCTGATTATAACAGAGAAACACTGGAAATTACAGGAGGGAACCACAATATAGATCATCGCAGTTATATAACATAGCATCCGTCCTCGGCACGAGTGTCTAACATAGCTCGATCGGCTTGAGTGTGTTGATACGCACGCGGAGCTGTGCACGCGGAGCTGGTGCGTTACAGTACTGTTATTAATTTGTGATCACCTGATGAAGCCGTACAGGTGAAATTTTTCAAACGTCGTGTGAAGTAATAAAGTTATCGATATATTTTAGTTGATACGTGTTTGGTGGTTAGTTCCCCATTCTTAATGCTTTCTGTATTAATTATCACTACCAAAACAGAAACGTACCTGTCAATTTTCTAAGGTACTAGTATAGGGCCGCTCGTACAGTAAGCATATTGCGACACAAGTGACCCAGCTATAAAGAAATGATATTTTACAAATTATGTATTGATATTAATCACACAAAAAAACATAGCATCCACGTACCTCAAAAAGTAAAAATTCATAAATTCTTTCTCTGAGCAACCGTCCATATTATTTTAAATTGCCAACATATATGCATGGTAAGAACTTTGAATGTGTTTTTTGAAAGGCTTATGCCGAAACGTAAATAAACAGAGCGTAATGTCTTGAGAAAATAATATGTTGTGGGTTGAAGACATGGAATTGCATGGTCCTCAAAAGCATACAATGAGGACACGTTCGAGAAGCACCATTGCCCGATCAGAGCAAACATTTTCACTCAAAATCAAAAGACGAGATCTTGCGAATGATTTTGCAAGATTGGAGGTGCTTGAGCATATAGTAACAGGAGGTTTCTTCCCTATAAATAACAAATGTTGATGACTAGATTGTCGCCTTCCAACAGTACTTCCACGTACTTTGATTTATGTTGCAGAGATAACAAGGAAGAGAACATAGTTGGTGTAGGACAAGAACCCAAGGAAGCAACTACATGAACAAGTGCATAGTTGTTAATTATAAATATTAATTTAGAGACTTGTTATATCAATGGGGGAAACGTATTGGGGCGGAAGTGGATACACCGACTATTTCAATGGCCGATTTACGTCGATTCGGTAAGTAAATCTTGACTTTTCGTTGCTTAGTAAGGCGTTTGAAATAAAAACAAGCTGACCAAAGTACCCGGCCAGGTTTCTAGATGCGACCCATGGTTGTTTTCCCTCCAAGCACCTATAATTAAGCAGAACACTCGCGCAAAGTGCCGTTTTGGTTACAGATACCCTGATTTGTGAATATTTTTATCTGTAATATTTCCTATTTCTACCGATTTTCATGGTTTATGGATTGTTTAAGGGGCTAGTTTCATTATTTATATGATTATAAGTATGCATGTGCAAAAAAAATGCGATGCCATAATATTTTGAGGCAAAACACACGAAAGATCCGCTATGATACCCCTGATTTGTGCCGTTAGGGGCAAACACCCCTGACACGTAAGAAATGTGGTATAATAAAAACAACATGCGACTTGATCATTAACTGAATATTACGCGCAAGTCAGAAAAGTTTATATGTTAAAACAGGAATATGTTTTCAAGTTATACACATATATCTACTTGCCATACACATTAAATCTGCCACTGTGTTAAATTTTAAATTATATATTCACAATGTTTATGGTTATTCTAAGAGTGTTTCGTATTTGCAGAACAGCCCATAGACTGATAACGTGATGTTGTTGATGCTGCCTACTAAGACCTGACAATGAACACATACCTACAAAAGTGGATTCAATGATAGGACCAAGCATTTCAACGATTAAACAGTTGACAATGACATGGATGATGGAGTTCGATTGAAAGTGTGAAATTTTATACTAAAATGAGAAACATCAAATAAAAACCCTTAAAAAACCAACTTTGTTTTGATAAGAACATGTACATGCTTGTGTGTGATAACAGTTCACGGTGTCTATCCGTATTGGCACCCTCTCTGTGCAAAACAATAGTTTTTGACGACACAAATCGACAGGAGAGGTACGAAAACCAACGATTTTGCCAAAAATACAGAAAGTCCTTGAACCAATCTGGCCTCTAAATGCTTTAAATATCGCAACTTTCATGAAATTACGTTAAAAACAGCCTACTTTCCGTTTCGTTGTAGCACCGGAACCCTCTCTGTTCCGGCACCGGCACCCTCTCTGTGCTATAGTTATTGTGAGCACAGCGAGGATTCCCGTGCCAATCAGCTGAAACACACAGAGAGGATGCCGGTGCCACAACAAAACCGAACGTATGTATTTTACGTAATTTGATACGATACAGCGTTTTGCAGGCAGGGTGCCAATACGTTAGGGGACACCGGTGCAAGCCAGAACGGTCATTTATTTTTAACGAGGGCTTCTCACAAATTATACAAGTGTACAAATTAAATACGTATTTTTATCAAGCATGGAATCTAATCACATAGTATAGACGCACTTCATAGAGTGGGTTATCAAAATATGAGCATCCAAATGGACGGGGCAAATCGTAACACGGTTGCAGGGTTAAGATGGAAAAATACTTTAATCATACTCTGTCCTATCCTGTATCAACTCCTACCGGACAGGTTCCTATTCACTGTAGTAGTAGATACTCTACATAACTAAATACAGCAATCCCTGACGTATTCGGATACTCACCACCACGGAGCTCAAGTAAATCCGCCATATTATTTGACTCAAATGTAACTACTCACACAACCACTTAATACATACATATCATACCCCATGATTTTGGTACTTAACACCTCAAACTAAAGTCACAACGTGTCCTACGAATATTTACAACCACTGGATACAGCCGAACAAGGTCGTTTACGGTAGGTTGCCACCCTAGAGATCAGTTTTATTGGTCCGTATTTTAGTTGTTGGTTCTTGCCACTGTCACATACTCACTCACATGCTAGCTATAAAATATACAACTAATGTACTCGCCACCAACAATTACAGCCATATCAGGTCCAATGCGGTGCTCAATAGAACAGTCATCCCGAGGCTGGGTACTCGCAAACATCAACTACAACCATACCAGACTCGAAGGGGTCTCACAACAACCATATACATGTAATACCCATTTTTTAATTTTTGCCATCGGGAACAACCATACCCGGGTTTATGTGGTGATTATTCGACACACTAAACCCTTTCTAGGTAAGAAAGGGTTCTCAATCTCGAACAGCCACTATTTTTAGCCAACATATTCCCTTAGGTACAATCACACCCCACTACATGTATATGGAATAGCTACAAACCATGTATGCATGGTTACGTTCCTGTCTGTAGTAAGAGGAAGTACCGCACGCATGGTTGGTAGCTATTCCCTATAGTCAGGTATTGCTGTTCTTGTGTTGACAAGTATGCATAAGATGGTTGAACTGATTCTAAAAAAGGTAGTATATGGTTGTTGTGAGACCCCTTCGAGTCTGGCATGGTTGTAGTTGCGAGTATTCAGCCTCGGGGTGACTGTTCTATGTGGTTTTGAGCACCGCATCGGACCTGATACGGCTGTAATTGTTGGTGGTGAGTACATTAGTTGTATATTTTTATAGCTAGCATGTGAGTGTGTTTGTGACAGTGGCAAGAACCAACAACTAAAATACGGACCAATAAAACTGATCTCTATGGTGGCTACCTACCATAAACGACCTTGTTCGGCTGTATCCAGTGGTTAAAAAGATTCGTAGGACATATTGTGACTTTAGTTTGAGGTGTTAAGTACCAAAATGGGGTATGATCTGTATGTATTAAGTGGTTGTGTGAGTAGTTATATTTGAGTCAAATAATAGGGCGGATTTTCTTGAGTTCCGTGGTGGTGAGTATCCAAATACGTCAGGGATTGCTGTATTTTGTTCTGTAGAGTATCTACCAGTACAGTGAATAGGAACCTGTCCGGTGGGAGTTGATACCGGATAGGACAGAGTGTGATTAAAGTATTTTTCCATCTTAACCCCAACCGTGTTCCAATTTCCCCCGTCCATTTGGATGCTCATATTTTGTTAACCAATCGTCCAGTCTATGAAGTGCGTCTGTATTATGTGAGTAAATTCCATGCTTGATAACAAAATACGTATTGAATTTGTACAATTGCAGAATTTGTGAGAAGCCCTCGTTAAAAACAAATGACCGTTCTGACTTGCACCGGTGTCCCCTACCCGTGTTGGCACCATGTCTGCAAAACGCTGTATCGTATCAAATTACGTAAAATACATACGTTCGGTTTTGTTGTGGCACCGGCATCCTCTCTGTGTGTTTCAGCTGATTGGCACGGGAATCCTCGCTGTGCTCACAATAACTATAGCACAGAGAGGGTGCCGGTGCCAGAACAGAGAGGGTTCCGGTGCTACAACGAAACGGAAAGTAGGCTGTTTTTAACGTAATTTCATGAAAGTTGTGATATTTAAAGCATTTAGAGGCCAGATTGGTTCAAGGACTTTCTGTATTTTTGGCAAAATCGTTGGTTTTCGTACCTCTCCTGTCGATTTGTGTCGTCAAAAACTATTGTTTTGCACAGAGAGGGTGCCAATACGGATAGACACCGTGAACTGTTATCACACACAAGCATGTACATGTTCTTATCAAAACAAAGTTGATTTTTTTAAGGGTTTTTATTTGATATTTCTCATTTTAGTATAGAATTTCACACTTTCTATCGAACTCCATCATCCATGTCATTGTCAACTGTTTAATCGTTGAAATGCTTGGTCCTATCATTGAATCCACTTTTGTAGGTATGTGTTCATTGTCAAGTCTTAGTAGGCAGCATCAACAACATCACGTTATCAGTCTATGGGCTGTTCTGCAAATACGAAACACTCTTAGAATAACCATAAACATTGTGAATATATAATTTAAAATTTAACACAGTGGCAGATTTAATGTGTATGGCAAGTAGATATATGTGTATAACTTGAAAACATATTCCTGTTTTAACATATAAACTTTTCTGACTTGCGCGTAATATTCAGTTAATGATCAAGTCGCATGATGTTTTTATTATACCACATTTCTTACGTGTCAGGGGTGTTTGCCCCTAACGGCACAAATCAGGGGTATCATAGCGGATCTTTCGTGTGTTTTGCCTCAATATATTATGGCATCGCATTTTTTTTGCACATGCATACTTATAATCATATAAATAATGAAACTAGCCCCTTAAACAATCCATAAACCATGAAAATCGGGAGAAATAGGAAATATTACAGATAAAAATATTCACAAATCAGGGTATCTGTAACCAAAACGGCACTTTGCGCGAGTGTTCTGCTTAATTATAGGTGCTTGGAGGGAAAACAACCATGGGTCGCAAACTAGAAACCTGGCCGGGTACTTTGGTCAGCTTGTTTTTATTTCAAACGCCTAACTAAGCAACGAAAAGTCAAGATTTACTTACCGAATCGACGTAAATCGGCCATTGAAATAGTCGGTGTATCCACTTCCGCCCCAATACGTTTCCCCCATTGTATATAAAGCGCTTTATTTAAATGACTATCAATTATTAGCCCTGTAACACGGCACTATATCAGTTATCGGCCCCGGGTTGAAAAAGTGTTATAAAATCAGATTGGCTAATAGACCGGGCCGAAAAGTGATACTGATATTGGCCCTCCTTTTAAACAATCTGATTGGCTAGAAGACAGGGCCAAAAAGTGGCCTCTGGCCAATACGACTGCCCTCGAACAAATAACAGGGCTAATACATTATTGTGACTCGTACGTACGTGGTGTTGTCCAAAAATTCGTGGACTTTTGCTTTTATTCAAAAACCATTTTGCATAAGGCTACGAATCTATGATCGAGAGAGAGAGATTTTCCCACAAATATTCTAAGACAAAATTCCCTGACTTTTCCCTGACCGGACAGCAGTTTTCCCTGACTGTTACGAGCGCTAGGGCCTTTTAGTTAGAGCAAAATAGCGGAATAGGAACAGTAAAAGATGTTGTATAGGCAGTCATGTGGAGCGCTCGGGCCTTATAGTTAGAGCAAAATAGCGGAATAGGAACAGTAAAAGTGGTTGTATAGGCAGTGTAGAGCAAAATAGCGGAATAGGAACAGTAAAAGTGGTTGTATAGGCAGTCACGTGACCACTAGATTTTACGGCATATTTCCCTTCCGCATGGCTGTTTCAATAGTGTATTGGGCTAGTGTGTAGATGGTCATACAAAATTGACAAGGAAAAGCGAAGTTGCGGTAGAAAGCGGTTAGCTATGGATGAACTGCGTGTAAAAACTGCGTGTGTGCAGTTTTGAATGTGGAACACGTCTTATAAAGTACCATTGGCAGGGAAAGTTTCCCCGTCAGCGATCATACGATCATGAGCCTCAGTAATAAGTTTCACATATCATCGATACATCTTTAGTTTTGCGTTTCTATAACATAATTTTTGGTTGAAGTAATCAGTTAAAATTTCAATACATGAAAAATAATGTTAATCGTTACATGTTGATTGACTTAAAGTTATCAATATTTTAAGTTATCCCGAGCAAGCGTAGCCTTCATTGGAAATAATAGAATATAACAGGACACTTACCGACTATATTTAATGAAAATTCTATGACTTTTAGTGAATTTTCAAATTCGTCCGACTATTTTCAAAATGTCCTTCCTTTTCCCTGACCATGGGAACCTTGTACTTTTAGGGAATGTTTAGTGTGTATATATACATAGATGGCTTAGAACAAGAAGGTCGTAACTACCAAATCGATATATTGAGAAAACAAGAGAAAGCTGTCTGTAATTAACTCTTTACCATTTTGAAAACACGTTTTTAAAACTTCATTTTGGTCAACCTGAAAAGTTCAGATTTTTATGAAAATGAGCTCGTAAGAAGCGCCTTGTGATGCTTATTCTAAATATGTATGAATCTTAAAAGGTGACTTACGACCTTCTAATTCTAAGCCATCGATACATATATATGTGATGTGTTCTCGTTAGGCCGTTGTTTCTGCATGACTGAACTGTAGTTTGCGCATGTACATTAATCAATGCTTTGAAGTAATCGATAGCAAATTCGGATTACTGTAGAAATGCAGTAGATGTGTATCTTATCACAGTGCGTAAAAGTCAATTAGAGATCCAATCTATGTCGAATTGGTTTAATTATTTATTTCAAGCGTTAGACATCAAGGCGTTCAATAAATAGTTCATGCACCAGTCAGTTCACTGTTGCATTCGGGGATTGGCTGAGTTTATTTTACTTTTGGGTTGTTGAAGTCTCCGCCCTTTCACGGCCTTGCGGGGACAGCTGATGGTAAGATCTGCAGTATTTATATTCCCCGACCCCTGACAACTAAATATTCTCCCCGGGGTCACGGGGGTGAATCGCACTAGTTTCTATCAAAACAAAGAAGATGGCCGCCACGCTAAAAAAGGTACGTTTATGCCAAGCACTTGTGGAAACTGAGATGTAGTTATTACCTGCTCAACACTAATCTGCACATTCCGGAATTAGTAGATTCTTCAACAATCTCGTAGTTATCTTGGAATGCTTGTCTTGGAATGCTGGTCACAGGAATCGAGTCGAGAAATTTTCCAAAGAATTCGGATGATAGAACCGAGTGCTTTGTGCTGAAATCGACCATTTCGCCCAAATATGCACGTCCGTATGCGCATTTGTCATATATAAGAAGTTTTGTTTTACGTCTGTCACAAAATCAATGGTCTCTAGCTATAAAATGGCCTAAAATTAAAAATACAGTGTTTTTTTTTATTTATGGTAGGTCATTTCTAAAACATAGCTCTATATAGTACAATTGCTTATTTCAGAGTGTGCAAGGTGATTACAGCGTCTTCTAAGATGCTGCCTACACAGCGGATAGGAATCCCGGATGATGAAACATAATTCCTAACATCGTGGATATTTCTCCGTTACGGAAATGCCCGAGTAGATAAGTTACGATTGGTTGTACGTATGGCAGAACCATGTAGATAATTCAAAAGTGTAATTATAGTTTCAACTTTGTATCAAACTCCCAATCATTATTATAAAACAGTTGATGTGCCGATACTTATAATATTAACAGTTCGGCGTGACGGAAAAGGACACAAATGTGTTAAAAGATTAAACGTCATTCGTGAATTATATGTCGTGACGTCATAACGTATAATACGCCGATACTAACGTCATTATGGCAACGACGATCTGTGCGAACACACAATATGAAAGAAATAGTTAATGCAAGTATTCAAGAAACTGAGAAGCGTTTCTTAGATGAAATGCTAAAATATGTTAAAGCAGAAACCAACAAAATAGAACAGCTTTGTGATTTTGCTCAACGAGTAGATGAATTGACTAGAGAAGCAATTGGTAAAAAAGACAACAATGACCTTGGAGCTGGTGACGTGGACTGATTGAGAGCACGGATACGTAACCAGCATGTTATACACACTGAAAAAAGAAACATAATTGAAGGTATGTATGAGTTGTGTGAAGACATTTCGATGGCTTAGAACAAGAAGGTCGTAACTACCAAATCGATATTTTGAGAAAACACGGAAAAAAACTGTCTGACATTTAATCTTTACTCATGGTAAAACAATTTTGTGTTTCATCTACTTCGCTTCGGGCCATATACCATTCTAGCTCAGACTGCCCAGTCCGTAATCTTCCATATTGCCCCCAAAGCCATGTTAATTATTTTATTTGTTAAATAATTGCTTCGCTTTACTTTCACAGGTCAATTCAACGAAGAAGTTGACTTACAAAACGTTTTCACCAGTCAGGAGGTGACGTCACACATCAACGGAAGCAGAAGTCTAACCCTACTGCCAACTACATGTTTCAATGATACTACAGTCGAACACACATATAGTAAGCCCATACCAATCAGCAGATCATTGCCTGTATCTGACATTACCAAGCAACAACATGATACTGACAGCGTATCGAGCATATCTACCAGACTGGTCAGTGACAACAGTGAAGACTCATTTAATTCAACCGTGGATATCGATGTGTCCAATGTGAATGGTATCCAAGAGTATCCTGAGATGAATATCGTTAAAAGCTCACGTGGTGAGATCAAGAGATCACACTAATGACGAGATGAATCAGATTGAATTAGATTACATTGCATCTGAACACAACAAAACCGTGTTTACAAGCAAACACCACGACACAGGTAAAGAAGGTAACAAGAAAAGAGGTTTTATCTCTCGTGTTAGATTATTCTTGAGAAGAATGTGTTGCTGTTCCGTACAAGTGTAGGACTCAGAGTGAACAGTAACTGTTGTAGACGTTTTATTGTTTGAACGCATGTCACGTGGTTGATGAAACCGTAGTTTTCTTGTGAATTAAACTTTTTTTTTCACCTAGAATTTGTATTTTTATTTTCTGTCAAGATTGCCCGCCCAGGCCGCCTACCTGTATTAGCTTGCATTATTCATTTCCTTGACGTCAATCGTGTCGATTCCGCACGTTTTTGACGTACTTGTTGATAGAGTTTACCAACGTTACGTGAATCACGTGTATACCGGTGACTTTGCCTTTCTTTTCTGATTTTGACGTCATTCCTAAATTCTGCACGTTTATTCATGTATTTTAATTTTACGGATATAGTTCTACCAAAAGCACATGCATCACGAGTTCACGCTTTGCTACGTCAATCTGATTTGAATCTGGACTTTCTCTACACTGAATGTAAATGGCGTTTAATGACAAGCATGATAGGGAAACTGTGTTTCTCTAGACATGTTAATACTCAGAACTATAGGTGCACGTAACAAGCCTTAACTTAAGCATGAACGTATGCCTTGGTCCCACTGAGCATTTTGGCATGTTCTCCCGATTTAAATAAATTAGCTTCGAGATACATCGGGCAAAGGGACATCACACATTTTCTAGTGATTACTCCGAAGCTTCCCCTAGACCACGAGGGCTCATTTCCAGATGCATTCCGGTGTACATTTATGGACAGTGGTGTGTAGTCGGGGGGAAATGGCCGTTCGGAACATGACTGGAACCTACTCAACTCTATTCTACACGTTCCGGTATAAGCAGATTCTTCAACAGCCTCGAAGTTATCTTGGAATACTGGTCACACGATGAATTTCCCAACAAATTCGGACGATATAGCTTAATACTATGTGCTAAAATCGACCGTTTCGCCTAAATAAGCACGTCCGTATGCGCATTTGTCATATATTAGAAGTTTTGTTTTATGTCTGTCACAAAATTAAATTACTCGAGCTATAAAATAGCCTGAAATTAAAAATACAGCGTATGTGATTACTTATGATTCACTGTGATACACGCATCGTTATAGTGTGATACTTATTGTGATGCATCGTTCCAATCAACGATTAATACGACAGTATTTCAAATAAATTAGTTTACAAGTAACCTTTTCGTTCTTCGAAATCGACTTTCAATGGTGGTTTTGCTTTTTTCTTCATTACACTGTAAAGAATAACAAACACACTGGAAATGCATTGTACACTTAACGTACAGGGAATTTTAGTATAAAATATATGGCGCAGAAAATATCCACGATGTTAGGAATTATGTTTCATCATTCGGGAGTCCTATGCGCTGTGTAGGCAGCATCTTAGACGTGTTGCATCCCTGTTCAAACCCCATCTCTTAATAACGATGAGGGTAATTTCATAGCAGATCCAGTTTCGGTCGCATGCTTATTTAATGACCATTTTTGTAACATCCATAAAACTGTTCATATTGACAAATCTATTGTTTACAAGCCACCTGATTCCTTAAAATCCTTGAACAAATCTAAGTTAAAAAATTCTGAAAAATTTACCATTCCACTAGTGTCTAATGATTTTGTTGAAACCCAATTAAAATCCCTTGACCCGACTAAATCGACAGGTACTGATAACATCAATGTCAAATACCTAAAAATATCAGCATCAATAATAGCACCAGCTTTAACAACTGTATTTAATTGTAGTATTAAATCAAATAAATTCCCATTAGCCTTCAAAACAGCAAAAGTTATCCCAATCTTCAAGAATGGTGATAAACATGATAAAACCAACTATAGACCAATTTCTATTTTGCCAGTCATTTCATTAATACTTGAAAGACATGTAAGCAAGTGTTTGAAGTCTTATCTTTCTGAAAATAAACTTCTCTACGACAGACAATCAGGATTCCGTAAAGACCACTCGTGTCAAACTGCTTTAATAAGAAGTATTGATGACTGGATTTCAGCTGTAGACAATAATGAAATAGTTGGCACACTGCTCATTGATTTAAGTAAAGCGTTTGACTTAGTAAACCATGATATTTTACTACAAAAGCTTTCATTATATGGTATTCAGTTTTCAACATTAGATTGGTTTGAATCCTACCTCAATTTTAGAACTCAAAAAACATTTATATCTGGCAAATATTCTGGCCCTGGTAATGTTTTAGCAGGTGTTCCACAGGGCTCAGTTCTTGGCCCGCTATTGTTTTTGATATATATCAATGACTTGCCTCTGTCACTTTCACATTCTATTGCCGACATATTTGCTGATGATACCACCTTATCAACTCACAGCAAGTCTTTAGATCATGTAATATTTTCACTTACCAGAGATTTATTGCATGCTGATCAGTGGTGTAAACTTAATCAAATGTCTATTAATTCTAAAAAATCCAAGGTTTTATTTATAACAAGTAAACGAAATAAACATCAAATTGTTGAATCCAATATCAACATTCCTTTTCAAGGTAATTCAATTGAAGCTACTTCATCAGCAAAGCTATTAGGTATCACAATTAACGATAGCCTATCTTGGGCAGACCATATCACTAATGTGATAAAGAAATTGACTTTTGCTGTATTATATGGGGAAATTGTACTAGCAGTCTTGAAGATAAACTTATAAAATTCCAGAAAAGAGCGGCTAGATGAATTCTTGATAGCGATTATTCTACTCCTTCAACTGCTCTATTTTCAAAACTTAAATGGATGACATTTCATGAGCGTGTTATTTATCTGAAAGCTATCCAAATGTACAAGACTCTCAGAGGAGATGCACCAGATTATCTTCAGAATGCATTTACATTTACTACAGATATTCATTCACGACTGTTACGTTCTTCTTCTACATACCAATTGTACAGTCCAAAACCCAACACCGAGTTATTTCGCCATACTTTTGTTTTCTCTGGCACCTCAATATGGAATTCTATCCCTCTTTACATCAAAAACTCTACTTCTATTCAACATTTTAAAACTTTATATCTACGCTGGGTGAAGCCATCATACTTTGAAACATCCCATGCTATTGCTACAACCTAATGACTGGCTAGCAAACTTCATGCAAACATTACTATTGCAGGTATAATAATCTATATATCCGTCTGCATAATTATTCCTTTGTGTATTATGTTTTTAAAATGCCATTGCTTTAAGTATATTGATAATGTCGTTCACATGTATAATGATACGCTGGCTCCTATGGTGTGTCTATATCGGATTAAGCGTTTTTGTTTAATTACAGCAGTAGATATTGTCTTGATAATGTTTCTATAACTATGCATAGGTATACCTTCTTTTTTTCAAATCCTTTCACTGACACTCTTTTATGTATTTTTCAACTTATATTGTGAGACATCATAGGGGCCAAAATATCAAAATATCAAATATCATTGTTTTCTTGGCATAGTTATTTTTCTAGTTCATTGTTCATTGTTGAGGATCTTATGAAAGATTGATTGTTTCGTATATTGTCAAATAAGTTTCCTCGTAAAATAAAGTCTTTATTATTATTATTATGTTCCTACGACGCTGTACAATTGTCTTATACACCCTGAAATAAGAAAGTGTGCTACATAGAGCTATGTTTTAGAAATGACACTCCGCCTACCCATCAGTCACTTGTTTTTACCATAAATGAGAAAACGCCGTATTTTTAATGTTAGGCCTTTTTATAGCTCCAGACATAAAACAAACTCTTATGTATGACAAATGCGCATACAGACGTGCGTATTTGGAAGAAACCGTCGATTTTAGCACTAAGCTATATCGTCCGAATTTGTTGGAATATTCCTCGACTCGAATCCTGTGACCAGCATTCCAAGATAACTACGAGGCTGATGAAGAATCTACTTGAGTTGAGCAGGTTAATAGCTACATTTCAGTTTCCACAATTGCTTGATAAAAAAGATTTTGGCATAAACATACATTTTTAAGCGTGGCGGCCATCCTTTTTGTTTTGATAGAAACTAGTGCGATTCACCCCCGTGGGGGTATTGGTTCGGACAAACATTCACATTGAAGGTAAACTCACGACCGATTCTCGCAGAGGCCGTGGATGAAACTGACTGACTGGTCCATAAGTGACGGAATGAAACGCAAATAATACCAGGCCTACTTCCCAAGCCCCCGTCTTAAATAGCAGGAAGACCATTGTATAGAAAAAAGTATTAGACAAGGTGATGCTCCCCGTGGGATGTTTGTCACAGAAAAAATACTCCAGAATATGAAAAAGAGAGTTATGGTTCTTAGCCATTGCATTTTCCCTCAATGAGATCTATTTATCTATGAAGTTTCAAATTGATATCTCTAATACTGTTCAGTTATGGCATAGACAGGAATTAGGTATGAAAAATTACAAAGGGGAATAACTAAAAAAATATGTAATAAAGAGTCATGGTTCTTTTGCACTGCACTGCCATTCGATGGGATATATTCACCTATGAAGTTTCAAATTGATATCTCAAATACTGTTGGAGTTAAGACCCGGACAAGAATTAAGTATGAAAAAAAAACACAGGGCAATAACTCAAAAACAGGTTATGTAGAGTTGCGGTTCTTGAGCACTGCACTTCAAATCATTGAGATATATCCACGTATGAAGTTTCATGATGATACCACACATACTTTTTAAGGGCAATAACTCCAAAAATAGGTTATGTAGAGTTGCGGTTCTTAAGCACTGCACTTCTACTCATTGAGATCTATCCAACTATGAAGTTTCATGATGATACCTCACATACTTTTTGAGATAGGTTCCGGACAAAAACAAAGTAATGCACTTCTACTCATTGAGATCTATCCACCTATGAAGTTTCATGATAATGAAGTTTCATGATGATAACTCACATACTTTTTGAGATAGGCTCCGGACAAAAATATTGGTTCGGACGGACGGACGGACGGACAAGGCGGCAACTTTATGCTCCCCCGAATTTTCGGGGAGCATAAAAATCAGACAAGGATGGAAGCACTCGATCTAACCAGCCGAGAAACTCCAAAACACACTGAGCAATGCCCACACATGAGCCAAAGAAACAAAACAAATCCAAGTCCCCGCCGAAAAATGCAGGATGACCCAAACTCATAAAGAAATGATAGAATAAGCGGTTATTGCATGAGACTGAATAAAATGCAGCCAAAACTCGACCTAGTTCCCCATGACCCCGCTGCACAGCGACACAACCTTTGCCAAAACGGCAACCAAACATCCGCGTGATTATAAGGAACATCTGCTTATAAAAGTGTAGAGGGTTTTGTCATCATACTTTCATAGTCGACGGGGTAAGCATTAATGTAGGCCAATGCCCTAGTTCTATCTGTTAAGAACTGTCTTGACTTTGGGCATTGAGTTTTTTATCTGACATAGTTTCCACATGTAACCGGGTGTATAGGATTTAATTACTAATAGGGGAGAAACTTGTGTAGGCAGCCGGCTAGCTCAGTCGGTAGAGCATTCGCCCTGTAAGCGAAGGGTCCCGGGTTCGAGCCCCGGTCTGGTTGCACATTTTTCTTTCCCTGTTACACACAGTTAAAAGGCCGAAATACATAATGAAGCCGCTCCTGAAAGCTAATAAGAATACTATAACCGTACAAAACTATACCCCCTAGTTTCGGCAAAGCGACACAGTTTCAGCAACAGAACAGGTAAGCTGAATGACCCAGCCTCAATTAAACAAACGCCTCATCTAAGTATCAATCATTAGCGGTGTACATTTTGGAATACCTAAATCTAGTTCGAGTTGTATGAAGCCTCCTGAAATTTATACCAAGAATACCAGTAATAACAAACAATTAGAAATTGCAAGCAATGTAGAAGCCCCCTACCTGGTTTAGTCCCCTACCTGATTTACAGGTTGTCAATGTTTCTGTTGCTATTTGCAATCACACTAGTCCCCGCTCTCAGTTAACGCTCATGCAGCGGTGGAAGCATTATCCATTACAAATAGCCGAATTCAACTTGCATACGTACGCTTTCCAACGGTTTATAACAATATATTGGACAAGTATGACAAAAATATATGAGGAAATCGGACAAGGTAGGCAGCAATCAACTCGACCGGTCGAGGGCAGAAAAAGCAACATAACACAATTAAACGGAGCAATGCACAAACATAACCTTGCGGAAAAAATGTTTTCTAAAAAGCCCAATTCCCTACTGTTAGTAGGATTACTTGGTATCACAAAACATGTCAAGATGGGTGACTCCAAAGAGCCTTTACTGCGACTTGACCTAGTTACCAAACTTCGTGCCCATATCAAGCGACAAAACAAGTATGGTTCGGATCGACGCACGCGCATAACCCAACGGTTGACGCGAAAATAGTGGCGGCTCAAAAATATAATTTCTTGTCTATACTAGCGTCTGAAAGTTATCAAAAAAGTATTCTCCTGGTTTTGGCGTAGCACTGTCAAGGCATCCCAATTTTAAAAAATCAGACATATTCAGAAGTCCTGTGAAGGTAGAGGTGAAGTAAATGTACCTCTTTATGTCATATTAACGTTGGGTCACTGTCCTTGATGTTTAAAACTAGGTCACGGGATGATTGTGATTCATTTGGTTGCTGGGTTTGTGCGGCTGGGTCGCCAAGCAGCGGGACCTAGGTGAACTTAGTCGGGTATTGGCGGCGTTTCATTCAGTTTCAGACAATAAGCGCTATTCTATAATGTCTTTGTAAAATTGGGTCATCCTGCATTTTTCCGCGGGGACTTGGACTTTTAGTTGTTTCTTTAGCTTGTGTGGGTACATTGCTCAGTGTAGTGATGTTTCTGATTTCTGTGCTCGGCTGATTAGGTTGAGTGCTGCCTTCCCTGTATGACATCCTCGTACTTTTTTTCAGCGAAATGATCCACGCGGTATCGATCATTCTAGAAAGTGATTCAACACTATATGTCGGTTTACTTGGATTTAAGCCTGGATAACTTGGATTTAAGCCTGGATAACAACTCATTTTCAGCATTCGAAACTCTATACATACGTTTCGTCAAATGACGCATTTATCGCGTTTATTGTTTCTACATCAATTAAAATTTCAACATTAATGTTACGTAAGCACGTGAATCTCCCAGCGGAGTTCGTAAAACTCTAAATTTTTAAATCCGAACACGAGATAATTCAGGATTGTTATTTATAGTGGACACTCATTCACACACAAGACGCTTTCCATCGTACCAATAACTTCGACTACATTTTGTGCTTTTTCACCATTTTACTTTTGGGCCCCTCTGTTGGAGGCCCCTACTGGTATTCAATCGGAGGGGACTACATGTCTGCCCTTCGTATGTCCGTCCGTCAAGAAAATCTGGATCATGTCGTATTTTAAAAACTTTTGGCTTATGAAACTTGGTATGTGGATAGGGGCCATGAGATTATGCACGTATATGTGTTATTATTGTACATTGTTGATTGAAATTTACGAGCCACAATTTTGATTGTTTAAATGACAACCAAACACTTGTAATGTACCAGTTATATAGTACATCCACGCCCAATCCCCGATGATGGGCGGTGTATTGTCGGGTAAACGACCTCGTTTTTACGTTCCGGTCGAAGAAATGTTAGAAATGTTTTCTTCGAACCAATACTCCGGGGACAATATTTAGTTGTCAGGGTTCCGGGGAATTTCTGGAGATTTAACCATCAGGTGTCCCCCGCAGGGTCGTGGAAGGGCGGGGATTTTGACAACCCCGGAGATAGGCCGTGGAAGCAACTGACTTGTGCATTAAGTGCAAGTTTATTTATTATGCATCATGCTGACATGCGAATTGATCACGCATGAAACGAGATTGAAATTAATTTGAAACCCAAACTTGGATTTGGTACGATTAAAACCACATAAATGAGCTTCGTCAAATATTCATTCGCGTTCGATGTGCAATAAAAGATCAAAACTGTATTGAAAGTTTCCATGTGTTCCTTATCAGCGTGGTTGTATGCATAATGCACATTCAAATCGTTCTTGGTTTGTGCGGCGCATGTGATAAGCGGTGCTGCAGTAGTTAAAATAGCATCATGCATCCACAATCACTTCTCTCTTTCAAAAATTGGTACTGTTTATGCACCAGTCAGTTGCATCCTTGCAACACCCCACCCCAGGGTTTTATGCGCCAGTCAGTTGCATCCTTGCCCCACCTTCCGGGAGGGCCGGGAATTTTACTTTTATGGCTCTTAAAACCCCCGCCCGGCAAGGCCCCATCCACAGCCTTGCCTGGGACAGCTGATGGTTAAATCTCACCGGCCCCTGGGTACTGTTTTATCAAAGCATACACGCTAGCGTAAACCTAAGATTTCCTAAAATATTGCGTACGTCGATAATATTTGCGTAAATGCGTTTTACAAAGCTTTTTTAGTTCACATTCTGTCGTAAGTTTTAGCTATTTCTACGCCAAGGCTGGCAACCCTAAATGGCAAATATGAACGTAAGTGAAGAGTTTTTAACACGCACTGATGATTTTTGACCGTCGCATGTTATTTTAGACCGTCATTTGTTGTTTTAGACCGTCACTTGTTGTTTTATAGGCAGTGATTAATCATCAAATTTTGACGTATATTTATTCATTCTGGAACCAGTTATATGTGTCCCGTGTAACGTTCAATCTTCAATAATTTTGCGTAAATGTATGCAAGTAAATGTACTTGCAATCGTTTACGAATTTGCGTAAGGGAGATATCGATGGGTACATTTACGCGACATTTACGCATTGTTAGTAAAACAGCGCCCTGGAAACTAAATATTGCCCCCGAAATATTGGTTCGGAGAAAAATATTCGATCACTTCCCGGCAATGTGGGGGGGGTAGCCAGAAGGTAAAAACACGACCCTGTCGGAGGTGGGGAATGTATTACATAAGTTCTTGTCCCTTCTATATGCAAGCATTTGTAGTTCATTGAAAAATTCATTCCTGTCATTCTATTTGATTTATGTAGCACTGGTAGATTTTGTATATCATAGTATCAGGTGAATGATTAGAGTATGTTAGAACAAGTGGAACTATATCGGTTTCTTTCTTCGTTGTTTTCGGTAGTTTAAGGGTATGAGGAATGCGGACAAGGAACTTAAAGGCAGCACTCTACCTAACCAGCCGAGTACAGAAATCATTAATAACTCAACTACATGTACACTTCAGCAATGCCCACACATAAATCAAAGAAATAATTAAAAGGGCAAACCCCTCCGACAAATACGGGATGACCAATGCAGTTACCCATCTTCACTAATTCTCACATTGAAATGTTTTAAAATACCCATGTTCCATGCTGCAGTGCTTTCATTCAAAAGTAGCAAAACTGCCAAACAAATTTTAGAAAACATGCGTAACTCTATGAGTCAAAACAAACTATTAAAACAATACATTTAGTATCATCTTCACAGTACATTTTGTACAGTGAATTGGCCACAGGGACAAGCTAAAAAGTCTCCGCACAACACCAACTTGATACCACCAAACAATTACATTATTTCCTGTACGTAAGATAACTCATGAGGTACACCATTTGTGTGCCTATTTACATTGAACTTAAAAAGTATGTGATATTTCTTATAACCAATGTAGTTTACAGTACAAATCAACAAAAATAAGTAGTCTGGCTTTTAAACAATATAAAAATAATAGAAGTGAAGACAACTACAGTACTTTTAAATCTTTGAGAAATAAAACACAATATTTGATTGATTTATCTAAGAAAAGCTTTTTCACTGAATCTCTCGAAGACAATAAGAATGATTCCAAGTCACTCTGGTCTATTCTGAAAAATCTTGGCTTACCTTCTAAAAAAGGGCTATCATCTTCATGTTCAATTATATGTCTCAATATTGAGGGTGCCATTTGTTTTGATAAGAAGATTATAGCTGACTCCTTTAACTCATTTTATACAACAGTTGCATCAAAACTTGTTGAAAAATTACCAGCTTGTGTCAATATGTTTGGTATATATATTTTGTTACAAATTTTTATGCAAGTTTAGGTGTATTGCCGAATAGCTATTCATTTTCACTAGTGTCAGAAAGTCAGGTTTTAAAATATTTAATTCAGTTTGGTGCTAACAAAGCTACTGGATTAGATGGTATTCCATCCCGTTTTATTAAAGATGGTGCTTCCATAATTGCTGAACCACTTGCCCATGTCATAAACTTGTCACTCATTCAGGGTGTGGTACCAGAGGATCTAAAATCAGCTAGAGTTGTTCCTATTTTTAAGAAAAATGACAAAACGTCTGTTGGTAATTACCGCCCACTTTCAATTCTTAGTATTGTGTCAAAAATCTATGAAAAGGTGGTATATGATCAAATTGAGTCCTACTTTAGGGAAAACAAATTATTGTATAAATTTCAGTCCGGATTTAGAAGTGGATTCTCTACAGATACATGTTTAATTCATTTAACAGATTATATTAGAATGCAGATGGACAAAGGCCACCTTATAGGCATGATTTTGTTGGACCTTCAAAAAGCTTTCGATACTGTAGACCACTCCATTCTCCTTATGAAACTGAGAGCTGCAGGGCTTAGTGATGATATTTTTAAGATGTTTTAAATCCTATTTGACTGATAGACAACAATTAGTTGATGTCTCTGGTACCCACTCTGCTACTGCACCAATCACATGTGGAGTTCAACAGGGATCCATTCTTGGTCCACTGTTATTTTTGATTTATGTTAATGATATGTCAGCTGTGGTTAAAAACAAGCTTTTGTTATATGCAGATGATTCTGGCATTCTTGTATCAGGAAAATGTATGTCCTCTGCGGAAACATCCTTGAAAGATGACTTACATCTTGTTTGTCAATGGTTGGTTCATAACAAGTTGTCACTTCACCTTGGTAAAACTGAGTCAATTTTATTTGGATCTAAACATAGACTTAGGTCAAACTCTTTCCTAAACATGTAATGGTACAAATATTGAACCAACTACTGCAGTAAAATATCTTGGTGCTACTATTGATCAGACCCTATCTTTTGATTCCATGGCCCGATCAATATTAAAGAAAGCTAATGCCCGGTTAAAATATCTATACCGTAAAAAAGGTTACCTCACTCAACACACCAAGAAACTTCTTGTTATGGCCCTTATCCAATGCCACTTTGATTATGCCTGTTCTATATGGTACCATGGGCTCACCCAGTCACTTAAATCCAAGCTTCTAACCACCCAAAATAAGTTAATAAGATTTGTGCTTGATTTAGATGCTAGGTCGCACATAGGAAGTCAGCATTTTAATCAACTTAATTGGTTACCGGTCAATAAGCGTGTAGACCAGATCATTCTGTGCCAGGTTTTCAAAATAAAAAATGGTACAGCCCCAGACTATATGGGTGATAATTTCATTTTACAGGATTCTGTTCATTCATACAGAACAAGATTAAGTGATCAGGGAGGATTTTCTGTTCCTAAGGTCAAAGGTTTTGGGAAACAATCTTTTTTCTACTCTGGCATTAACCAATGGAGCCAGCTGCCTGCTAGTATAGCACTGACTGAGAAATTGCCTGTTTTTAAAGCAAAAGTCAAGAAACATTTATTTATGCATAGAAGTTTTAAGTAATTTATATCTACATCATTTAATATTCAAGTAAATTAATTATATTTTTTTATTTATGTCAGAGTTATTTACTATTTTTATAGTTCCATTTATTTATTACTGTAATGTATGCCAGGTAGAGTCTTTCAGTATTGGTAAATTCTTAACTTTAACTTGTTTTTTTTTAAAAATATCATTTGACTGTTGACACATATTGTCTGTGATATAAATAATGCATAGAATGCTTTAAAGTAACTGTGATAAATTAATATGCTTATGCATTATGTTATTATATCTGTGCAATAGTCTATAATACATTATACTTTATGCCTCTCTATGTCATGCCATCAACACTAAAGGACCACAATGGAAATAAGAGTTATCTCTTTTTTGTGTTATCCTTAATGTTGGTGTGCCTGTCATGGGTACTTTTGAATGCATGTACGTTAATTTGTTTTATTATGTATACATGTTTTTAATTATCCATGTAATATGAACCTCAATACTGAATAAAATCTATCTATCTATCTATGTAGTCCCTAAGGCTTGGGTATTTCCCTTTTTGAACTCCTGTTACGCGAGTGTTTTTAAAAGGGTTCGATCCTGCTTAGGAATTTTTCTGTAAATATTTCACCATATCATATGCTATGTAACTATGTATATGCTCCTCCATATCAACAAACATATATGATCTTTTCCTCCCAGTCCTTCATTCCAGGGACCTGTTCACCATCTCCAGTCTTTCGCATTTCCGACCTTCTTCCGGTCTGGCTCTGGAAAGACGAATTTTATAATGCCAATTGTCTAGTAGCACTAATTATATATACAATTTAACATGTATTTATCATGGACTTGAAATATACTGCATTTGTCACTTAAACTTTTAAAGAATGATTTAATTGATTAAAATAAACATACATAAGGTGCCATAACCTTGAGGTCTCCCCATTTCTTTTCAAGTTCTCCGGTAGTCCTGAGGATTCCACTCACACTTCTCACCTTCTCCCACAAAAAAGGTGTGAAAAGATCTGACAGGAAAGGTAGCAATCAACCTAACCAGCCGAGCACCGGAATCAGAAACAACACAACACAGCAACCCTGAGCAATGCACACACACAAGCCAAATAAAAATCCCCGTCGAAATAATGCAGGATGACCCAACGTTACGAAGAAATTACAGAATAGCGGTTATTGCATGAGACCGAATGAAACGCACTAAGGACAGTGACCCAACATTATGCGACCCTAAAGAGGCACAACTACGACCTGACCTAGTTTAATATAATGTACAAGGTAGGAGTTGGTTGGGAAATAACATCACATATTTATAGCAACTACACTGAGCAATGGACACAAGACGTTGCATCTCTGTATGACTGGCTGACGGGTCCCCGCATGTGGACTATAACTTATGTTTATTACTATAAACTGCATCTAAAAAGTCAAAATGTAAGCAAATTATACAAATCACAAAAGACTTTACATACAAAATATAATTCTATATAGCCAGCTTCCAAGTGGAGTCGATCCCATATTACAGTTATCGTACGCATATATGTGCCTCAAGTAATTTTGTCCCAAATTTGTATAAATTCTCCGTTGGAGATGGTTGTGGGGGCTCGGTTGAAGATTCAACTCGGCAAAAGTTCTCAAATGATTTCCTCGAGTACCATTCAGTATGCAATCTTCAACTATTACATTAATAAAACTATACATCGATATCTTATCCTTCGGCATGTCTTCACACATTCCATTTTCTTTGAAACGATTCACGACTCTATTCAAAGCAAATGTATTATTGATGGTTAAAAAACAATCGTCTTCGTCTTTTTCACTCCTTTCAGTTTTAATCGCTTTCCGTCTCTTTAATGTATATTCGTTATTTATACAGACAGACGTATACGTGTTTTTGGTTCAAACAGCGCCACCACCTAATCTTTGGTACTAATATAGTTCGATTTCGAGCATTGAGCCGTGACTGCAATCCATTCGCCGATAAAGATTGTCGTGGGATTGACTATTCAGATATGTATAACGCTCTTAAGTAAGTAGCATATCTTTAAATCACAACTATAGAAATCAATAAATCACGGGTTACCCGCACGAATAGACTCGTCTAAAAGGTCATGGCTCAGGGTTCAAAATTGAACTATACAGACTTACGTACATAAAAAATAGTAAAAATAAAATTATTATAAAATAATTCAAGTCTACGAACCTATCACATGGGTATGTTAAGCCATACTTCCCGAAATGTTGATATATACTGAGTTCCAAAAGTTCCGCATCCAATATATGATGTGTCTTTTTTACTAGAATCTCCAACTTATTTATGATAATTCAAATGCGCATGTGTAGAGCGATGTGTACTTGATATAAATCCATGTCAGTTATCGATTTGAAGATATGTATCAAACCATAATAAAACCACATGTGACACCACCCAACGATTCCAAAGTACACACAACGATAAACTACTGTTTTGTAGTGGAAGGGAGGTAATAAATACCGAAAATTATCTCTCTTTGACCACAGACAATTAATGATGTTGCAATAGAGTCTGTACAACAGGCCAGATTTTAAGAAACATCCGCTTTGACATAAAGAACGCAACAATAAAGCAAGTTTCCCATAATTTTAATGTCGGGTGGTCTACAATTAAGCTACAACAATGCCGTTTTTCTTGGTGCAAAAATAGAGCAGCATTACCTGTCTATGTCAGCGGCATTAACCCTTGACCTGTTGTCACGTGGTACGTCATATACAGTTTTTTTCCGATGGAGATGATACAACAGTCTTATTATGATAGAGACATGTCAATTTAATTGGACTCAATGTATTTTAGGTGAAACACCAGCTTCTAGCGTCTTATATACACGAGTCGTTCACAATTATACATTTTTGCAATCAAATTAAGCGTACATTTCTAACTTATTTGACTAATTTATTGTGTTTTTTCGTAACACAGACACGATGCAAGTAAACTGGAAGTGAAATTAAAGTAAAAAATGAAGAACCCAAATTATGCGTGCTTGAATAGACGTTTTTACCATTTGTGATGGTGTGATCATTCAAGCGTGACGAAATCCAACGGAAATAGGTTCAATATTAACACTAAGGGTACGCAAATGGACAGTGTTCCTAAAAAATTCTTTTAAGTTAACTTTTCCAAAAAAAATGAATTTTGAATTTAGATGCAGAACTTTTGGAACTCAGTATATGATGAATACATCACAGGTGAGTGATGACGTTTTGAAACTTTAAATAATGAAAACAACCCACCAAATTATGTTCGTTTAATTCATAGAAGAACACATAATGCCTGTGCCTGTCTTTGTAGTCATCGAACCAAATTGTTCCTAACAGCTGCTCTTGCATTCCCATCAACAGGCTGTTGTATATGTTCGACATTTACAACGTCGTCTACCATCAAATCTTAAGCTTGTGGAAGGGGCACATTCTGTCTACGCATAGGTAACTTCATTTGTAACTTCATACAAGCTGTGATCACACCACAGGCATTACCGGTAGTTGGTGACCTACTAATAACCCCTGATTTGTGTACTGTAGACATATGAAATAGAAAATAACACTATGTTATGAATAGAAAATTTATTTTATATTGGTTCGTGGCTTAATCGGCGTGACATACAAGCAGGAACTACCTCCCATGAACAATGACTGGTTTTGTAAGTCGCTGTCTAGTCAACTGGAAGCAAACATTTGAGATTCGACGTCTCCTCGATAGCCTACTGGTAGTGTGTCCCGAGTTCGATCCCAGGCATCGTCATACCAGAGACAATACAAAAAATGGTACCTGAACTTCCCTTGCTAGATTCAACGCATCTAAGGAAACTTGCTTTTATTTTCTCCTACACCTATGGCGATGGATAACACCAGGAATGAGATGCTGGGAGTGATTAATATCATTTGTCAATAAACTGTACACTACAGACAATTTAATAAAATGCTGCTATGTTTCGGTCTTTGATGAGGATGGCTTTGTTCACCTAGGTCAGTCGGAATATAAAATAGTTCACTTTGCTAGGAGGTTGACTAGCAAGAGTAGATGGCCCTTACTGATTATTAGGTAGTATGATATATACCATTTCCGACTATTGGGTCGTTATGGGGCATACACGCCAAGCATCTCTGGTTTGACCGGAATGAAAGTAAACGTCAGTTCAACTCGTGTAAATATTTGCTTTACGTGTTAAGTGGGCGTTTGCTCCAGAAATGTGGTGCTATAGTTATTAATTATGTAGAACTGTTATATAATAGACGATGAACAAGTGTAAAAGTTTCTTTGCTGATCTACTTTATCTGTCAGTCTGCCTCAAGGCGTAGCTAATTTGTTAAATTAGTACAATCGTGCTAGACTGGTGTGTATTACAAAGACAGTGCCAAAGGATGATTGAAAGCCATAGTGATTATACCGTCCACCCGCTCTCCATTAATTTGTATTGACCATAGTGCTCACACATTTGTGCTAATCTTTATCAAACGTGTTACAATAATCACATTTACACAATTTAGGTCGAGATCGCTATTGTTACACGCGACAGTCGGCTCTGTACAGGTTCAACCACAAATAAATCAGAAATGCAACCAATGCATTTAATTAGTAAATATAAGGAATGGTTTCCCCGAGTATCATTCTGTATGCAATCTTACAAATCAATACACGAAATAAGATGTATGCCAAATTCCCGAATCAAGCTTTACAAGGTATAGATAGTTCGTCCTTTGTCCTACCTTCAGACACTCTTAATTTCAACAATCCTCGTTCCTATTTAATGCAAAATGTATGCTGTATCAATCGTTGACAACCATTCTTCCTCTTTGTGTTGTTCGTTTTTTTGTTTACTCCATTCAGGTTCAATCGATTTCCGCCTCTTTAATATGTATTTGTTATTTGTTTATTCTTATAGTCTTCTCCGTCGTTTTACACCGACCACGTCATTTTCACTTTCGTTTCAAACAAACAGCGAACATGCTGGTCCCAACCCTTCTGCCATCTATCTACAGTAACTGTCCCTGGATTAGCAAGTACGGCTTCCTTCAAGATTGTGGACGCGGCTCCCGTGTCTGGTGTACCCGTTTAACAGTTGTGGTATGCCCTGGTTCGATGGCTCCATAGAAACATTCCTGGGCCGTGGGAAAGGTCGATTGTTGATGGCGTACTTACTTCTTCTGTTTTTTTCGGAACATAGATCCGTAAGTCAACATGGTCTCCGGAAAACGCTCGAAGGTTCTCACCACTGACACATCATTTGCATAAAACGATGGGGCTAGTTCATGTAATACGTCCTCAAATCTACTTTCTTGGTGAACAATTGTCCGCAGGGCCAATGCGACAACATCTGAAATTACACCAAAACGCATGGTTAGTATAACCCAATCGCATCGGAATCTTCCTTCATTCTTCCTGATAAGTTTGATATTAGAAATGTATTGTTGTTGACCAAACGACAATTTGACAGTAGACTAGTACTGCAACAATATGTTTCTGCTAAAACTCACAACCGGTGTTGTCGATTATTAACATCGGCTACGAATATGAAGTCGATTTCAAATTTAAAAGACCAAGCATGTGCCAATCCAATAACTGGAGAACGCTAAAGCCTGGCAAACACCAGTATACCCATATTTTCTACGGGCCACGAGACATACATGTTTTAAAAACATCTCATGTAAAACGTATGTATCCGTACCCACTAGTTGTGGAAAAAGTGAAAACAAACGCAAAACGAATTTAAACTGAAGGCTTGCGATAATACGGTCATGTATTGATTCACAGTAGTTGCGGAATGATGATACAAGTTTTATGTATTCTCTACGGACCACATATAAGAGCTTTTTATGCTCATCTGAATTTCACACCGTCTCTGTTATTATTTTAATGTTTTAAAATATTGATTTTGACTATTTTGCACTCGACGCTCTCCTCTAAGAAAAGTTTTGAAATTTAGATAACAGTTACAGTAATTTAAAAACACCATCGAATTTATTTCCCGAAGGCACACTTATGAAGGCTCGACGTTTATGAAATACAATTACATCTCTACATGGTGTACTTGCTAGAAATAATTAGCTTCAGAAGAAATCCATTTTACACTTCCAGCGATGTATACAATTGATAAATGACAGATTTAGAGCATTTTGATGGGCAATATGCCCAGAATTTCACTAAATAATATTTTGTTTTTCTGGAATGTTCGTTGGTGTAAAATAGTCTTGAAACGGGCTAATTAAAACACTACTCTGACATTCCGTGACACACATTTTAAAGATGAATTATTTATAATTTTCAAAAAAAGTTCACAACTCATCATCACAGATCTGGCTTAAACTTTCAGGGTTAAAAGAGTTATGTATTATAAGTGTTTCCTGTTTCTTAGTTTTTCAAAATTCTTTTCCTGTTTCCTTGGATACGGATAAATGTTCGATTTTTTAAGATTTTGGGAATTTTGAGTACTTGGCCGGTATCATCTTCGTTCTTCACAACGCGAGAAAACTGTACAAAAAGGGTTATATATTCACAAAGAGCATTAAATTTCCTACAAAATGGATGTTTCAGATATCAAATAAAACATTCTCGGACAGAAATATAGCGTGCTGTATGCATGCTATCACTTTTTCGTAAATTTGTAGTAGGTCAAATTACGATGTTCTTTTGAAAAAATGCACGCAGTCTGTGTGAAATGAGTATTACATATTCAAAGAAGACATATGAATCTGCGTTGTATAAAAAAATTGATCTATGGCGGGTTGAAACGGTCAAGTAAATTGCGAAGAAAGTCGAGTAACTTTCACGTAATTTAGACACTTTACGACGTTACGACGCTTGGTCCTTGGTTATAAAGCGTTTGATCGACACAGATGACAACAAAAATGGCGCGCTAAAGTTGCATGTTACTTCCGTATTTTTTACAATGAAGGCGATAGAGAACTAACCGTGTTGTCTAAAAGATCGGAGTATAGCTTAAATTGTTCAGGAAACTTTTCTTCACTTCACGGCATTGACGACGATTCTTGATATATCTCAATTGAAACAAGAAACATTCAGAAAGGTCGATTTTCTCAGAGAAACCTGTGTAAATTACACTGTAATGAAGGATCAAACATGTTGAGGCTGAAATTAACAGTCGCTATCGTTGGAAATAGTCATCATATACATACATTGTATGAGATTAACCATGGACGTTGGAAGACCAGTGTCACTTGTCAAAAAAAGCAATACTGGGTTTATTTTAAATGGATGACTTGGGAGAATTTGTATGCAGACATTCCTTGGATAGATGATCTACAGCGGAATGCCAACTCTGTCGACAGGCATGTGACTATAATCAGAAAGCGGTTATCAGCAGTAACAGTTGAAAGAAATAAGAACTGGTATGTTCAGATTCTATAGTTTTAGTCCTAGTTCTGGGTACCATAACTAAATGATCTTTTATTGATAATGACGTCGATCTTAATCACTGAAATGGAATAATCATCGTCTAAGAAGCTTCGACTATTTTAATCCCTGCATTGAACTTGTAGATCTTTCTATATGTAGTGGTAATATCATTATTGTGAAATTTAAACCAATAGCCAGCTTTACGCGTTGTCCCTTTTACGCCATCTACATACTTGATTCTGACCATAGCTTTTATTTGCTAGTCAGCTTTTTGCTGAAATAAGAATGCCTCCATCCAGACTTAAATCCAGGTCACTGGATTAAGTGGCAATCATGCTAACCACTCCGAGCTACAGATAAGCTGTGTATTGGGGGTAATTACCCAATTAATTTTCTCAAAAAGTTGAAAAACCCAATAGATTTTGAAAGGCGGGAGTAAGAAAGCAATGAAAATCTGAAATACCCAAAAAGAAAAGAAAACTGTACATAAAAGATCATTTACCCTACGTGTTTGATTAAATACCCAAATGAAATTTGTCAAAACCCAATCAAAATTGAAACTTGGGGGTAATATACCCAATGGACTAAATCCTTATCTGTAAGGCAAAGCTATCTTGGCGTGCACACATACTGTAGCCGTGCACTGAAGCATGATACAAGGCCCTGGTGGTTTAGGCATGTAAGATGAAGGGCGGCCGAAAATCCTTCACCAGTTTGATGATTATGATAATCAAACCAATCATCTGCTCACAGTATACTATAAAAAAATAATGTAGAGCATTTGGCAAGTCAGAAACTGACTTACTCCTTTTCTGCCACAGAAGCTTGTATTTTTAAAGATAAAAGAAACATGTGATGAACCAGTGTACACAGTGCTCACTTAGTTTAGACACTTCCTCTTTATTTATGACCAGTTGCTTTGTATAGCTTTGTTATGAATAAGATTACAGGTACAATGTAGTTTTGTCAGTTCCTGGTTGTAGCATCTTTCGGGAAACAATGAGCCCAATGTATTTTTTCTCCACATGTGGGGAATTAGATCTTTTAGGGTAAGTTAGTACTGGTTCGGATCAAGTCCAGGATAACTGGTTAGATGAATCGGCTTACATAACTGAAATTGTTTAAGAAACTCTAATTTAACTCTAATTTTAAACGCAACCTTTGAGCCTGACAATTGCGCAATCACCAGGGGAAACAAAACAAAATGACATAACGTGTATATTTTGTTTTGCAGGAATTGATTATAGTGACAATCGGTTTGATGTGGGACATACTGATACCTAATCCTATTCCAAGCAGTAATTTCAAACCTGTCTAGTTACTGGGATCCTAAACTAAAGGATTGAGTAAGTTATTAGTTTATTACAACTTTAAGAATAAATTCCACCTACTACTGCATCCACAGCTGTGGTTCAGTGATAGGTGCATATTATCTGTTACCTGGCAATTTAGGTTTGAGTCCAGGTTGAAGTAAGCCATACGGTACCTGTTTTTTTAAATTGTCTAATTTCCTCCACTTGTGGAGAAGAAGTTGTGGGTTCTGTTTGGAAGGTAAATGTCCCTTCTAATACTAATTATTGATGAATGAAATATTTAGGTAAAATTGATCTGTTGATTGTTTTCTTTTTTTTCTTCCACATGTGGAAAAACAGCTGGTAATAACGTTGAAGAATAATTTGCTATTAAATACTGGTCAGGCACCAATCAAGGAAAACAAGGATTACTGTATACCTCCCAATAAAACCCCGTGGGGCCATGCATTTTGCAAAAGGGTGGCTTTTATTTGGGGTCTTACTTTTTAAAAAAATATTTATTCTTTCTAAGAAAATGGTGACAAAATCATAATAAAATTAAAATGTCTATTTTATTGATCAAGCAATAATAAAACATTAATTACCATCAAATTAAACATCAATAGGTATACAATTTTTCAAAAAACAAGAACAAAATTTCTCCAAAAATGGAGCTTCTTCTATTTGCGGGGAGCTGTTATTCGGGGGAATATGGTAGATAAACTGACCATTTTACATTTATAAATTAACAATGGTTGAGAAAAGGCGTTTATTCAGATTTAACCACAGAAATTTGATTTGCAAATAAAAATGAAAAAAAAGAAGGCGCCATAATGGCCCATTGATACCTGCTAGCTTTACCAAAATTTTCAAAGCACTCTATGCAAGTTAGGAAATTGTTCTTTACTTCTAACTTACCTTAACACATTTTTTCTATTCTTTTGCAGTTGCTGCTAAATTGCTATGCTCATTTACATTGGTGCTGGGGAGTTGCTGCCAGGATAGGAGTTCAATACATATATTTTAGCAAAATGTCCAGAGTTGAACTGAGTCTGTTACTCAATTTACTAACTTATCAGTTTTGAATTCTTATAATCAGGAAGTGACGAAAAACATTGTTTTAACTCGATGATTGACTATTTTATTTTAATGGACTACCTAAATTCAAATCCATATACATAAATGCGTTTTACTTTTTTGCGATCACAGTTTTTATCCAATCTTCATGAAACTTGGTCAAAATATTGTTCTCTATGAAAAATAAGCCCAGTTTAAAACTTGGCCATGTATGATCAAAACTAGGTCACATGGTCAAATATTTGAAAAACATTGCGTTATTTCTTCAAGTCACAGTTTTTATCTGATCTTCATAAAATTTGGTCAGAATGTCAGTTTATTAAATGTAGGCCAAATTTAAATATGAGTATTATCGGTCAAGAACATGGTCACTAGGTCAAATCTTATACAAGCCTTGTGTTCACGTCAGAGGTTACAGTTTCTATAAAAAAATCACAAAACTTGGTCAGAATGTTAGCCTCTGTGAAACTTCAAGGCTAAGTTTGAAACTGGGTAATGTATCAAAAACATTGTCAAAAACTTGGTCATTAGGTGAAATCTTAGATAAAGCATGTGCTTACTCTAGTAGTGACCACAGTTTTGATCCAATTTTCAAGAAACTTGGTAAGAATGTTAGTCTCACTGATATATTTATGCCAATGTTTAAACTGGGTCATGTTGGGTAAAAAATTAGGTGTATCTAAGACTGTTTCTTAA
The DNA here is from genome assembly GCA_963678985.1 of Spisula subtruncata. Classification (NCBI taxonomy): domain Eukaryota; kingdom Metazoa; phylum Mollusca; class Bivalvia; order Venerida; family Mactridae; genus Spisula; species Spisula subtruncata. Next base: position 42,750,424 of record OY787667.1, on the reverse strand, counting down.
GCCAGTACATCTGTGGTTTGTGGCTTAAATCCGATTTTTATGCCCCCATATCAATAGATAGGGAGGCATATAGTGATTCACATGTCCGTCCATCCTTTCGTCCGTCCTGCCTGGTTAACCCAAATTGACCGTTTCTGCTAGCATTAATATGGCTTGCTACAAAGCTTTCAAACTTGCATGGATGTTGTATATGACCACTCTCCACACGCCTGTATCACCTGACTCCATTTTGACCTTCACCTTGACCTAATTTTGGTCTTAGAATTATTGAAATGGCTTCCACGGGGGCGTAAGCATTTATTGAACGCAGTCTTGTTTATCCTAGTCTTTTTCAGCTAGACTATTTGAAAAAGATGGAGAGCTATTGTCCTCCTCAATTTGGCAGAGTTATACTCTTATACTATTATACAGGCTACTTTATTTAACCATATCTTGCAAAGTATTCATTCTATGTAATTGAAACTGACAACAATTAACCTTCACTACTGGTCAACCTAGTTGTGTTCTTATTCAGAGTTGTGCCCCTTTATATTTCAACCTAATTTTGTTCTTATTCAGAGTTGTGCCCCTTTATATTTATTGTTTTGATGCAGGTTACTATATTTGGCCATATGTTGCAAAGTATCCATATGATAAAATTTAAACTGACAACAATAATTAACAATAAAAAACAATGCTACTTGTCAAGTGCAATAATTAATCAGAGTTATGCTCTTTTTTTGAAGTGATGACTTTTTTTGTTGAGGGTTTTCGTGCATGCTACTATAATGGACACTTAAATATCCATAGTATTGCATTGAAACTGACAACCCTTGTTAACCATATCATAAGCCAGTCATAAAACAGTAATAGTCAACTTCATTACCGGTAGGTTATGCCCCTTTGTAGCTTACTTTGTGCTTTTGTGATCACTGTCGTCTGTTTGTCCATCAACAGTTTGATTGGGTAGACAATTTAGGCCTAATCATTATGAAACTTGGTCACAATCAGCATCTTATCAATATCTAGGTCAAGTTCTATATCAGGTCATCTGACTGTGGTAAAACACAAGGCCACTTGGTTAAATTGTTGTAAAGCATTGTGTAGTCACTACAGTTCACAAGTTTGGCCTAAGCATAATGCAACTTGGTCAAAATGACCAATTTGACAAAATCTAGGTTGATATTTGGTCATATGTAGTTGAAAGTAGGTCAGTATGCCATATCATAGAAATAACTATCAATGTTGGCTTAATCTTTATGCAGCTTTGTCACAATCATTATCTCAACAAACTGTAGGTCTAGCTTAATATTGGGACATTCAACGATTGAGGCAAAAAAGGTCATTAGGTCAAATCTTAGAAACTTAAGCTGATTTTTTATTACCATTGACCTTAAGGTTTGACCTTGATATGGTTGTTTTAAAAATATTCAAAATATATTTATTATACACATAGATACATGCTAGATAGGCTAAATTTTATGGGAGTTAAGGCCCTTTGCATTTATACACTTATGGTTATGTCTGAACTTTACTTATGATTGTTGCTACACTAGGCATCTAGGCATATGTACAAATCATCATAAATTTGATGTCTGATGCCAATTTACTATGGCTAGCAGTAACTGGGGGTATTCATCACATTAAGTGATATTTCTTGTTCTCCATCACATTTTTATTACTTTTGAAATAGCATGCAAAAAGGTCACTTTAAGCACTATTTTAGATGGGTGGGGTAATAAATTTTACCTGTAATCTTTTAGAAATCCCTTGAATATAACAATAAGTATTACTTCCTTGTTAAATGGGTTATGGAGAAGATTGTTGAAGATAAGTATCGGTTTTCGCTAATACATTTTACTGATAAAAATTCAAAATTCTTGAGTGTTAGTGTGGATAATGGGAGAATTTGACCCCTATCCGAAATTGGTGTGACCTTGACCTTAATAATATAAATGTGAAAATTCACACTTCAAATGCTGTTAACATTTTTAACACTTGTTTAACATTTGTTTGACACTGTTTTATCTATTTTGTGAATTATTATGAATTTTTCCAAATTTTGAGCCATTTTCCGGGTTATCAATGTGACCTTTGACCTTTATGTGTGACCTTGACATTGTTGTTGTATAATTTTCCATTGCAGTTTTTCTATCTACACTGTATAAGCCATGTATTTACAAAGTTATATTAAAAAATATTGACTCTCATTCATCTTGTTGCTCATTAACTTATTATTTTAAACAGTAATTTAGGTGGGTGGGGTACGAATTTAACCCCTTGATAAAAATAATTATTGTTTTGGATGTTGGATTGAGATTTTCTGTTTATGCTACTTATGTATATATTACATGATACCAATAAGTTATGTGTTTGTTTGATATTTCATCAATTCCATTACAAATTGACACAGATCCTTGAAAATAAAAAATATGGCATAATGCCATTTTTTGCAATTTTCAAGACCATAGAAAAAGATCAATTCAATTTGCCATAACTCAATCTTCCAGTATGTCTAACCTGAATACCTATAGTCCTTGTAACACCATATGACGAATGTTAATCTGCATGCATTTTTAAAGAAACCTCTTTTTAAATTGCCATATTATTGCAAATTTCACATTTCTGAAAAGTTCGATAAAAAGGGGTACCGATGGTTTAAACTGACGGAGTATTGAAAAAACGCAATATAGATTTGCCTATGCAGAAATGTTACGTTAGGTAGGCATATATTGAAACATCAAAGATATCAGCTTAATCAAGTGTATTTATTAAATGATGAATCTTTGAAAATATGCATTTTTCAGAACTCGAAAAAGCAAAAAATCTTAATTTTCAAGGAAAATCACTATTTCTTGGTTACCATGGCAACGGGTGTTGATATGCTAGATTTTTTCACAAATATCTATTCCTATGGTCATAACAATAAAAGGGTGCAATTTTCGTGAAATTCTGAGACTATGAGTTGTGGGACCCCTTCATAAAATTTTGAAAATTATAAATAATCTCTCTTAAAAGTCGCAATGTTAGTTCTCGCGTTGAGCCGAGTGTCGATCATGTCTCGTTAAAACCGATGAAATCACTTACGGTTGTTACTTACCTTTTGTTGTCATAATATTATTAATTATTTGTACAAATGACATGGCTGGCCCTATCATTTCGTTTTTCTTGTACTTTTGGAATTATAACAGCAAACCTATCGCGAAGAAAACACAACTATAATATAAAACGTACAACTTAATAATAAACGGTATGGTGTTGACTTCGTGAACGTTAAGAGTTTCAATATTTATCTATAAGTTTAAAAATGAAGTACTAGGCCCTGTATTCGAAATCTTCAAAGAAACAGAAACGCAAATAACTATGAATACGTTGAAAAGTACTTGAAGTTCAAACAAAGTAGAAATAACACTGGTTCTTTTTAAATTTTTGTACGCCCGTTAAAAACCGGGACGTATTATGTGAACACCCTTAGCGGGCGGGCGTGCAGGCGGCGGCGTCCAATATTTGTCTGTACTCTAACTCAAACAGTTTTTGTCCGATCGTCTTCAAACTTGCTGACAATGCTTATGTGTGTAATATCTAGGCCAAGTTCGATTATAGGTCAAATCAGTGCAGGCCTTTTTGGGTTATGGTCCTTCTTTTACCAAAAAATGTGAAATTGGCCTTGTCTGTACTCTAGCTCAAAAAGTTTTCATCGGATCATCTTCAAACTTGCTGACAATGCTTATGGGTTTAATATCTAGGCCAAGTTCGATTATAGGCCAAAAAGGTGCAGGCCTTTTTGGTTATGGTCCTTCTTTTACCAAAATAAATGTGAAATTGGCCTTGTCTGTACTCTAGCTCAAACAATTTTCATCCGATCGTCTTCAAACTTGCTGACGATGCTCATGGGTGTAATATCTAGGCAGGATGATTGTTCAAAATTGTTTTGACATAATATGGGCTTTTATTTCATAATCAATATTTTTAATATATTTATTAATATTTTTATAACTTGCTGACAATGCTTATGGGTGTAATATCTAGGCCAAGTTCGATTATAGGCCAAATCGGTGCAGGCCTTCTTGGTTTATGGTCCTTCTTTAATAAAAAAAATGTGAAAGTTGCCTTGTCTGTAACGTTACTCTAGCTTATTCAGTTTTCATCCGATCGTCTTCAAACTTGCTGACAATGCTTAAGGGTGTAATATCTAGGCCAAGTTGGATTATAGGCCAAATCGGTGCAGGCCTTCTTTGGTTATGGTCCTTCTTTTACCAAAAAAATGTGAAATTTGCCTTGTCTGAACTCTAGCTCAAACAGTTTTCATCGGATCATCTTCAAACTTGCTGACAATGCTTATGGGTTTAATATCTAGGCCAAGTTCGATTATAGGCCAAAAAGGTGCAGGCCTTTTTGGTTATGGTCCTTCTTTTACCAAAATAAATGTGAAATTGGCCTTGTCTGTACTCTAGCTCAAACAATTTTCATCCGATCGTCTTCAAACTTGCTGACGATGCTCATGGGTGTAATATCTAGGCAGGATGATTGTTCAAAATTGTTTTGACATAATATGGGCTTTTATTTCATAATCAATATTTTTTTCACTAGCACAACCAAGACGGGCGTATTTTGTGACATTTTTGCATCTTGTTGAGCTTATATACTTTCCTTTTGAGAGACACGCAAATGAAGGGTTTGAACTAATCTAAATCGATATGATAGTTTAATAATTCCAGGATTTTTTTTTCGGATTAAAGTCAAGTCAGTTTTCAAGTACGCCAATCGGAATTCTGTTTACCAATATAAGGATGTTAAGTCGATACAATTCTTGTATGTCACTAAAGAAGGCCGCTTGAATTCCTGAACGTATTATGTGGTACTGTTTCCGACATTGATTTCCGAGATGTCTCAATTAACCCCAAGCAAATTGACAATAATTGGTACTTAATTAGGTTTTAAGACGCTGTCTTATAAATAATTCAGTCTCAATAACCTTTTTCCATTGTATTCACCCAGAATCTGATGCCTTACATAAAATAACAATCAACGTTTTCAATTCATGGAAGGAAATACCGAACTTATCTAATGCTAATAAACAAACTACGAGCATACATGTACAACAGCGTTGTACCGATTGATCAATACTCGACGCTACTTTGAATAGCTTGCCGGCGTAAATTTCGGGAAGACGAATCATCAGACTGCATGAGACAATTACTGTCATCCCAGCAATGTTTCAGACGTGTTTATTACTTGTGTTCCTGCAGATTATGTGAGTGAATTTCGTTATCTTCATTCAGACATAGTTCTTCCCATGCATTTTTCATAACACCATCGAATTTAAGGATTTCATTTATATTCTTAGTGACAAAATGATGTCACCAAAATGGTGATTTATTGTCGCATGGAACTTGTTTTGATATCAGAATCATTGATTAAATATATTGACAGCATAAAAGTTTGTACACAATTGTATTTAAAGATTTCATTTCATCCAACGTGACATGAAAACGGCGACTTTATTCTCGTATAGAAGGTAAATTGATAACAAGAATCAACGATAAGTGGTGATAAACCGGACAGGGAAAGTAGCACTTAACCGACCACACGTTAACAAGACATAACATAAGGGGTTGCAAGGTCAACCACACAATGGTGAAGACAAACTGAATGTGAACAGTATAAAGCTCTTGAGAATCCATATTTACATTCCAATGACAAGATTTATGCGAAATACAAATAAAGCACTATTGAATGTTTAGCCAGGGCGGAAAAGGAGGGATCTTGTCATGGGTGGACAATTGCATATAATTATGTCTATTGTATATTTCACCTATCGATGGAAGGGGAAGCACGTGATCCGTTGGGACCATGACGATTTGTCATGCGAGACGAAATGACAATATTTTATCAATTGGATATACGACGTACATATTTGATCATCGTGTCTGTGTATCGTCCTGTCCTGTCGTGTCTTCTTGTCGCATTAAGAAACTAATTTTACTATATCAACTTAGTAGCTGAATTAGAAAGGAAGTACATTGCATGAAAAGCACAAAAGGAACACATTAAATGATCACAGGGATCAGATCACAAGTAAGACCCAAAACTGTACACAAATCAAACCGAATAGCTCCAAAACAATCGTTAGCTTCTTCAGTCAGTCAACAGAATTGTCGATGAATGAGCACATTGCACACATTATAAGGGAAATGGAACCCTCGATGAAGCTAAGTGTTGCAGTTATCAAACGAGCCCTCTAAACACGACAAAACCCCAATAAAAATACAACTGTGGGACCATATGACCATTCATAACTTTTAACGAAGTATTTCCCTTCACTACGTTACAGAATGTGGTTGCAGTCACATTGTGTAAACTATATTTTCCCCTCGGTACGCCGAATTGTCTAGCGTCTGGTGGCGAAATTTATACAGATATATTATTTGTGACAAGGTTGTGATAATACGTGTTACATTGCATGAGTTTAATAACACAGTTTAATCACTTGGTTGCATCCGACGGTCTAAGGTCGTAGTAAACATGGCGACTTTTATACCCTATCGAATGATACAAACTTTGCGTAAACATACTTTACATCGGTGTTAAATAGTATACTTGTCTGGTATAGATATAATCACGGGTCTATATCTTCTAACTCTGACAGAATCTACCTCTGAGCCGTACCTGAAATGTAGTACAATTGTGTTCGAACTAATGAAGTTAACATCAACACTATTTATGTTGTTACTCAATAGTTATCCACATTAGTCTATTGAATATTCTGCAGCCATGTGTAAATGTGGCATTGGTGTGCATTCACTACTTTCATTTTCGTAAAAAGAAGAATGTACGCCTGACTCTTAACAATGTAATCATGATCTTACGAACTGTAACACGAGGTGAATTGCTATCTTGCCATGACTTTCATTTCCAGTTTATCTTGTCAGTGTGCAATGCCTGTACATGTAACAATGGAACCAGAACTCAAAGTAATTAATTCCTCAGTTTTTTGTTTATAAGAAGTAAAAGACTTAAGTGATGAATTGAACATCACACGGCACTTTGTTTGATGAGGATAACAACATCTTCGTGTCCTAGTGTATTGTTCCCACATGCTTCTGGTAATGGTCTGTCTTTTCTGATTGATTGCCTCGTATTGTATGCAACATGTATTATACAATGATGTGCTACCTACGGTTTGAGTTAGTTGGCTCGAATTGTTGTTCTTGGTGTTATCCAGGAATACACGCTTCAAACTGATGAGGACATTTCATCCTACAATTGTAGAGGGTTTGGGATAGACAGCTGATGCAATACGGACAGAAACCCGCATTTTACAAACGGTTCATTGACGACGGATTCGGTATTTGTCTGGGCACGGAGAATGAACTAATTGAATTTTCAGAGTATGCCAACAACATACACCAAAACATCAAAGTAAAACTAAGATATAGCGGCGATAGGATCGAATTTGTGGACACAATGGTCATATTAAAGTGCGGATACGTGTACACAGACTTATATACGAAACGGATAAACAGCTATACTTACGCCGTAACTCCAGCCACCCACCTAGCACGAAAAGAGCCCTACCTTATGGACTGGGGGTCAGACTCAAACGCATATGTGAAAAAGACGAGGACTATCAAAGGCATCGCAAAGCACTAAAGTCGCAATTACGGGGATATAGTAGTCGAGAGATAAGAGTGTCAACTACAGAGAGTGGATGAACAGGATAGGAGAGAATTACTTACAAAACAAGAAAAGCAGGAAAAGCGGGAAAATAGTCGTGACCCCCTGGTGATGACGTTTTCATCAGTCCTTCCCAATGTTTACAATAAAGTGAAAAAGAACTTGCCCGTATTGTATCGGTCTAAACGTATGGGAACCCCCATTGGTGGCTTACAGGCGTGACGCTTACCTGTGCGATGCGCTAGTACATTCACAAACAAACAGAACCAAACAAACGAATGAGCGATCGTGCCCGCAAGAATGCGAGTGCTGTAACATTATATCGTGTGGCCCTATACAGGAAACAAAAAAATGTGACTCTTACAATACTCAAAAAGATGTCAATTGTGGTACCCGAAACGTAGTTTACGGTATAATATGTACGAGGTGTGGTGTGGTTGCATATGTGGGGGAAACGGGGAGGCAGGTAAAGGAACGGATGACGGAGCACTTGAGATCGATTCGATTGAGACACGACGTCCCGATTGCAGCACATTTTGACAGCCTACGTTTGCACACAGATTTGCAGTTTCGAATACTAGAGAAGGTATTCAATGGTACGAAGACCGAGCGACAAATAAGGGAGTCAATGTGGATCAGAAGGCTGAATACGGTTAGACCCGCTGGTTGTAACGTTGAGGACGCTGACGTCCCGACGATTTTGTTTACGTAAAATGACGTCGCTAGTATGTTAAGAGAAGATTAAATATGTAACGTACGCGGGAGAAATAAGTAAGTTTGAAGATAAAATTAAATGAATAATGTACTTTTTTATCAAATTTACGGGGGAAAAGCATATCTAGATTTTACAATAATTATTCATGTGTCATATTAATTTTGCTATGTATGTTTGTTTTAGGTAATTAGATTAATTCTGTACGTATGTTTTTTAATAGTTTGTTCCTACATGTTTTCAGTTGTTCTGAAGAAGCCCATAGGCCAAAATATAAACAATGTGAAAAAAACCCAAAGCTTTTGGAAAAAAAAAATTAACATTTCACTTTAGTGGATGATAATCATCTCTCGTGTTTCTGTTTGATAGATCAACCATAATCCGAAAGTGTTTATCCATGGTAACCAGACTTTTACAATAAGTCAAACTTTTTCAGTGACATTCTAAAATTCTTCAATTTATTTTCTGATAAGAAAAAGCTCAAGATTATATTATACTAGCATATAATGTAAAATTCTACATCAGTGATGTTTAAACAATCCTGTCATGCAATTTTAAAAATGGAAATACTGTCAAAGTGTGAACTTTAATCTTGCACCTGCCCGTAGTTAATATCTATTAAGCTAAAAGTAAAAAAAAACAAATACAAAACCGTTCATGAGTAACGCATTCACTTTTTTCAGTTTCAGTAACAATTCACCAAATCTCATTATTCGCCCCTTTGACGGGAACCACGTTGACGCAGGAACACCATTTGTGTGCCTATTTACATTGAACTTAAAAAATATGTGATATTTCTTATAACCAATGTAGTTTACAGTACAAATCAACGAAAATAAGTAGTCCTTAAATTAGGCTTGGGTATTTCCGTTTTTGAACTCCTGTTACGCGAGTGTAAAGGGTTCGATCCTGGTTAGGAATTTTTCTGTAAATATTTCACCATATCATATGCTATGTAACTATGTATATGTTCCTCCATATCAACAAACATATATGATCTTTTCCTCCCAGTCCTTCCATCCAGGGACCTGTCCACCACCTCCAGTCTTTCGCATTTCCGACCTTCTTCCGGTCTGGCTCTAGAAAGACGCATTTCATGATGCCAATTGTCTAGTAGCACTAATACAATTTAACATGCATACATGATGAACATAAGCCTCGCCTATACATAACTTTAATTGCCTACATGATACTATGTCATAGATAAAGAGAAAACTTGCATCTAATTTATATCTAATCTATATCTATTTCATATCATTAAAGAAACCGTGTTAAAATAGATTTGAGCAAACGTCACCAATGGGTAAAAATGTGTTAGACCGTAGATGCTTTACCCTTTTTGAAAGCTGTATACTACGTATAGTGTTCATACCCTAATGTTTGTATACTGGCTTCATGTATTTATCATGGACTTGAAATATACTGCATACGTCATTTAAACTTTTAAAGAATGATTTAATTGATTAAAATAAACATATATGATGTCATAACCTTGAGGTCTCTCCATTTCTTTTCAAGTTCTTCGGTAGTCCTAAGGATTCCACTCACACTTCTCACCTTCTCCCACAAAAAAGGTGTGAAAAAATCTGACAGGAAAGGTAGCAATCAACCTAACCAGCCGAGCACCGGAATTAGGAACAACACAACACAGCAACCCTGAGCAATGCCCACACACAAGCCAAATAAAAAATCCCCGTCGAAATAATGCAGGATGACCCAACTTGACGAAGTTACAGAATAGCGGTTATTGCATGAGACCGAATGAAACGCACTAAGGACAATGACCTAACATTATGCGACCCTAAAGAGGCACAACTACGACCTGACCCAGTTTAAAATAATGTGCAAGGTAGGAGTTGGTTGGGAAATAACATTACATATTTCTAGCAACTACACTGAGCAATGGACACAAGGCGTTGAATCTCTGTATGACTGGCTTTAAAAAATCCATTGACGGGTCCCCGCATGTGGACTGTAACTTATGTTTATTACTATAAACCGCATCTATAAAGTCAAAATGTAAGCCAATTAGACAAATCACAAAAGACTATTTACATACAAAATATAATTCTATATAGCCAGCTTCCAAATAGAGCCGATCCCATATTACAGTTATCGTATGCATATATGTGCCTCAAGTAATTTTGTCCCAAATTTGTATAAATTCTCCGTTGGATATGGTTCTGGGGCTCGGTTGAAGATTCTACTCGGCAAAAGTTCTCGAATGATTTCCTCGAGTACCATTCAGTATGCAATCTTCACTTACATTAATTAAACTATACATCGATATCTCATCCTTTGGCCTGTCTTCACACATTCCATTTTCTTTGAAACGATTCACGACTCTTTTCAAAGCAAAGGCATCATTGATGGTTAAAAAACAATCGTCTTCGTCTTTTTCAATCCTTTAAGTTTTAATCGCTTTCCGTCTCTTTAATGTATATTCGTTATTTATACAGATAGACGTATACGTGTTTTCGGTTCAAACAGCGCCACCACCTAGACTTCGGTACTAATACAGACTTACATAAAAAATTGTAAGAATAAAATTATTATAAACACCATTATTCAAGTCTACGAACCCATCACATGGGTATGTTATATAAGCCATACTTCCCGAAATGTTGATATATGATGAATACATCACAGCTGAGTGATGGCATTTTGGAACTTTAAATAATTCAAATAATGAAAACAACCCCCCAAATTATGTTCGTTTAATTCATAGCAGAATACTTAATGCCTGTGCCTGTCTTTGTAGTCATCGAACCAAATTGTTCCTAACAGCTGCTCTTGCATTCCCATCAACAGGCTGTTGTATATGTTCGACATTTACAAAGTCGTCTACCATCAAATCTGAAAGTTGTGGAAGGGGCACATTTCTATCTACGCATAGGTTTTGTAACTTCCCGGTAGTTGGTGACCTACTAATAACCCCCTGATTTGTGTAAACATATGAAATAGAATATAACACTATGTTATGAATAGAAAATTTATCTTATATTGGTTCGTGACTTAATCGGCGTGACATACAAGCAGGAACTACCTCCCATGAACAATGACTGGTTTTGTAAGTCGCTGTCTTGTCAACTGGAAGCAAACATTTGAGATTCGACGTCTCCCCGATAGCCTAGTGGTAGTGTGTCCCGAGTTCGATCCCAGGCATCGTCATACCAGAGACAATATAAAAAATGGTACCTGAACTTCCCTTGCTAGATTTAAAGCATCTAAGGAAACCTGCTTTTATTTTCTCCTACACCTATGGCGATGGATAACACCAGGAATGAGATGCTAAGAGTGATTAATATCATGTGTCAATAAACTGTCACTACAGACAATTGAACAAATGCTGCTATGTTTCGGTCTTTGTTGAGGATGGCTTTGCTCATCTCGGTCAGTCGGAATATAAAATAGTTCACTTTGCTAGGAGGTTGACCAGCAAGAGTAGGTGGCCCTTATTGATTATTATGTAGTATGACATATACCATTTCCGACTATTGGGTCGTTATGGGGCATACATGCCAAGCATCTCTGGTTTGATCGGAATATGAAAGTAGGAAAACGCCAGTTCAACTCGTGTAAATATTTGCTTTACGTGTTAAGTGGGCGTTTGCTCCAGAAAGGTGGTGCTATAGTTATCAATTATGTAGCACTGTTATATAATAGGCGATGTACAAGTGTGAAAGTTTCTATGCCGATCTACTTAATCTGTCAGTCTGCCTCAAGGCGTAGCTTATTTGTTAAATTAGTACAATCATGCTAGACTAGTGTATTACAAAGACAGTGCCAAAGGATGATTGAAAGCCATAGTGATTCGGCCGTCCACCCGCTCTTCATTAATTTGTATTGACCATAGTGGTCACACATTTGTGCTAATCTTTATCAAACGTGATACAATAATCACATTTGCACAATTTAGGTCAAGATCGCTATCGTTACACGCGACGGTCGGCTCTGTACAGGTTCAACCACAAATAAATCAGAAATGCAACCAATGCATTTAATTAGTAAGTACAAGGAATGGTTTCCCCCGAGAACCATTCTGTATGCAATCTAACATATCAATACACAAAATAAGATGTATGCCAAATACCATAATTAAGCTTTACAAGGTATAGATAGTTCGGCCTTTGTCCTACCTTCAGACACTCTTAATTTCAACAATACTCGTTCCTATTTAATGCAAAATGTATGCTGTATCAATCGTTGAAAACAATTCTTCCTCTTTGTGTAGTTCGGTTTTTTACTCCATTCAGGTTCAATCGATTTCCGCCTCTTTCATATGTATTTGTTATTTGTTTATTCTCATAGTCTTCTCCGTCGTTTTACACCGGCACGTCATTTTCACTTTCGTTTCAAACAGCGTCCATGCTGGTCCCAGCCCTTCTGCCATCTATCTATAGTAACGTTACCTGGATTAGCAAGTACGGCTTCCTTCAAGCATGTGGACGCGGCTCCCGTGGCTGGTGTACCCGTTTAACAGTTGTGGTATGTCCTTGGTTCGATGGCTCCATAGAAACATTCCTGGGCCGTGGGAAAGGTCGACTTACTTCTTCTGTTTTTGGAACATAGTTCCGTAAGTCAACATGGTCTCCGGAACACGCTCGAAGGTTCTCACCACTGACACATCACCTGCATAAAACGATGGGGCTAGTTCATGTAATACGTCCTCAAATCGACTTTCTTGGTGAACAATTGTCCGCAGGACCAAAGCGACAACATCTGAAATTACACCAAAACGTATGGTTAGTATAACCCAATCGCATCGGAATCTTCCGTCATTCTTCCTGATAAGTTTGATATTAGAAATTTATTGCTGTTTACCAAACGACAATTTGACAGTAGACTGGTACTGCAACTATATGTTTCTGCTAAAACTCACAACCGGTGTTGTCGATTATTAACATCGGCTACGAATATGAAGTCATTTCAAATTTAAAAGACCAAACATGTGCCAATCCAATAACTGGAGAACGCTTTAGCCTGGCCAACACCAGTATACCCATATTTTCTACGGACCACAACTTAAGCTTTATATGTGACATACATGTTTTAAAAACATCTCTTGTAAAACGTATGTATCCGTACCCACTAGTTGTGGAAAAAGTGAATACAAACGCAAAACGAATTTAAACTGAAGGCTTGCGATAATACGGTCATGTATTGATTCACATTGGTTGCGGAATGATGATACAAGTTTTATGTATTCTCTACGGACCACATATAAGAGCTTTTTATGCTCATCTGAATTTCACACCGTCTCTGTTATTATTTTAATGTTTTAAAATATTGATTTTGACTATTTTGTACTCGACGCTCACCTCTAAGACAAGTTTTGAAATTTAGATAACAGTTACAGTAATTTGACAACACCATCGAATTTATTTCCCAAAGGCACAATTATGAAGGCTCGACATTTATGAAATACAATTACATCTCTACATGATGTACTTGCTAGAAATAATGAGCTTCAGAAGAAATCCATTTTACGCTTCCAGTGATGTATACAATTGATAAATGACAGATTTAGAGCATTTAATGGGCAATATTCCCAGAATTTCACTAAATTATATTTTGTTATCTGGAATGTTCGTTGGTGTACCATAGTCTTGTAACGGGCTAATTAAACACCCCATGGCAGTCTGTTGACACACATTACGTCGCAATGTTAGTTCTCGCGTTGAGCTGAGTGTCGATCATGTCTCGTTAAAACCGATGAAATCACTTATGGTTGTTTCTTACCTTTTGTTGTCATAATATTATTAATTATTTGTACAAATGATATTGCTGGCCCTATCATTTCGTTTTTCTTGTACTTTTGGAATTATAACAGCAAACCTATCGCGAAGAAAACACGCCTACAATATAAAACGTACAACTTAATAATAAACGGTATGGTGTTGACTTTGTAAACGTTAAGAGTTTCAATATTTATCTATAAGTTGTATTTAAAAATGAAGTACTAGGCCCTGTATTCAAAATCTTCAAAGAAACTGAAACGTAAATAACTATGAATACGTTGAAAAGTACTTGAAGTTCAAACGAAGTAGAAATAACACTGGCTCTTCTTAAATTTTTGAGCTTATATATATATACTTTCCTTTTGAGAGACATGCAAATGAAGGGTTTGAACTGATCTAAATCGATATGATAGTTAAATAATTCCAGGATATTTTTTTCGGATTAAAGTCAAGTCAGTTTTCAAGTACGCCAATCGGAATCCCAATATAAGGATGTTAAGTCGATACAATTCTTGTATGTCACTAAAAAAGGCCGCTTGAATTCCTGAACGTATTATGTGGTACTGTATCCGACATTGATTTCCGAGATGTCTCAATTAACCCTAAGCAAATTGACAATAATTGGTACTTAATTAGGTTTTAAGACGCTGTCTTATAAATAATTCAGTCTCAATAATCATTTTCCATTGTATTCACCCAGAATCTGATATCATACATAGAAATCATACAATCAGCGTTTTCCATTCATGGAAGGAAATACCGAACTTATGTAATGCTAGTTAACAAACTACGAGCATACATGTACAAAAGCGTTGTACCGATTGATCAATACTCGACGCTTCTTTGAATAGCTTGCCGGCGTAAATTTCGGGAAGACGAATCATCAGACTGAGACAATTACTGTCATCCCAGCAATGTTTCAGACGCGTTTATGACTTGTGTTCCTGCAGATTATGTGACGGTATTTCATTATCTTCATTCAGACATAGTTCTTTCCATGCATTTTTCATAACATCATCGAATTTAAGGATTTTTTATTTATATTCTTAGTGACAAAATGATGTCACCAAAATGGCGATTTAGTGTCGCATAGAACTTATTTTGATTTCAGAATCATTGAATAAATATATTGACAGCATAAAAGTTTGTACACAATTGTATTTAAAGATTTCATTTCATCCTACGTGACATCAAAACGGCGACTTTATTCTCGTATAGAAGGTAAATTGATAACAAGAATCAACGATAAGAGGTGATAAGCCGGACAGGGAAAGTAGCAAACCGACAACACGTTAAGGTAAATAACCACTAAATGGGACCAAATTCTGATACAGTCAAATAGTCCGGTAAAAAACTTTAAAGCTACTGGAAATGGGGTTAAGTCTTGACAAATCAGCACCAGCATCATGAAATTGGTGTTAAATGACTTGTATGCATGTATGTGATGTAGTGAAATGGTTTTATTCAGAAATATTTTGTATTCTGGCTTAAATATGAAAGTAAAAGTAAGGTTGGGGCTAACGGACAGTGGGTAAATCTGTACATGTGAGAAAATCTGTTCACCGCGTTTAACGGACCACATTTTTCTTATATGATACATGACCCCCTACTTTTTTCATTTTCTAGAAGCTGGATGCTATTTATATTGATTAAAAGATTTTGAGAGGACCCCATGGACAAAAAGTTGACATTTATTTTGGCTGACCTAGGTCACTTTACATTGAGTTAAAAAACAATTATATTTGGTGGTTTTTGACCTTACCAAGACATGACATCACGAAGTATAAGTTACAATGTCGACCACACATTGTTGAAGACAAACTGAAGCTGAACAGTATAAAGCTCTTGAGAATCCATATTTACATTCCAATGACAATATTTATACGAAATACTAGTAAAGCACGACTGAATTTTTAGCCGGAACGGAAAAGGAGAGCATACGCAAATATTGGACACTTGTATATAATTATGTATATTACACATTTCACCTAACGATGGGAGGGTGGACACTTGTTTATAATTATGTATATTGTACAGTTCACCTATCGATGGGAGGGGGAGCACGTGATCCGTTGGGACCATGACGATTTGTCACGCGAGACGAAATGACAATATATTATCAATTGAATATATATTTGATCATCGTGTCTGTGTATTGTCATGCCCTGTCTTCTTGTCGTATTAAGAATCTTATATTACGATATCAACTTAGTATCTGGATAAGAAAGGCAGTACATAGCATGAAAAGAACAAAAGGAACACATTAAATGAGAATTCACAGGGATCAGATCACAAGTACGACCCAAAACCGTACACAAATTAAACCGAATAGCTTCAAAACAATCCCATTGTACACATTATATACGGTAAATGGAACCCCTAAAGAAGCTTAGTTTTGCAGTTATCAAACGAGCCCTCAAAACCCCAATAAAAATACAACTGTGAGACCATAGGACCATTCATAACTTTTATCGAAGTATTTCCCTTCACTACGTTACAGAATGTGGTTGCAGTCGCATCGTGTAAACTATGTTTTCCCTCGGTACGCCAAATTGTCTAGCGTCTGTTGGCGAAATTTATACAGATATATCATATTTGACAATATTGTGATAATACATGTTACATTGCATGACTTTAATAACACAGTTTAATCACTTGGTTGCATCCGCCGGCTTAAGGTCGCAGTAAACATGGCGACTATTTTACCCTATAGAATGATATACTTGGCAACTTTTCTAAGTCCTCACTTATATATTGGTATATAACTTTGGAAAACATATTTTTATCTCAATGAAATTTGGTTATACTTTGCCTCAATTATCAGTTGTCAAAATTGTACAACAAAAAGTTGAGTTTGATATGCATTTATTAAATTGAATCAATTTTTACATATCAACAAAGGGAGGTAAAAGTCACAAATTCATATTTTGATACATTTGATGACCACTATGTAGTTCCGTTATTCCACTTGCAGTCATAGGAAAGAGTCTCCGAAAAGCGCGATGTTACGTCATAACGTCACTTCAATGCCAAAGGCTCTCGCAACCAGCATAGTTTATCTGACAAACAATACGTTTGCCTTTCTTTATATAATTATAAACACGTTTACGTTAAAAAATCAACCAACCAGAGATGTTTTGGGTACTTGTTCGTACACGTCGGCAGAATATACCACTATTCACATTAAAGACGTCTCGTCATCTTTGTTCTGACATCATCTGACGCATAACTGTGATGTTGAATATAATTTCTGAATGTTTTTCAAACGTGGTGTGTCCATGGTCAAAATTAGAAAGTGTTTGGAAAAAATTATGTGTGCGTGTAACTGCGTGCAGGCGGAAAAACATGAAACGCACGTGCGTCTCTGACCGAACAAACCATGTGACGTATGGCTTGTTTCTGACGCGGATTAGTTTTGTCTTGTATAAACTTTACTTGAGAAATTTCAGAACGTTACTTTTTATAATAAAAAAGTTATAAATCAATGAAAATGAGGACTTAGAAAAGTTGTTAAGTATACATACTTTCCATCGGTGTTAAATAGTATGCTTGTCTGGTATTGATATAAGCACGGGTCTCTATCTTCTAACTCGGACAGAATCTACTTCTGAGCCATACCTAAACAATTCATTTGAAAAAAATATACTGCAAAAATGTTGTACAATTATGTTCGAACTAATGAAGTTGTTACTTATCCACATTAGTCTATTGAATATTCTGCAACCCTTTGTAAATGTGACATTGGTGTACTTTCATTTTCGTAAAAAGAAGAATGTACGCCTGACTCTTTAACAGTGCAATCATGATCGTACTGGAACTGTGACAAGAGTTAAATTGTTATCTTGCCATGACTTGTCATTTCCAGTTTATCTTGTCAGTGTGCAATGCCTGTACATGTAACGATGGAACCAGAACTCAAAGTACTTAATTCCTTAGTTTTTGTTTATAAGAAGTAAAAGACTTTAGTGATGAATTGAACATCACACGGTACTTTGTTTGATGAGGATAACAACATCTTCGTTTCCTACTGTATTGTTCCCACATGCTTCGGGTAATGGTCTGTCTTTTTCTGATTGATTGCTTCGTATTGTATGCAACATGTATTATACAATGATGTGCTACCTAACGATTGAGTTAGTTGGCTCGATTTGCTGTTTTTGGTGTTATCCAGGAATATACGCTACAAACTGATGAGGACATTTCATCCTACAATTGTAGAGGGTTTGGGGTAGACAGCTGATGCAATACGGACAGAAACCCGCATTTTACAAACGGTTCATCGACGACGGATTCGGTGTTTGGTTGGGCACGGAGGATGAACTAATTGAATTTTCAGAGTATGCTAACAATAAACACCAAAACATTAAAGTAAAACTAAGATATAGCGGCGATTTTTGGACACAATGGTCATATTAAAGTGCGGACATGTGTACACAGACTTATATACGAAACCCACGGATAAACAGCTATACTTACGCCGTAACTCCAGCCAACCACCCAGCACGAAAAGAGCCCTACCTTATGGACTGGGGGTCAGACTCAAACGCATATGTGAAAAAGACGAGGACTATAAAAGGCATCGCAAAGCAATAAAGTCGCAATTACGGGGATATAGTAGTCGGGAGATAAGAGTGTCAACTGCAGAGAGTGGATGAACAGGATAGGAGAGAATTACTTACAAAACAAGAAAAGCAGGAAAAGCGGGAAAATAATCGTGACCCCCTGGTGATGACGTTTTCGCCGGCCCTTCCTAATGTTCACAATATAGTGAAAAAGCACTTTCCCGTATTGTATCGGTCTAAACGTATGAGAACCCCCACTGGTAGCATACAGGCGTGAAGCTAACCTGTGCGATGCGCTTGTACATTCAAAAACAAACAGTACCAAACAAACGAATGAGCGATCGTTCCCGGAAGAATGCGAGTCGTGTAAAATTATATCGTGTAGCCCTATACAGGACACAAATAAATGTGACTTACAATACTCAAAAATATGTCAATTGTGGTACCCGAAACATAGTTTACGGTATAATATGTACGAGGTGTGATGTGGTTGCATATGTGGGGGAAACAGGGAGGCAGGTAAAGGAACGGATGACGGAGCACTTGAGATCGATTGGATTGAGACACGACGTGACGATTGCAGTACTTTTGACAGCCTACATTCGCACACAGATTTGCAGTTTCGGATACTATAGAAGGTATTCAATGGTACGAGGACCGAGCGACAAATAAGGGAGTCAATGTGGATCAGAAGGTTGAATACGGTTAGACCCGCTGGTTGTAACGTTGAGGACGCTGACGTCCCGACGATTTTGTTTACGTAAAATGACGTCGCTAGTTGACGCGGTTACTGAATGACGTCTCATGACGTAACGTCCGGTCTACAATATAGAAAAAACGTTTGAATACTTTTGAACAATAACAATGTTAAGAGAAGATTAAAATATAACGTACGCGGGAGAAATAAGTAAGTTGGAAGATAAAATTAAATGAATAATACTTTTTTTATTAAATTTACGGGGGAAAAGCAGATCTAGATTTTACAATAATTATTGATGTGTCATATTAATTTTGCTATGATTAATTCTGTACGTATGTTTTTAATAGTTTGTTCCTACATGTTTTCAGTTGTTCTGAAGAAGGCTATAGGCCGAAATATAAACAATGTGAAAAAACCCCGAAGCTTTTGGAAAAAAACAAACATTTTACTTAAGTGGATGATAATCATCTCTCGTGTTTCTATTTGATAGATCAACTATAATCCGAAAGTGTTTATCCATGGTAACCAGACTTTTACAATAAGTCAAACTTTTTCAGTGACATTCTAAAATTCTTCAATTTATTTTCTGATAAGAATCAGCTCATGATTATATTATACTAGCATATGATATAAAATTCTAAATCAGTGATGTTTAAATAATCCTGTCATGCAATTTTAAAAATAGAAATACTGTCAAAGTGTGAACTTTAATCTTGCACCTGTCTGTAATTAATATCTATTAAGCTAAAAGTAAAAAAAAAAATACAAAACCGTTCATGAGTAACACATTTACTTTTTTCAGTTTCAGTAACAATTCACCAAATCTCATTATTCGCCCCTTTGACGGGAACCACGTTGACGCAGATATAGCACTTAGTGCACACGTTATTTGTTTCTTTTTGTCGTGTTCTGCTATTTATTTTGAGAACTCCTCGGTCCTTTTTGATATAATTATATTCTAGAATAATGTAGGAAAATGTTCAGTGGGCAATATATTAAAGAATTGTTACTTGGTAAACAGTAGGGCACAAAACATCAATGTCTTGGTTATATGGCTGCTGTCTTGTTAAGTGGGATGTCTTGTTAAGTGGGATTCATTATATAATTTAAAATGTGAGATATGGTATAATAATGCGTAAAACGCTCCCAAGTTTGTAAATCACACGGTATACACCTATGATAAACCATATAAGGAGTTATGCCATTTTATCTTAAGTCTTAATTCATTTCTTATTGTTAAAATACAAAGTGTGAGAAAACAGACGCAGGGTCGAGTTTGTATGTGTTATTAAGGGATTATCAAAAGTTCTAAATGCGATTTACTGATCTAATAAGAAAAATAAAGGGTCAACATCTCTTGTAAAAAAGGTATTCGTATTCATTAGTTTTTTAAAAAGTGGATAAAAACACAAAACAAAATTCAACAAAAGGCTTGTGATAATAAGTTTCATATATTCTCTACGGACCACACATAAGAGTTTTTATGCTGATCTAAATTTCACACCGTATCCGTTATTATTTAAAAGTTTAAAAAAAATTGGTTTTCCTTTTTGTTACTCAACGCTTCTCATCTAACTAAGAAGTTTAGACAATTAGATAATTTAAACATTACAACATCGAATTCATTTCCCAAAGGCACAATTATGAAGGCTTGACGTTCACGATTACATCTCTAAATAATGTACCTGCTAGAAATAGTTAACTTCAGAAGAATCTGTTTGGCGTTTCAAGTTATGATGTTTGGTTGATGTATTGTTTAGAGCGTTAGGCAATGTGACGAGAATCTAATTTGATAAAGTAACATTTCATAAAAAGTTGTTATCTGGATTGTTCTTTCTGTTTGTGTTTATCATAAACACCCCTATGACAAGGACGAATAGTCGTTGAGCCGGTATCAGACAAAGCTCTGACAATTGTTGAAACACATTAACCTGCAATGGTCGACCAAGTCTCGTAAAAATCGATCAAATTACTTACGGTTGTTTCTTAATGTTAGGCTATTTGTAAAAATGAAATGGTTGGTCTGTCATTTCGTTGTGCTTCTATGTTTTGAATTGTTACAGAGAAGGAAACCTATCTCAGGTAAAACTTGGAACAACTACACTTTATAAAGTCAACTGTATGTTATCGACTTAGTGAACGTTTAAAGTTCCAACATATATCAATTATTATATTTTAAGAATAAAGACTGAAGAAATTGTTTTAAGTGAAACGGAAAAGCAAATAACTGAATTCGCTGAACAGTATTTGAAGTTCAAATGAAGTGTTTGAACTAATCGTAATCGATATGATAGTTCCAAGATTTCTTTTTCGGATCAAAGCCTGTATTCAAATAAAACAATCGAAAGTATGTTTACCTATATGAGAATACTAAGGCCTAAAGCAAATAAGACTATTTTTGTGAGGCCAATAATGTGCATATTATGAATGAACACACATTACAGAAACACTATTAAGTAAGATTATAAAGTATAGGCCTATTTAGATTTCAAATTTTAGACAAATCGGTCAAGCGGTTTTGAAATCATGAATGTTTAAAGTTGTCCAATTTCTTAGCAATCGGCTGTTTCAGTGTGACATGCTTTTTTGAAACATTGTATTTTCTTTAAAATAAAATTGTATATGCATATTTGGTACCTTTTTAATGTCTAAACAATAAAAGTGACTTACTACCTATAAGTTACGTCAATTTAAAATGGCAGGTTTAGTCAAAAACCATTTTTTCAACATATTTCCAAAAATACCCAAAATGAAGCCAAATTACTAAAATAATACCATGTTGATACATCTATAAGCCAAACTATGATAAGTAAACATACAAAAAGGGCAGTGTTCCTTTCAAATGTATATACAATACTATTTAATACTTCCATACCAATTTTTACCTGTACATTCTCGACATCGGACAGCATGCATCACAAAATGCTTGTTTTTTTGTCCCAACCCTAACGGCCTACAGTGACCTTGCTTCTTACCATGCTGCATGTTAATGGAAAGAGTTTTCCATGCCTAGCTAGTGTCATTATGTTGTCAACACTTACTTTGACTAGAAAATGTTCAGGTGTATGTGTATTTCAACTATTCTCATTGTAACAGCATCCTTTATTTTGTCCCAACCCTAACGCTATTTTGTCCCAACCCTAACGGTCAACATTCAACTTATTAAATGCACAAAGACCAGTTAGACTTAAGTTTTTCAGTAATGAAGAAACATTTTTCATTACAAAAATACACTAGCGAAGTAAATTAAAATTCAATTAAATGTCTTTGATGCATGTCGGTCTATTTTTAACATCACATGCAATCCAATTCCAGGAAAAACAATTATGAGATCACAAAAAATATAATTTTTCCGAGAATTACTCCAAATCTGAGTAAAACAAGATAATACTATTTCAAACAAGTCACTTCAATCCATATAATAGTATTGGACTATTGTCAAGTAGCTTTTAACCTTACAGTCAGTTTTGTTTGGGTTGGGACATGTAATGTAAAAACATTTTCCATGACAACATACACTAGCTAAATCAATTAACATTCAATTAAATGTCTTTGGCGCATGTTGGTCTATTTTTAAAATCACACGCAATCCAATTCCAAAAAATATTTTAATGATATCACAAAACATTATTTTTTTCCAAAATTACTCCAAATCTGTGTAAAACAAGATAAAACTATTTCAAACAAGTTGGAACGTTTTCTGCTTGTAACACGGCTGTTCAGAACATAGTTATGGAAAGAGTGCATTTTTAGTGCCAGAATGGAAAAGTTACAAGTGAAGTTTAATTTTGATAAGCTCAGAAAATTATCTAACAGAAGTTAGGCTCTGAAAATAGAAATCATGAAAGTGAAAGCAATTCAAAAATTAAAAGTGGTGCTGAGAGATCAAGACAATTCTAGAGAAAATGGAAAAACTGTGATCAGATTAAAGAAAATAACATTAAAAATTGTTTTGAGTACAGAGCGGAAATGCACAAAAAGAAACAACAAAGCTCAAAATTCAATGAAAGTATGAAGAAAAGAGAACGTGAAAGAAAAGCAGAGTACAGAAGAAAACAAAAAGAGAAGAATGCAAAAGTCTCAGCTGAAAAACCAAGTAAGTGTATTAAAACAGTACAGCTCCAAAAGAGTGTATTAAAACAGTACAGCTCCAAAAGAAGGTAAAACTTCTTCTGCTAACTAAGCGCCGCAGTACAAAAACAGTTAATCAGTTGAAAGAAACAATTGAAAGGTTTGATCAAGTGAGTCCCCAGGCAACACGGAAAAGTGCTCAAAGAGTTAACAAATCACTGCCAAATCCCCAAGGAAATGGGCATCTACCGTTGAACATGTAGTAAGAAGAAGATTGCCTTAAAAAAGTGGAAGTCTTTCTTAACAGTGAACGAATCTCTCGCAAAATGCCGAATAAGAAAGATGTCATGCTTGTAAACGGTGAATATATTGCTAAACGCCACATTCTTTTAACGAAGAGAGAAGCATACCTAAAGTTTGTAGAAGAATACCCATCATATCCTTTTAGATATTCAACATTCCGCAAGAGCATACCTAGATACATCAAGAAGATGAAATTAAAACATAGAAGAGTGTGAGTCTGCATGAAATGCTTCAACCTTGAAGAGAAATTGAGGTCATTGAATCAGGTTGCAAATAAATGTAATGTTGATCCGTTGACACTAAGAAGCATGTATAATGACTCTCTTTGTGAATACAATAGTGAATTTCCTGACCTTAAATGTATAGATAGCAGTTGTCCTGAATGCAAGGACAGATGAGAGAAGAAGTATGAGCATTTAATACAGCACAAGGGCCAGACAGCAGTGAAATATGTACAATGGGAACAGGCCAGTCAGAAGTACACACATCCGAAAGGGGAAAGTCAAGTAAAGAAAATATGGCAACAAGTTGATCATTCCAGCACATTGTGTCAAGTATTTAAAATCGTTTGCAAGGACATGCTGTACTTCAAGGGACATATGTTTACCAATGAATATCAATATACACAACATCAAAAACCTGAACAAAACCCTACCTGAAGTTCATGCTATTGTGTATGCAGACTTTTCTCAGAACTACGCTATGGAGGCCAATGATGAAATACAGATAGCACACTATGTCAAGAAGAAAGTTACCCTTCGCATGATGTATTTAGTTCGTCACGCAAAAAAACAGTACAAAAGAAAAACCTCAGTTAACAAAAGAAGCAATTGCTATAATTCCCAGCGCTTCAGCTGTTTACACATTTACCATGAAGCTATTTTCATACATGAGAGATAATCCAGAAAAAGTTGGATTACCCAAAGTACTTCACCGAATAACTGACAATTGCGGATTTGAGTATAAGTGCAAGCAGGCCTTTGCTCATCTGCTTGATTATGAGCAGATTATGGGAGTAAAAGTACTTTACCACTACTCAGATCCAGGTCACGGGAAAGGTCCTCAGGATGGAATTGGAGCGACGATAAAGCATGGCTTAGACATGCTTATGGTACAAGACCGGGTTCGTCTTCGGAACGCCTATGAAGTTTATTTAGCTGCTAACAAATATTGAACAGATGTAGGTCAAATTTTTGAGCCTTCAACACAGACTAAAACAAAGTTGTCAAGGCGGACAGTATTGTTTGTACCAGCTAAAGCAATGAAAACCTCTCCACATTATGATGCCCTGGCTGTTCCTGTGGGACTATGAAGCTCAGGTTTCTTCATAACATCACAAACAACAGTGTGGAAACTGCAAATTTGAGTTGCAGCTGTTCTTTCTGTGTGCTTGGTTCTGGTGATCGATGTGATTACAGGAAATGGCGGCAAACAGCCATACATAAAATACGCAAATCCGATACAACTGAACATACAGTTCTATGTTAACTGTATCCTTTACCTTCACGATTTCATTATGTTTGCATGAGTAAACTTTCTAAAAGTTAAACTTGAGCTTAGCTCAGTATAAATTTAT
The DNA here is from genome assembly GCA_963678985.1 of Spisula subtruncata. Lineage (NCBI taxonomy): Eukaryota > Metazoa > Mollusca > Bivalvia > Venerida > Mactridae > Spisula > Spisula subtruncata. The sequence continues at coordinate 42,725,103 of OY787667.1, read as the reverse complement.
CTTTTGCTCTTTGTTTTTATAATACCTGTTTATCTGCTACTTAATGGTAACGGCTTGCATTATTTAACCCTTGCTTTTTGGTACTTACACTGAACCTATTATAGTTTGCTGTGATGAGGTGTCTATTGCTATGCAGGAAAGCATAACAACCCATTTCCAACACCAAGATAAAACAGCTTATGCCCTCGGTTTATTCATGACTGGTGTACTGGAAAAGGGTTGGTTTGTGAGGGGTGATACACCAGCTGATGGGAATTATTTTTTCTTGGCCATGTCAAACCAACTTGACAAAACTGGATATAGAAGCTTGACGCACAAACACCTATGTGTAAAGGCTGTTGATTACATACGAAATCTGTCTAAGGTTTGTATATATTAATTGTATTGCGTTCCATTTGATCCTATATTTAAATGTCAGCAAATGTAAGAAAGTGTTTCCATTGAAGTGTGATATACATGTAACATAATTAACAAATATTTATAACAAATATAAAAAAAGAAAGTTTGTTTTATTTCAGGTTTAAACACATGCATGCATGAATACATTATAAATGTTTTCAAAAAGGTATATTATTTTTCTACAATTATAGAGAAAGAAGAAAGAAAACAACATTCTTAACAAAAGATCTTTGTTCATATCTGGAAGAAATGAGCACAGATGGGTGTTATGCTGATCATATCATAATTGATGCTGCTGCCAAATGCCTTGCCTGCTCCATAACAATAGTTCAGTCTAACAATGAGGACATCAATATTAACAAGGAATCAACAGCCATACCAAATCTAGTTGTTGGGTATTTGCCTGAGACCCAACACTATGTAAGCCTGCAAACAAGAAGGTAATTATTACTACAAAGGGTATTACAAAGGTTAATAAAAAAAACAAGTTGCAAGTAATATTACAAACATTTCTAACACAGGGAACTTGACGGATTAAAAGAATCAATAAAATGTGTTCTGAATATTTTACAAATACTTATGTATAAATTCAATGTATATTACAATATTTTAGTGACTCCAGTGCTTACATTGCATCTTTTTGTCTTGTAGCGTCAAGTGTAATGATTTTGTGGCTGTTTATTTATCTTCAAGGAAGAGAAAGCACTTCTATATAGCTAAGGTACAATACTATAAGTCAAAATATAAAGTAATGAAGTAAAATATTTTGTTTATAGATATTAATGACTTTTGTCACTTCATTCCTGATGGTATCTATTACCATGAGGGTATGAGAGATGGTAACAAGCTTAGCTCATTGCAAGGGAATTACTGTTGAGTGTTGACATTTCGACGATGGGGCATAGAATAGAACGAACCTGGGACCTTCCATATTCAAAGCGGCTGCTCTTCGACTAGGCTATCAAGGCCGACTTACACAACATTTACTTTAATTTGTGTTATTTAGATTCATGCATGATGTAAAAAGTATGCTATTTATTTCATAGGTTATGGAGATAGAAGACTCAGAAGTCAAACTTAGGTACTTAGTTAAGACAGGAAAAACATACACTTGGCCTAATGTTGAGGACATCAGCTATGAACAAAAGACAGACATTGGAAAGGTTCTCTCAGAGCCTATACTCGGAACGGGGCGAGGCATTCAGATGCTTTTCAATGATAGTGAATAACAAAAAAGCCAACAAAAATGCTGCAAATAGATGAACACATACGTTAATGTGATGTAGTGACTGAATTGCATTGTCTTCACAATGTGTACAAACTGATGATGGCTAGAATCTAGATTATGCAGTGTTATATTGTTACCGTTAAATAAATTGTGTTCCTAAGTAAATGCCCTTGCGCTGTTCAATGCATTAGCAATTAAATTAAATGTGATTGTATCTATTTATTCTAAATGTTCTTTAAACTTTGAATTTTCTCAAAATAATTGATTAAAGACATTTAATTTAAAAAATGTATTGAAACATTATCTTTACTGTTCAAAAATTGTTTTTAAAAAAATTGTTTTTCATTTAATAAAAAATGTCCCAACCCTAACGTATGTTATTTATAAATGTTGATAGGTGCATTTGAGTTTGATTTTTATTGTATTAATAAGTTGTTTTCAAACTTAAACTTAAATTTAATATGTTAAAAGTAGCATAATTGTGTTAACCTTCTGCTACATTTATGATTGCAGCATGTTAATGATAATCAATACAACCATAAACTTTTCTGAAGTTGAATATGTAAATTTTCTTTAGGGTAATGTATTAATTTAATATCCCCTGTATTATATTAATACTGATTGAAGTAATCTGATTATTATCATCATCATTGTTTTCAGAAGCATCCTTGAAGTAATGTGTCCCAACTCTAACGATGGAAGTCCAAAACACTTGCTTATTTTCAGATACTGTCAAGTTTCAAATATTCATGTTAGAAAAATGAAAATTGACATTCTTATAGTTATCGCACGTTTCATGCTATTTAGCTACTGGTTTCCATGTTATATGTTCATAGTTTCTTGAAATAAATGTTCAATTTCTCAATATTGACTATCTTATACATATTTTTCAACAAAAAAATCATAAAATTTTATGTAAATGGGCAAAATGTGTTCCTTTTAAGTCATACCCAATAAAGCATGTAGTAATGTGATGTAAATAATCACTTAATTTGATATTATTAAATTGCAGTATTGGCATGTTTTTTTCTAAATTTGGGTCAATACTTGTCACATATATACTTTTTTTAAAAAAAACGTCCTATTGTTTTACTAAACCTGACATTTTTTGTTAACTTCAATGTTTCGACTAAAACTTTAAACAAGAAAAGAATACGTTAATCACTTTTTTTTACAAAATGTCACACTTATTTGATTTAGGCCATAAGATGATCTGGTCACACCTCTTGTTTGTCACTAGTATAGGCCGCTAGAATTCATAAATGTATTATGTGGTACTGTGTCCGACATTGATTACCGCGACGTCTCAATTAACCCCGAGCAAATTGACAATAATTAGTACTAGATTAGGTTTCAAGACGCTGTGTTATTAATAGTTAGGTATCAATAATCGTTTCGCAGTGTATTCACTCCGAATTTGGTGGCATACATAGAATAACAGTCAGCGTTTTCAATTCATGGAAGGAAATGCCCAACTTACGTAATGCTAGACTACAAACTACAATCATACATGTATCTGTGCCTTTCATCGATTGATCAATACTCGTCGCTTCTTTGAATAGCTTGCTATCGAACATTTTGGGAAGACGAGCCATCTGACTGAGACAATTACTGTCACCCCAGCAATGTTTCAGTCGCGTTTATTACTTGTGTTCCTGCAGATTATGTGAGTGAGTTTCATTATTTGCATTCAGACAGAGTTCTTCCCCTGCTTTGATTATAACACCATCGCATTAAAGGTTTTCATTTATATTCTTAGTGTCAAAATGATGTCACCAAGATGGTGATTTATAGTCGCATGGAACTTGTTTTGATATCAGAATTATTGATTTAAGTATCGTTTCTTTAACGGAAATATTATGGAAGCTTAAATACGCAATCATTCGAGAAATATTTGAACGTATCTAAATCGATCGGACAGTTTACATCACTCAAATAAATCTTCCTGTGGTCAAAGAAAGCTTTCAAACGAAACATACATATTACTCTGATCTGGATACACCTTTTGTATGTCACTAATGTAGGCCGCTTGAATTCCTGAGCGTATTTTGTGGTACTGTATCCGACAATGATTACCGCGACTTCTCAATTAACCCCAGGCAAATTGACAATAATTGGTATTTAATTAGGTTTTAAGACGCAGTGATATAAATAATTAAGCCACAATAATCATTTTCTATTGTATCACACCGAATGTGGTGGCATACAAAGAATACAAATCAGCGTTTTCAATTCACGGAAGGATATACCGAACGTATGTAATGCTAGACCATACATGTAATAATAAACTATATGTTCCTTCATCGATTGATCAATACTCGTCGCTTCTTTGAATAGCTTGCTGGCGAAATTTTTGAGAACACGAACCATGAGGCTGACACAATTACTCCCATCACAGCAATGTTTCAGACGCGTTTATTACTTGTGTAACTGTAATTTATGTGAGTGAATTTCATTATCTGCATTCAGACATAGTTCTTCCCATGTATTTTACATAACATACCGTCACATTTAAGGATTTCATGTATATTCTCAGTGACGTAATGATTTCACCTAATTGGCGATTTATTGTGCAAAAGGAATATCATATTTGGCTCATAATGAAATATACTGAACTAGACGACCAACCAATGAAACATAAAATATGACTTTATCAAGTGAAATGCTAGACATAATACGTAATGATCTAGAATTTAAATAAACGATGTATCTACCTAACATTAAAACTAGAAGCTTCACATTTATTTCTTAGTATAGAAGGTAAATTGCTATCAAAAATCAACAATTGCTTAGAGGTATTCAACCGGACAGAGAATGTAGCACTTAGCCGACACCACGCTAATTAGATATAACATCACAACGTTCAAGCTAGAAGGCTTATCATAAAATATTGAAGTCAAACTGCATCAGAACAGTTATGAAGCTCTTGAGAATCCATATTTGCATTCCGATGACAAGGTTTATACAGAATATCTAACGACTCAATGTTGAGAACACGATAAAGGATGGATCATACCAATATCAATATATTGTACTTTTCACCTATCGATGGGAGAGGAAGCCCCGTTTGGACCATGTCAGTTTGTCCTGCTGGATGAAATGACCATATAGTGTTTAAATAATTACCACGAAGAAGGCGAAATGCCGGTACGTAAGTGATAATATAACTTATATATGACTCATATAAAATACGAGTTGTTGTCGAATTTATTACATTAATATAAAAAAAATTATTGTATATCCATAATTAATTATCGTGTACGTGCATCTTTCTGTCCTGTCGTTTAGTAGACATATTCGACTAAACTTTGTGTAATCGTATAAATCGTGTGATAAGGTTGTACTGAGCATGAAAACTCTGTGGGCTCAGATCACAAGGACGATCCAAAAACGTGCACAAATTAAGCCATATAGCTCTAAAACAATTGTGTTGAGTGCTAGCTTCCCTGTCGGATTTTCTCATTCCTTTTTTATCGATCATTTATTTTTCTTATCGAATGGTTAATTAAGATTGACGTACCACGTGACTTTTTGGCTATGCCTACTAGTTAATATATATGAAAACAAAAATATCTTTCTTATTGTATGGTTCATATAATCCCTGGCTTATTTGCATAACAAACATTTTCAATTATATGGTTAGGGTGACGGACAGGATACTGTTAAATCATTAATATTCGAGGGGGATTTAATTACCTGGATCACGTCAACATCTGATTTTTTATCGAACCAGTAAAGGTATCAAAACTATCAATGGTATACCATACTTAAATGTGAATGTGGCGTTGGTGTGCTGGCAATACTTTCTCATTTTCGTAAAGGCAGACACTGTCTGTACGCCTGACACCAACATGGTAACCATGAACTAATGAACTGTTACAAGAAGTGAGTTGTCCTCCGGTTAACCTGTTTTCTTGTCATTTCCAGTTTTTCTTGTCAGTGTGAAATGCCTGTAACAATGGCACCAGAAGACCAAGTAATTAATTCCTCAGTTTTTGTTTATAAGAAGTAAAAGTGATAGATTGAACATCATATAATACTTTGTTTGATGAAGCTAAACAAGTATTTTGTTTCCTTGTGTATTGTTCCCACATGTTTCGGGCAATGATCCTTTCGTTCTGATTGATTGTTTCGTATTGTACTGCAACGTATTTAGATTGTTGGCTCGATTTTTTGCTCTTGCTGTTATCCAGGAATACACAATACAAATCGATGAAGATAGTTCATCATACAATTGTAAACAAAGGTACCAGTAAGTATAGTTACAAGACACATACTATGTTCAATAGTGATTACATGTGTATGCCTCAGTATATCTCTTTGTACTCAAAGTCCTTCATGAACTTTGATCTTCACTTAATTAAGGTCTGGTGGAATTTCTGACCGAGTTAAAGAACAACTATTCTAATACGACTGTTCCGTGACTACATATGTCATTCAAATTATTTGTGTCGGTGCAAGGACAGAGCCTTTTCTGTGTATTTAGTGTTACGATATCGACCTTGACCTAGATTGTGTAAATGTGATTTATATTGTAAACACGTTTATTAAAGGTTAGCACAAACTGTGACTTCTTGGGTCAACACAAGTTAAATGAGAGCGAGTGGACGGTGGAATTACTCTGGCTATCAATCATCCTGGCACTACCTTTAACTAACAAATAGCTATGCCTTGAGACAGTTTGCCAGATAACGTAGAGCAACCTACAAACTTTCACACTTGAACATCGTCTATTATATAACAGTTCTACATAATTGATAACTGTAGCACCGCCTTTCGGGAGCAAACGCCCACTCAACACATAGAGCAAATATTCACACTGGTTGAACAGACGTGTACCTACGTTCACATTCCGGTCGAAACAGAGATTCTTGTCATGTATGTCCCATGGCAGCCCTACAGTCGGAAATGGTAAATATCATTTTACGAATTATTGGTGTATAGAACTTATTTTGATATCAGAATCATTGATTAAATATATTGATAGCATAACAGTTTGTACACAATAATTGTAGTTAAAGATTTCATTTTATCATACGTGACACCAATATGGCGACTCGTATAGAAGGTAAATTGCTATCAAAAATCAACGATTGCTTAGAGGTATTTAACCGGAAAGAGAATGAAGCACTTAGCCGACACCACGCTTATGAGATATAATATCACAACGTACAAGCTAGAAGGCTTATCATAAAATATTGAAGTCAAACTGCATCAGAACAGCTATGAAGCTCTTGAGAATCCATATTTGCATTCCGATGACAAGGTTTATACAGAATATCTAACGACTCAATGTTGAGAACACGATAAAGGATGGATCATACCAATATCAATATATTGTACTTTTCACCTATCGATGGGAGAGGAAGCCCCGTTTGGACCATGACAGTTTGTCCTGCTGGACGAAATGACCATATAGTGTTTAAATAATTACCATGAAGAAGGCGAAATGCCGGTACGTAAGAGATAATATAACTTATATATGACTCATATAAAATACGAGTTGTTGTCGAATTTATTACATTAATATATTGTATATCCATAATTAATTATTGTGTACGTGCATCTTTATGTCCTGCCGCTTAGTAGACATATTCGACTAAACTTTGTGTAATCGTATAAATCGTGTGAGAAGGTAGTACTGAGCATAAAAACTCTCTGGGCTCAGATCACAAGGACGATCCAAAAACGTGCACAAATTAAGCCATAAAGCTCCAAAACAATTGGGTTGAGTGCTACCTTCCATGTCGGATTTTCTCATACCTTTTTTATCGATCATTTATTCTTCTTATCGAATGGTTAATTAGGATGGACGTACCACGTGACTTTTTGGCTATGCCTACTAGTTAATATATGTAAACAAAATATCTTTCTTATTGGATGGTTCATATAATCCCTGGCTTATTTGCGTAACAAACATTTTCAATTGTATGGTTAGGGTGACGGACAGCATACTGTTAAATCATTAATATTCGAGGGGGATTTAATTTCCTGGCTCACGTCAACATCTGATTTTTTTCGAACCAGTAAAGGTATCAAAACTATCAATGGTATACCATACTTAAATGTGAATGTGGCGTTGTTGTGCTGGCAATACTTAGTCATTTTCGTAAAGGCAGACACTGTCTGTACGCCTGACACCAACATGGTAACAATGAACTAATGAACTGTTTCAAGAAGTGAATTGTCCTCCGGTTAACTTGTTTTCTTGTCATTTCCAGTTTTTCTTGTCAGTGTGAAATGCCTGTAACAGTGGCATCAGAAGACCAAGTAATTAATTCCTCAGTTTTTGTTTATTAGAAGTAAAAGTGATGGATTGAACCTCATATGGTACTAAGTTTGATGAAGCCAAACAAGTATTTTGTTTCCTTGTGTATTGTTCCCACATGCTTCGGGCAATGATCCTTTCGTTCTGATTGATTGTTTCTTATTGTACTGCAACACATGTTATACAAAGCTGTGCTGACAACGTATTTAGATTGTTGGCTCGACTTTTTGTTCTTGCTTTTCTCCAGGAATACACTCTACAAACCGATGAAGATAGTTCATCATACAATTGTGAGCAATGGTACCAGTAAGTATAGTTTTAAGACACATACAAAGTTCAATAGTGATTACATGTGTATGCCTCAGTATATGTCTTTGTACTCAAAGTACTTCATGAACTTTGATCTTCACTTAATTAAGGTCTGGTGGAATTTCCGACCGAGTTAAAGCACAACTATTCTAATACGACTGTTCCGTGACTACAAATGTCATTCAAATTATTTGTGTCGGTGCAAGGACAGAGCCTTTTCTGTGTATTTAGTGTTACGATATCGACCTTGACCTAGATTGTGTAAATGTGATTTATATTGTAAACACGTTTAGTAAAGATCGGCACAAACTGACTTCTTGGGTCAATACAAGTTACTTGAGAGCGAGTGGACGGTGGAATTACACTTGCTATCAATCATCCTGGCACAACCTTTAACTAACAAATAGCGACGCTTTGAGGCAGGTTGCCAGATAAAGTAGAGCAACCTACAAACTTTCACACTTGAACATCGTCTATTATATAACAGTTCTACATAATTGATAACTATAGCCTTTCGGGAGCAAACGCCCACTCAACACATAGAGCAAATGTTCACACTGGTTGAACAGACGTGTACCTACGTTCACTTTGCGGTCGAACCAGAGATTCTTGTCGCGTTTGTCCAATGGCAACTCAAGAGTCCGAAATGGTAAATATCATTTACGAATTATTGTCGTATAAAACTGATTTTGATATCAGAATCATTAATTAAATATATTAATAGCATAAAAGTTTTACACAATTATTGTGTCATACGTGACACCAATATGTCGACTTAAGTATCGTATAGAAGTTATATTGCTATCAAGAATCAACGATTGCTTAGAGGTATGCAACCGGACAGGGAAGGTAGCACTTAGCCGACAATACGTTAACAAAGCATAATATCACGAAGTGTAAATTACAAGTACAACCACATTACCATATTATCTTTCCGTGCTGTCTTCTTGTAGTCATATTCGTTGAACTTTGTGTAATCGTATAAACAAATATCTACAAACCAGTGGAGATGGCAGTACGTATAGATTGCATAAAAATCACAAATGGAACACCCAATATTAGAAATCCCAAGACTCAGATCACTAAACGTGCACAAATTACACAGAATAGCTCCTAAATAATCGTCAGCTTCTCCGCGAGTCTTCCCACTTCAGTCAGTCAACAGAGTGGTCGATGGTTAATGGAACCCTCAATGAAGCTAAATATTGCACTTCTTAAACGAGCCCTCCAAAGACGACAACATACCAAATGAAATACAACAATGGGAACATATGACCATTCATAACTTGTACCAAAATATTCCCCTTCACTACGTACCAGACTGGTTGCAGTCACGTTGTGTAAACTATATTTTCCCCTCGGTACGTCAAAGTGTCTAGCGTCTGATGGCGCAGTTTATACAGATATATTATTTCTGACAAGGATGTGATAATACTTGTTTCATTGCATGGCTGTAATAATAATGTTTTATCGCTTGATGGGTCTCCGACGGTCTTAGGTCGTAGCAAACATGGCGACTATTTTACCCTATCGTATGAAACGTACTTTCCATCGGTGTAAAATATTATGCTTATCTTCTAACCCAGTTAGAAACTGACCTATATGTCGTGACTTTAAACAATTCATTATATTTACAAAGTTTACTGCTAAAATGCAGTCACAGCTAAATTGTCGTCTAGATCCATAAGTACACTCAACCGCTTTAAAAACGCACCACTATTGAAAATAATTAATATTTGTCAAAAATCATTTTTTTTGCTAAAATTTATAGTTTACAGGGTTTGTTCAGTTCATAAGCTTGATCTAATTAAAGAAAACGATTTTGTTTTCATTCGGAATACCCCGCCCAAAGTACCTTTTTTTATTTTGCATGTTTTGCACGTGCAGCTCGATCGCGTAGACCTATGTGGTCAATATTGACTTTAAACTGTACGCTGTTGGTTAACACATTGAAAAAACAACATAAACAGTATTTGCTAATGATATTTTTATGCTGGGAATATCTTGAATATTTGTTCGGATGAATGTGCCTTTGCTGCCAACTGAAAAGAGCATCGGTACCTTAGCATGGCGGTTCAGCTGCCTCCACACAACGATTTTGGACTTAGAACATCGATTCCTAGCGAATGACACAGTCAAAGACCGACCTGGATGAAACAAGCTTAAGGTATTGAGCCCGAGGTATGAGGAAATATGACACAGGTTTTGCCACTGTAATTGGTTCCGCATGGCTGCACACAGTGTCAAAAGAATGTTGGGTGTCAATTAACAAGCCAAAAGTACTTTATTGCATTTTCATAACTATTCTTTTCAAAATTGTCAATAAAAAGGAAAATAATTTTAGTACACCTTTTAACGAGTTTTCTCCCGTTTAGAGCCGTATGTCCAAACATTTTGTCTTCAAGCTCCTTCATAGTGTTGATTTGAGGTGCCATATAAGCACCACGGGAAATATCCTGACAGTCTGATGCTCATAACCAAGATTTCAAGTTTAAATAAGGCTTGAATCCATCTTATTAATACATAATGCGCATATCTGGACCGCACTCGGTCGTATGGTATTAGCCAGACAGCCAAAGCCACATAACATTTATAATTCAAGTTAAGCTTTGCTTGGATGGTTAGAAACATCACGTCTAACATAATTCTATCATATTACGTAGTTAATTTTATTCTTTAGGAGGAGAAACAACGTACATGCATCAATGTAGCGGGCTCTTATAATTGCTTTTGAAATTGTGACTTTCACTTTCATGGGTCACTGTGTTATCTTTATCACAATTTATTTTAAACTCGTAATAATGGCATGAAAATCACACGACTCGTTTTGTATAGACTGAACATTTTCAATTCGAAAATAAATAACCATAGCTTTACGTTTTCATCAATAAAATCGATATTTCATAAGTGGTGCGTTTTTAAAGCGGTTGAGTGTATTTGATTTTTTGATAGTGTTTGAACTAGTAAAGGTATCGACAATAGTGTTAATGTGGCATTGGTGTGCTTTCACTGTTTTCATTTTCGTAAAAAAAGAAAGTACGCCTGACTCAAACAATGTAACCATGAACTAATGAACTGTAACAAGAGGTGAATCGTCCTCGGGAAATTTTGTTTTCTTGTCATTTCCAGTTTCTCTTGTCCGTGTCAGATGGTTGTAACAATGGCACCAGAACACAATCTAATTAATTGTTCCGTTTTTTTATTATAGAAAGAAAAAAATGATAGATTGAACATCAAATGGTTCTTTTTTGACGAAGCTTAACAACATCTTTGTTTTGTTTTTTTTGTTCTCGCATGCTTCGGGCGATGCCCTTTCTTTTTTGATTGATCGTTTCGTATTGTACTGCAACATGAGTTATACCATCATGTGCTGCCAACGTACTTGGTATGTTGGCTCGAATATTTGTTCTTGCTTTAATCCAGGAGTACACACTACAAACCGATGAATATAGTTCATCATTGTGAGCAATGGTACCAGTAAGTATAGTTACAAGACACACACTAAGTTCAATAGTGATTACATATGTTTGTTATAGTCTATTTCTTTGTTTTCAAAGTGTTTCATGAACTTTGATATTCACTTAATTAAGGTCTGACTACGATAAAAACAATTCTGATCGTAAGTCTTTAAAACACATCATATAGTTTTGGTTGAATATAGTTTGTTTTTAAATTACCGATTGATGTCTATGTTAATACTTATCTAGGCTCATTTCTTTCTGTATGTATAAATTTACACTTAATTAATGCTTCTAGTAAAGGGAAGTTTACAGTTCCAGGACTGATGATATATTTCAAGAAAAATCCTATAATTTATAAACAATTTTGCTTCCGTTTTACCATGAACTATATAAATAATTTCCGTCACGCTTATGCAATTGTTGTTATGTAAGGAAATCAGTGTCTGATCGTTTATTTAGAATTATGGGATACTTTAGCGAACGTTGTGTCTGATAGATCAAAGGATGTCATGACTGTGCTGTATCAATATGGATTTTTAAAGACATTTAGTTCCCACAAAACAAATCAAATGAAAACAACAAAAAGGGAGCGAAAACTGCCGATGTGTCTAGAAAGTTGTTTAAACAATACAAACTAAGATGGTTTATGAAAAACTTCCTCATATAATTCAATTTATTGTTGTATTGGCTATCTGTGATTAGACATTGGCATGTCAATGGTATATGTATGGAAGCCCTGGAGGGCACTTTTGACTTGTGACTTGTGACTTATGACTTGGGACTTGAGGAGGCCCATGAGGGCACTTTTGACTTGCGACTTGCGACTTGTGACTTCTGAGTTGTGACTTGTGACTTATGACTTGGGACTTGAGGAGGCCCTGGAGGGCACTTTTGACTTGTGACTTGTGACTTGTGACTTGCGACTTGCGACTTGCGACTTGAAACTTCGGACTTCGGATTTGTTTCATTCTATAAAATAGTATTTGCCTGGACGCCGTGAATGGTGACGGATGTTCTTTGAATCGGAATTAACTGTTGATATTCTAGTAAATCAGGTAAGTGGACATTATGTTTGTATGATTTAAATCGTTGTTTCTACATTCACCGAGCAACTGTCCATCTCATTAACTAGAATAGCGTTCATGCCATAGCGTACTAATAAAGTAAATATGTTTTACGGTGCAGATGTGTATTATAAGTACACATGTACGAGTTTGCTTCCTTGTCTTTATCATATGAGAGTCTCTCAGTTTTTATCATACACTACAGTCGATGCAATAAGTAATCATAATGAGGGAGCTGTCCCGTTCGAAAGAATAGCGTGGACTACAGTTAACTCAGGTATACCCACTTAACCTAAATAAACACAGTTTATCTGACGGACGAGGTTATGTCAACAACCGTTATCATTTAACTGTGAATTGGCTGTATTATGCAATAATTTTTACATTAGGTTTTTAACTTTGTAATCGTAGTTTATGTATACCATAGTTACCAATCAGCGTCTAAGTCGAGACGAATCTGTTGGTTAAGACTTTAAGTATTCAGTGTTATTTAACTGTGTTTGTTTTATGTTTTGCAGGTGGAGAAAAATGAAATGTCTGCTTTTATCGTGATGGAATCCGGAAGATAACATCTCTTGTGGAATATTGCACCAACGGAATCTACAGCCCTGCTATTCTACTACCATAGTGAAAGGAAGGCGTACACTCACAATGAACACTCACATGTTGAACATAAATTGTCTCGTTATACATGTATGTCAAAGTGGAAGTTATCGTTGATATAGTTGACATAGAAATACAAACTGATATGGCATGGGTTGCCAAATTAAATGAATAATTATGGTCAATGTATCATGCTTTAGCACAATTGTTACACCCACACCTTGGTGATATACACGGACTCATAGCCTGAGATTGTGGCATTTTATTCCAAGCAATAGTTCATCATTTAACATAATATTCAAGAATTTAAACCATTTTGTCCCTCAGTATAAACTAGCTCGTCCTGCTCTTTTACAGCGGGGACTTGGTTAACTATGTCGAATCGCAGCTACTGTTATTCGGTCACTTCGGGTCACCGTATTTTTGCATATCTCTTTGAAACAAGGTTATCCTGCCCTTACAGCGGGGACATGGGGTTTTCATTTTTTGTTAGGTTATGTATCCACGGGCAATGCTCCGCGTAATTGTGTTATGCGATGATGTTTATATTTTCTATGTTCGGCTAGTTAATTTGAGTGCTCCCTTCACTGTCCGATTACCTCATATATTTATGTAGTTAGCCTGTATTGATGAGCCGTTTCAGTACATTACACTTTTAATTCTGATCAAATAGCATATTCAAATAGTAACATGCTAGCCGTGTTTATTTGTATAATTATATGTCAACTAAGAATTCGATTTTTGACTTTTTACTTGCGACTTGTGTAGTGACATGCAACTTGTGAAATGAGAAATATACAACTTACATGTTGTTTATTAAACATGACAGTGTCTGTTTTCATTTGTTTGTTATTAGTATCACCTGAAGATGACAAGTAGCCAAGAACCTAGGAATTATATTGAATTATGAAATCAACAGACTATAAGCGAACTTTGTCTTTATTTGCTTTATTATATATTCCAAGTTAACACCAATTATAACTCAGAGTCTGTAATATTGCAAATATTTTAAAACAAACGTATTATACGTTTTTGTTCTAGAACAACTTAGTTCATAGAAGAAATCACATATTCTAGTTGTATTAGTGTCCGTGATTTGAAGCTGTCCACAAAACGCTCGTATTTGTTCTTCATCCCCACATGGTACACTATACAGTCACACACAAAAAGTAATTCAAGCTTATAGTGCCACACACTAATTGCAAATTCTACAGCTTTCTATGGCTTAGTTTCAGGATGCGAAGACAATGACGGTAACTGTATATTAGGTAGCGGTGTCACAGTATATCGGTCCAATCGCATCGCACAAACCCACCAAATAGGTATTCCATTTTTCGTCGCCTGAAACAATATATAAGAACATATTACGTTAACAAAACAAACGCATCTACATAGAATTATCTATGGACCTAATCATTTGTCGCAAGCAACTTATGTTGCCACGTCGGATGCGGGAGATCCCAGGCCGCGTCATTACAAAGACAAAACATATAGCACGCATTTCGCTTGCTCGTGAAACTGGCTTTTCTCCTCGCATACCCTCGTGGATATATATTTATCGGGAATGATGTGTCGAGAGTGGTTAATATAAGGTGGAAAAACTTAAAATAAAATTGATATAAACGAAACGCGCAAATGGTAAATGATAATGGAAATGAAGAAAACCCTAGTCTGTACGTACATGCATAATTGCAAAATTACACGTGAGATGTCTGATTTTTAGTGCATGTATCTTATTACATGAACGGCAATATATAGACCATGGTGTTAACAATTCAAAACAAAACTAATTAAATGCCGACTTACCTGACTTCCTATAAGTAATTATAAATTTATAGTTAATTCCGATTCAAAGCACATCCGTTACTATCCATGCCTTGCGATGAAATGCCCGTAGATTTATTTATAGCATGAAACAAGTCCGAAGTCACAAGTCACAAGTCATAAGTCACAAGTCAAAAGTGCCCTCCAGGGCCTCTTCAAGTCATAAGTCACAAGTCACAAGTCATAAGTCACAAGTCGCAAGTCAAAAGTCAAAAGTGCCCTCCAGGGCTTCCATATATATGTACAAAGGTGATAAATACGAGATAAATAATATAATTCGTCCCCTTTCTAGACAATAAGTGCATTACAAAGTTTGCATTCAGCAGTTTTGTGTTTCCATATAATAAATCTGGTGCAGAACATCGTGTTTTTCATGTGTTTATTAATAGAAGACAATACTCGGACAAGGAATACCTTCCAGTTAGCAGCATACACAAATACATTTTAATAATATGGCAGAGTACAAATATATACATAATGAAAACATAATTGTTTTCCTTTTAGATAAAACGAATGAATCAGGAATGATAACTTTGTTTCGAAGTATTTCAAGAAGTTTTTGATGTAGTACATAGAGTCACATTGATTGCGATCGTACTTAATGGATAACTGATATTTAAGAAAAGAATACATAAACCTTCGCAAAATTTCAAGCCCACAAAGTTTGAGAACAGACGAGACAGTTATATTGTCATAGGTCAAAATTGTACTGGTACGTACATGTACATCAACAGAATGATATATATTTTACCGTTTTTAAGTACCGCATCAATAAAGTTTTCATTGATAGTTGGCCAATATTCAATAGGAGCTAATATAAAATTTACGAGTTTTCATACACTACCCATTGCCTACTGTACGCCTCGCTTCATGTAATGCTTTTTAGTAAAGGAAGCAATCGGTTTTCTCTACCAATGCACTGTCTGTCCAAATAAGGCTTTGAATGTAGTGAACTGAATTCCAGAATACGTGTCTTATAGTTAAACTTGGAATCTAAGACACATTTTGGGGAAATATTATATGCAAACTATGTTCTGATAGTGTTTTGACTCATGTAATCGTTTTATGGGGTAAAATTATAACCTTAATAAGGTAAATGTTTTGTGTATAGGTCATATTTATTTTAAACTTGATTTAGTTAACAAATAAGAAAACATCGTAAAAGCAAAAGAAAATAATTATAGCATTGAATTGCAGATTTGTTTAAGGTTTTCTGGATATGTTAAATTGCAAACCGGATATAACAACTAAGCGTTGGTACCTACAACTGTAACGGTTATTGCGTATGATTGTAATGAAATTCTTCTTATTTGTCAATTATTAATAAACTATCAATTTCAATGTAGAATTACGAACAGTTACTTAGTTATGTATGTCGTGTATACAAAATTCCGAAATGTTCACCCGTACATGCTATTGCGCATTATTCTTTGATATCAGTATATATCTATGGGCAATGCATGCCTGTTTTCTATCTCGAGACGGCATATCTTGATCACTGTTCACTGTTGCCTTTAGATGCAAATTGCTGAATGTGCTTATCTAACCTTATATGGGCATGTACAAATTCTAGTAGGCGATAACTGCATTACGTTTGGCGTATTTGGGTGTAAGATTATTTGTGGTAATTAATTACAGTAAACCTTCGTTATCTCGAGGAGTAATCGGGACAGGTAAACTGTTCGAGATGAACAGGGTGCTCGAAATAGCAAAAGGGCATGAACTGATAATACAAGCGGGTACAATTTAAAAACCTGTTCGAGATATACCGGGTGCTCGTGATATCGATGCTGGTCAAAACGTAGTTTTACTGTATTGTGAAACAAAGTTAAAAAGTAAAAAAATACTTATTTTGAAATAGTTTACAACGTACGCTCTATTTGGTGCTGAGCTAAGCCAAATGTTCCGTATTGAATTTGTGACTGGTTTTATGGTATTGCCGCAAGTGGTCATATGTGTGCCAATCAAACGCCAAAATTGTTATCTTTACCATATAAGGTGTTAAATTATGCTGTCTCCTATCTACGGAATACCGTTAGGGCCATCGTGGTTACACATTAAAATCCAGAGGGCGACAATGCGATAGTGCGATAGTACGATGGCGACAATGCGATAATACGATGGCGACAATGCGATAGTACGATGGCGACAATGCGACAACGCGATAGTACGATGGCGACAATGCGATAGTACGATGGCGACAATGCGACAACGCGATAGTACGATGGCGACAATGCGATAGTCATATCGTACTATCGCCATCGTACTGTCGCATTGTCGCCATCGTACTATCGCGTTGTCGCATTGTCGCCATCGTATTATCGCATTGTCGCATTGTCGCCATCGTACTATCGCATTGTCGCCATCGTACTATCGCGTTGTCGCATTGTCGCCATCGTACTGTCGCATTGTCGCCATCGTACTATCGCGTTGTCGCCATCGCGTTGTCGCATTGTCGCCATCGTACTGTCGCATTGTCGCCATCGTACTATCGCGTTGTCGCCATCGTATTATCGCATTGTCGCCATCGCGTTGTCGCATTGTCGCCATCGTACTGTCGCATTGTCGCCATCGTACTATCGCGTTGTCGCATTGTCGCCATCGTACTGTCGCATTGTCGCCATCGTACTATCGCGTTGTCGCCATCGCGTTGTCGCATTGTCGCCATCGTACTGTCGCATTGTCGCCATCGTACTATCGCGTTGTCGCCATCGTACTATCGCGTTGTCGACTATCGCCAATCGACTACTGAGTCCAAATACTAGGTTTCATCGACTCAATACAAGGAATAATCCTGTGAAGTTTGACTAACCTTGCTCAATGTAAGGTCATGTGACCTTGACCTTTTGCCTACTAACCCCAAAGTGTAGGTTTCATCTACTTAATACAAGCAATCATCCTATGAAGTTTGAATACCTTAGGTCAAAGTAATCTCCAGTTATTGAGCCAAAATCCTTTTCTATCATAAGGTCACAGTGACCTTGACTTTTCGACTGATAAGTATCATCTACTGAATATAAGCAATAATGCTATGAAGTTTCACTTCCATTGGTCAAATTGTTCATTAGTTATTTAGCTGCAACTGTGTTTTAATGTAAGGTCACAGGGACCTTGACCTTTGATCTACTGATCCCAAAAACATTAGGCTTCATCTACTAAATACAAGCAACCATCCTGTTAAGTTTGACTACCCTAGGTCAAGGCAAACTCTAGTTATTGATCAGAACAAAAAGGTCTACGGACCGGCCCATCAACATTTGCAAAACAGTATACCCCCACTTCTTTTCAGTTATTATTCACAGAGTTATCTACTCGCGCCTTTTGATGGGGAGTGTGATCATAAACACGTATGCAAAGTTTCAAGGCAATATCTTGAAGGACTTGAATTTAAGGACAATTTATGTCAAATATCTAAGGTCTAGGAAATGTGGTTCTGGTGAAGATTTTTAGTTTTTCCCATCCGAATCCAGAGATGCCCCGAGGAGGGGTCTATCTGATCCCTGGGGTTATGATTTAATCAAACTTCAAAATTGGTAGAGGTCCATTAGACCATGCTACATGTCAAATATCTAAGCTCTGGCTCTTGTGGTTCTGGAGAACAATTTTCGAGTTTTCCTATACAAAACCATATATGCCGCGGGGCCAATCTTACCCGGTGGTCATGATTTTAACAAACTTGTCCCCTAGACAATGCTTCACACCAAATATTCAAGCTCTGGGCCTTGCTGCATTGTAGAAGATTTTTTTAAAATTTGGCTGCCATGGAAACCAGAGTTCCTCATGAAATTCCATTTTTGAACAACTTTGAAATGGGACCACCAAAGGATCATTTCTACCAAATTTGGTACCAATTTGACCCAGAGGTTTAGGAGAAGTATATTTTGTAATTTGAGGCAAAAGTTTGACGGACACATGGATGGACAGTCTGATGACAGTTTCCACAAAATCTCAAAAGCTCACAATGTCACAGTGTAACAGGTGTGCTAAAAATTGGACTGGTACGAAAATTTTAACCAACGACAACACCGTGGTAAGAAGAGCTATTCCTTGAATAGTAAAGCTAACTAGAACTCCACACAATGAGATCTATATATGTATCAAGTTTCAAGTCAATATCTCAAATACTTTTAAAGATATGCTCCGGACAAAAAAATAAGTATTTTAAATAACAAAGGACAATTACTCAACAAGAGGGCCATGATGCGACAATGCGACAATGCGACAGTACGATGGCGACAATGCGACAGTGCGATAGTACGATGGCGACAATGCGATAGTACGATGGCGACAATGCGATAATACGATGACGACAGTACGATAACGCGATAGTACGATGGCGACAATGCGATAGTACGATGGCGACAGTACGACATGACTATCGCATTGTCGCCATCGTACTATCGCGTTGTCGCATTGTCGCCATCGTACTATCGCATTGTCGCCATCGTACTATCGCGTTGTCGCATTGTCGCCATCGTACTGTCGCATTGTCGCCATCGTATTATCGCATTGTCGCCATCGTACTATCGCACTATCGCATTGTCGCCCTCTGGATTTTAATGTGTAACCACGATGGCCCTAACGGTATTCCGTACCTATCCGTGAGTTTAATTCATTTTGTAATAAGCCTATCAATAAGTTGGATTGTACAAAATGTCGATCGAGAGTAAACAGACAAATGCAAAGTCTATATGCTGTAAAGGAATAGGAAAAACTCTAAATGTATCACTTCATTAACGAATAGACATGATTAATCGTAAGCTTACATGAATAGTACACACCACTGGGTAACTACTGTGTCTATAGCATTAGGTTGTTGAGACAATCCAATAAATACAATCATGCTGACAAAGTGGTTACGTCAATCGAATATATTGCAGACAATATTGAGAATTCACAGTTGGACACAAATCATTTGTATTTACATTAATAAGATATTAATGTTCCACATTTAAACTTGGAGAAGAAAACTAATGGAACAAATATGCTTGTTGTGTCAAATGCAATCTGTAAATGCATAATTATGATATGTATTACAATTTGACAATAATTTTGATAGCTAAGTCAATTCGGTTCACTAAAAACGTATAATTGCTTGATTGAACAATGATGACATCGCTTGTTTGGCCTAACTCATATTGGCTAGTAAATAAATACTGACTAAATTGACTTCATCTAGGTTTGCAACATAAGTAAAGGTTTTTGAACGAGAGATGGAGAAATAGTTCCTAAATATAGCATTTGCTCAAATAATGTTCGACCAAGACGAAATTGCGCCTGACTCTAATAATGAAATAATGATCTAACGAACTGTGACAAGAGGTGAATTGTCCTCCAGTAAAATTGTTATCTTGTCATTTCAAGGATCCCTTTTCAGTGTAAAAGGCCTGTAACAGGGACACCAGAACACAATGTGATACGTTCCTCAGTTTCTTTTATTATAAGAAGTAAATGTGATGGATTAAACATCCCACTGTTCTTTGTTTGATAAAACTAAACAACCACTTTGTTTCTTTGTACATTGTTCTCACATACTTGAGCAATGAGCCTTCTTTTAACATTGATTGCCTAATATTGTACCGCAACATGCAGTATACAATGCTGTTCTGCCAAAGTATTTAGCTTGTTGGCTCGAAAGGATTTTTCTTGGCTTTATTCATGAATACACGCAACATTCTGATGAAGTCGTTTCCTCATAAAACTTAGACAAAACTGTGAACAATCGAACCAGTAAGCATAGTTACAATAACTACACGAAGTTCAATAATGAAAAGGCCTTAATCAACCTCTTCGTACTGGATGTACTACGTGAACTTAAATCTACATTTAATTAAGGTGTGATGGAATTCTTATTGATCGAGTTAAACCACACCTACTCTTATAGTTTGTACCATCCGTAACACTTGAAGTTACTTATTTTACCTTTAAGTTATAGATAATACTCTCTTTTTCATAACAAATGAGTGTAAAGCACTTTTTATATTTTGATACATTTATAATACAAATTCAGTATACCCATTTTGGTCGATATTTTGGTATCTTACATATCATACACTTGGAGACTTTTCTTGTCACTACATTTCGAATATCTCAGTTATGGGTTAATATATTGATTTGAAATTGCACATGTGGTCATTTGACTACATTCTAAGCAAACTAATGATAAAATCATTTATCCGTGACAATAAGACGCTTGAGCACGTGGTGTAGGTATGGTTTTATCTTTAGCACGAGGAAATCGAGAAACGCGATATGATTAAAATTGTATTTTTATTTCATCATTCTAGATGGGATCTTACACCAAGAAACATAAAATTAATTAAAAAACAACATGGTTCGTACAAATATTCACGAGCGCAATCGCGCAATTTGCATGTTACAGGCCGGTCAGTCATTAGGACGTGTAATTTTATGCATTTTATCAATACTTTATAAAATATAAAGTTAAATTCCATATCATTATATGCATCATAACGGTACTAGATGTGCATGTAACTAATTAAGAACGTATGTTTGTTAAATCTAGAAAGTTGAGCATCGTATGTTGGTTTTTTGGATAGCACATCTCTTTGGCAGACATGTATCATCCATAGCCCCCCTTACGTTGTGTATATTGGAACAGGGATTTGTACAAGAGTGGCGAAACACCTCTCAACGTTTCATTCTAATCTATATGGTTTCAATTAGGTATTAGCTACTCAAATTTGTGATACTGTTAATATTTTACGTTGTACGATTTTGCGAATTTGACTATTGCAGTGATGTTTTAAATTTGTTACGTTTCATATTTTGTTGTTGATCAATTTCTATCAAATTTACAGGAAGTATTAGATAGGTGTTAAATTATTGTTTGTCCAAATTTCAACAAAATCCATTTACCTATGATGGAGCTTTATCGATTTGAAGAGGTGTTGCGTTAGAAAAGTCTCCAAGTGTATATTGTAGAAAGAATACAAAAACAGACTCGATTTGGTTGCGTTTTGGTATGTATAGCTTCAAAATTATTGTTCCAGTTCCATTAATGGCTTTATGAAAAGAATTTTTGAATTAAAAAAACAACATGTTGCTTCGGTTGAACCAGGTCTGTAAATGACTCTTGTCACGAATTTACATTCGTTGTTTTGCTTGGTAATCGGTATTTAGTATTTTTAGAGTAATGAGATACTTTAGTGAACGTAACGTCTGATTGATCGAAGAATTTCATGTCACTTAATGAATCAATTTAGGATGTTTTGAAGACAATGAGCAAATCTAAAATCCCATTAATATTTCACTTTTAAAAATTTAGTGAATAATCATCATCCCTTTTGATTCTGTATGATGACACAACAAAAATCCGAAATTTGTAACTGTGGCAACCAGACTTATTCTATATATCAAAATTATACCTTGTCTTTCTAAAATTCCCCAATGGAATACAAACGATTTATTTTTAAGATTGCAAGTGAAATAAAATTCTAACTCAATGAAGTCTTGATAAAACTTTCTCGCAATTCTTAAAACTTGAATACTGTCAAATTTTCGATGATGAAATTTGTTCTTTGTAAATTTTAATTCGTCACATGACTGCAGATCTGATTTAAGCTACATGCATAAAACAAGTAAAACATCGCCGATCATTTTTATTTAGGTTCTGTTCAGTTCTCAAAGACAAAATTTTCCCATATAAGCAAGCCCCTTCCACAGGGAAGGTCATGTAAACATGTCTTTTGTTGTTACAAAGTTTTGTTATAAGTCAGTCATAACCATACCAAGATAAAACATGTATAAATAGACACCAGGCCTATCATTCCAATGGGTACTCGTTCAGCGGGTTGAACCAAGTTGATAAAAATCGTATTAAAGGAATATAAATATCTTAGTTATATTGTATTTACAAATAACGATATATGACCGTTTGCATCAGAACGAATAGAGCAGTCACTGTTACTCGATGTTACGTTACAATGGCATTGTTGTACAAATCTACTGAATGATATAGATTTTACGTTAAGGTTACCACATATATAAATATTTCATTGAAAGTTAGCCAATATTCTATTGGAGATGATGAAACATTTACATGCTTTCATTCATGATTCGTTGCCTACTGTACGCGTCGCTTCATGTCTTTAGTATAGGAAGCAATCGGTTTTCGGTACGAATTCACCGACTGTCCAAAAATGTTATGTTTGTAGTGAAGTGAATTCAAGAATACGTGTCTCATTGTTGAACTAGGAATCTAAGAAACGTACTTGGAAAATATTATATTCAAACTCTATTCTAATAGTGTTCTGACTCTTGGAGTAATACAATATTAAGGTAAGTGTATTGTGTATAGGTCATATTTGTTTTATTTCTTAAACTTGATTCAGTCAAAAAAAAAATATTATCGTAAAATTAATATAAAGTAAGTATATTGCATTGTATTACAGTTGGGTTTCAGTGTTGCTGAAAAAGTTTAAAGGCCTGGGCCAACCAAATTTGGTCATAACTTTCTCAGCATGTGGTTCCAGATTTTAAAGATATCTGACCACATTGTACCCTACTACATAATATTATGTAACAGTGCACAGCATGTTAAATAGTTTACAAGAGGCTATGTATTAGATAATAATACATCAAGAGTTCTCTTTATGTCAGGAAGTTATAAAATATGCCTATAGTATAGAAAAAATAAAAGCAGGAGAAACCGGAACAATAGTTGGTACAGGTGGAAGTGGAGCATATTTAGTAGCTCCCTTTGGAATCCTGTTCGTGTATCATAATACATGTGTGAAAAACCCCTGAACCATCAACATATCTATTGTGTTGCTAGAAAGGAGTGATAGACACAAATGCATACAATTAATGTAAAGTTATAAATGTGTGAAAATCTGATCATATAGTATACAGTATGCCTCAAAATTTACATGTCTAAATAATGTATTCCTTGAAATGAGTGAATTGATATTATTCTTAAGATATAAAAATGTTATTCTTTATGATTTGATTAAAATGTTTTAAATATATAAAAAGATATTACTTTGATCTATGTGCATTATGTTATCATATATTTATTTAAAAAAACTATTAGGTATATTAGCAGACATATATATACAATCACAATATATATGCTGTATACCTCTGTGTTATATTTGGTTAGTTTTATTTGTATCTTGTATTTAAATAACTTTTGGGGAATATTAATAACTGAATTAGTAAACCTTGTGTCAAATGGTTTTTACACACTCAAACCAGATGGAAACAAAAATGAAATAAATATATATAATTATACAAATTAAACATACACACAATATAACACATATTTTCTGGGGTACTACATACAGTAGCACATTATTGATTATCAGTAGCTATATGGGCCTCTTGTTCCTAACACTGACCAGTTACAGTGTTTTATGACCCCAGATAATCACTGATAGTGATCTCATGCTGGCACAATGCTGGCATCATGCTGATCCCTCTATAAAGTTCTGGACCAGAAGCAAAGAAGGCAAAATGTACCTCTTTAAGTGCAAACTAAGTATTGTAAAAGAGTACCAGTTCCTGCTAATGGTTGTAATGCAATTCTTCTGACTTTCAAATGATAAATAAATATCATTTTCGATGTAGAATTGAAAACAATTATTTAGAATTCCGAATGGTCATACGTACATAACATGGTAACCGTATATCATGTTGAAAACTGCAAGTTTTGTAATTACTGATGATCATGCATCTGAATTCTTCTATATAAGTGCGAATATATCTATGGAAGATGAAAGTTTCTGTTTGCAAGGTTACATTGTTTCTATCCCTAGACGGCAGATCTTGGTCACTCTTCCTTGTTGCCTTTCGTTACAATTTGCTTTATGTGCGTGTCTAACCTTATATGGGCATGTTCACATTCTGCAATATGTTTGGTGTATTTGTGCGTAAGAGTGTTTGTCATACAAACTAACAACTCAAATATAGTTATCTCTGAAATAATTAACAATGTACGCAATATTTGGTTGATGCTGAGCTGAGGCAAATGCTTCAGTATTGAGTTTTAGAGCATTATTATGATATTGCAGTCAGTGCTCCTTCATATGTTGGTGTGTCAATTAAAAGACAAAACCCTTTTATTTACCATATAGTGTGTTATATAATTTTGACTTTTATCAGTAGATTAATTCATTTTGTAATAATTGTATCAATAAATTGCATTTTACATCATGTCGAACGACAGTAAGCTGACCGATGCATAGTGTGCATGTGTTCTACGAGAGGTGCCACTTTAAACTTTAACAGTGTTGAACATCCCATATTTTCAACATGACATCGAATAGACGAAAAGTCGTTATTGAATCCTATTCATCCATGTGTCAATGAACATACATGTTTACACCCATTGTTTTTGTATTTGCAATTAAGTTCGAGTAAACAAATCTCAATTTTGTAGGCGAATATTTATGAGACTTTTTATGACTGAAAAAATCGAACTAATGTTTTTATCATGTATCGTGTGTAATCAATGTTGCTTTATCCTTAAGATTCCTATTCTTTTTGTGCAGCGTTGTTTGACTTTGGCCTTTACTATTCTGCAATAAACATGAAATACGTGTTCTTAGGATACCAAATGGTGTAATTGTGTTGATGTATTGTGCAGGACCTTGACCAAAACACCATGATTCGGAAATTGTCGCCAGGAAAGCTACTGTATAGCGGGTATATTTCGCGGGGGTTTAATTTTCGCTATATTCGCGGTCAACATCGAATGCGCGAAATCTAAACCCCGCGAAATAATCACCAAAATATACAAATTTTGAAAGGGAGACAATGCATCAAGGAACTTTAAGATACAATCCAACATTACTTTGCAAGACGTACAAAACGACACATTGTGTCGCTTCTGTAAATTACGGTAATAATAAATAGACTACGACATGTATAAAGTATGGTTAGAAATTGGATATTTGTATTGAACGTGTTTAAATCTCTATGCATGCATATCAATATCGTTTGAAGGTTTGAATTGTAAGCAGTTCCATCACACTTGTTCAATTTCAATAACAGTTTTGTTTTCGGAAGGTGTAAATGTTTGCCGAAATAATGTTTGTTTGTAAATAGATCTACATATTTTTCTTATGTTAGCAGTTAATTATCAGTATGTTTGGTTTATTGCGTTTCTTTATCCTCACCATCGGATAATCCTTATGGGTGAGGCCTCCAGAAGACGTTTAGTTTTGAGGGGATAGTGAATTATACAGAAGATGCACTAATTCTAGAAGCATCCCTGGTTCTTTTTGGATGCCATATTTATAGCACCCATACATGGGTCCTCGGTTTAAAGTCTCACCCAAAATACTATCAGTAATTTTAGATGGCCTGCCCGGGATTTGAACACACAACCCCGAGGTCAGTAGTGACTATTATACTCGTACTCTAACGTTTACCACCCCATCCATGTTTACCAACTAAGTTTTAATTTCGCGGTCAAGGCCATTAGCGCGAATTTAAGACACCGTGAATTCAAAAGGATCCAATTAACGCGAAAATTGGACACCGTGAAACATACCCGCTATACAGTATGTGGGATACATTTTGTCCAAACAGGTGTTTGGACATAAATGGCATACTTTCGTGCGCTGATTTGCCTGTTTGTAGAATAAATTATTCTAATTCTTTTTTATTAGTTATAACGAACAACATCACAAGTAATGACACATGCTGCTAACCCATGTAGCTAATCGAATGTCAACTTCTTGGTAGGGTCG
This sequence comes from Spisula subtruncata, assembly GCA_963678985.1. Classification (NCBI taxonomy): domain Eukaryota; kingdom Metazoa; phylum Mollusca; class Bivalvia; order Venerida; family Mactridae; genus Spisula; species Spisula subtruncata. Next base: position 42,698,230 of record OY787667.1, on the reverse strand, counting down.
TAGATAGTTTTCATATAGAACTCTGGTCGTGTACCGTAAATATATCACTAGTAATGTATTGTCTCATCAGAGGTGACAAAGTTATTGATATAACCGTACTTTTGTAGTATTTATTGTCTCCCTTTAATTTTTGTTTTGTTTTTGCACTTGTGAACACCGATATTTTCGGAGTTTGGCATGTAATATTTGCTAAATTTCTGTTTTGGTTGTTACAATGGCTTCTCCTAACTACGTTGAAACCACATTTAAAATATTTGGTCGGTCCTAATGAGCATACACCCAATGAGTACGATTATCAAACAAGTAGTCACGTTTGGCATTTTTAAAATATTTTTTCACTTTTTTGTGTGTTTCATTTTTGTATTTCATTTTTGGCGTAGTATGACAATCACCACCAATCAAGCGACGAGTACAACCGATTTATCTTCACAAGAACGGTACACAAATATTTCTCGAACTCCCTCTTGGCGATTTGTTGGAAGTGTTTGGCCTTCAAAAAGCCAAAAGTAACTTCCTTACATAATTGGCAATCTCGGCAATAGGAAGTGGGATATTGCAAATATCCAAAACAGTTATTGTATATGATGCCTGACTCATGACTTCCCATTGTTCAAAAGAGATATATCGTTTATATTGGGTAAGATGGAAGATATGTAACATTCAGCACTGTTCAAATATAAGTGGGACAACTCTCGTAAAAGAATTGGCAAAGGTTCTAAATTTATCACCTCATTACGAATAGAAATGATTAATCGTAAGCTTGTATGAATATTGCACATCAGTGTATAGCTATTGTGTCTATAGCATTCAGTTGTTGAGAAAATTCAATAAATACGAACATGCTGACTGACACAGTGGTTAAGTCAATGGACGATATTGAAGACAATATTGAGAATTAACAGTTGTTAACATATCTCTTGTATTTATTCAGCTGGGATACCGATGTTCCAAACTCAAATGTACGAAATCAACTAATGGAACAAAGTGTTCTTCGTGTCAAATGCAAAATAAAGTGTAACATGCTTTTTCTCATAACTTTGCACTTGCTTTTGTAAGTTTGATCAATTCAGCACACTAAGGTGACGATTAACAAATTGATTGAACATTGATGACATCGCTTGTTTGGACTCGCTCAAGTGAAGTTGAATACATATTGGTTAAATTACCTTCCTCTGGGCTTGTAAACAGATTTAAGTGCACATTACTGTTCTTGTTTTCCGCTAGGGGATACAATTATAATTTTTGATGCGTAAAATGCGCCTTTAATTTGGATGTTTAGAAGTCTTATGTATTTGTTACACCCATACATTGGTATTAGTCCTCTATATCCGATTCAACTCGCGATACCAATTATACTGGACATGTGTGCTATTTGTGCCGCGTGGCGTCCTGAAAAGCCGCATACTAGTATACAAATGGCTTGAAACTGTTGATATTACATTTACATGATACTGGTTAATAGGGAATTGTTCAGAAATATTGAGAAAGAGCTAGAATCAATATACGAATTGCCCCAGTGCATGTTTTCAGGTAATATGTGAAACCCTACAAAACATATAAAACATAAATATTAATAGGACTTGCAATTGAAACTCGTTGTGTTTACTGAGACTCCGTTGAGAATTAAACATGTTTTTTACATTAACTTACATGGTTATTGGAATATAAACCCGGATACATTTTTATCTATGATACTCTAGTGACTGACAGTTGAAGAAGACCAGATGCTAGACTAAATATTGTTTATCGATTGCGATATTTAATTCCTAATTTTACCATCGACATACTAGCGAATATACGAGAGCAGCAAACACACAAGCCATGTGGTGTTTAGTGGAGGATATAAAAAAATAATTATATACGGCCTTACCGTACTTACAAGTTAAACGTCTAGTTCATTCTTCATACTAACATTACAGGGAAAGAAGTATATGTCAGTAAAACAAACCTTACAATTTGTATCTACGGCGTATGAAAACATTTGTGCTTCTTTCCGCAAACGAAGAATACTGCATGACGCTGTTATAAGATAAATTGATCGATTTCGATATGGTTTTTAACAATGTCCACAAATCATATTTTGACAAACTCGGCAAGCATGGTACATTGGATTTGGTTATTTTCAACAGCATAATTATCAATTAATTACATGTGAACATGTTATTTTAGTCAAACTGTTGAAGAACCCATGTCCATGAACGCAACCGGTATGTCTGTATTTCTATGATATACCATGTATTGACAGAGCGTGAAACTGCATATTTTATTTATTACCAATCTCTCAGACAAGATGTTCAAACACTGTGAGGACAAATACTGCAGCTGATCCCATTTAATTAAAGCCAACGAACACACAAGGACATTTGAGACGACTAAGAGCAATGTTTGCTTAATAATATAATTGGTTTTTAATGGGATACGGAATCCGTGATCAGGATGGAAACTTATTTCTCCGTACCACACATTGACACTGCAATTACTGCATTACCAGTCTGTGAATCAATCGATGACGCTATCTACCCACATTGCATTAATAGAATTAGTGTAATTAACTCTGAAGTTCTGTTGTCGACTAGTAATTGCCATGTCGGTCGTCTATTTATGTTTTTGACATAGTGACCATGAGAAAATAACACGGAAACTAGTAGTTAATGATGGCCGTGTTGGTTTGGTCTAGGTCTTTGATAGTAAAGTGCACTCGTCCTTTTCAAAAATATCGTAAACATACATTACAACCTAATGTGTAGTTTAATTGAACACAATACTTAAACTGCTTAAATGTTTTTTGTTTTGTTTTAAATGTCAGATCTGAAACTGTCTATTTCTATTGTAGACCGCTGAACACAATCTCATAAAATTCTTGGTTAAATCTTTCTCTGTCGTCATGTTCCCGTTTCTTGAAGCTGACATCAAAAGAATTCTAGATTATATCATGTTTATATTATTTTTGGTCTTAGTCTTGCATCAAGTTAGGTAGCCTGTTTCTTTGAATTATTTTCCTCCAAACAAAACAAATGTACGTTCTAAACATAAATTTCAACCAAACACTTTAACAACCATGTTTTTGGTCCAGTTACTAATAGGTATTCAAAAGGTGCTCCAGCGATTGAATTTTATTCTGCATCAGTGACTTTGAGTTAAGTGTGATACTTTATCTACACTGTCTGAGGTGTGTGATGTACCTATAGGCTGCTAGCAAAACTATTGGCTGGTAATAAATACCACCTTAACCTCATCCATCGGGTCATTGTCTGCTACCGATAACGTTGAAAATGACAATAAACCGGTTGCGGAAAGTGAACTTTATATACGTATTGTGGATACGGTAATGGACATTTAATATATGACAATCAATACTTCACTTAAAACGTGGTACAATCAATTCATCAATGTTTCAAGTCAATTATAGTATCATTAGTTTTGTAAGAACTTATTTATCGATATGTGTATCGGTTATTTCTCAAGGTCTTACAGCTTATGACAATACGTTTCAGTATAGCAATCGTACGATACAAATTAAAATGAATAATACAATGCATTTAAACTGGATGACCATATATTTTAGTTTCATTTCTGAAAGCATGGCCTGCTATATCACTAGTGTCTTTTAGATCATTCCGATTTGGATTTTTTATAAACACTATTTTTATTGGTCTGCTAAATTGCAAATAAACGTTTTAAAAACTATTTTATGTTCTCAAACACTGGCACGATAAAGACACGCGTATGACTCGCATGGGAAAGACCATCGCGTGTTGTTCGACCAAGAAAGGACGCTCTGTGTCAGATTGCCCCCGCGTTTTATGTCAGAATGGTCTAACGAATGTAGGTGCCTGTTGACACAGGTTGTCGAAAGTAAACAGTTTTAGGGCGAATTAAACAACTACGGAACTCTGGACTGAGGTATCAGTATCAGATATCCGTCGGATTTATAATATGATGGTTTAATTCAAATTTCTCGGGACCAAAATAATCCTTAATTATACGGGAATATAATGCTCAAATGTATGCTGCAATGTCGTTTTCAGGGAAGTATTCATACTACTCGTGAGGATTTGCTATGGGGATATAAGTAATAGATTCCGGAAACGTGTGATGGGCACATGGATATGAGTTTTCCATATAACGTCCCAAGAGCCAGTAACGTTTGAATGACGCTTTGATTGCTTTCGAGTGCAGCCAATGCTGCCAAACTATTTTATGTGTACTGAATGTAGACGTTGCAGCAGAATGTCCCAAAGTGAACAACGGACATCTTAATATATTATCCTATCTAAATGAGAATCACCATCACAATGGGATTGATTCAATGATCGAAATTCTGTTTGATTATTCTATTACTAGCGTATCTAAAAGCCTGATATTCTCGTGAAGATAACATTACCAAACAACGATAGAAGCATTAAATAGATAGTATAGAAAACCTTCTCCAAACAACTCATAACAAGGTACCATATTGTCCTATGCCATGGACATGTTCCAAATGGTTCGTACATTTGTAAATAAAGTGAAAAACAAGGGATGAAATTACGTAGTCTCTTTGTGTGGAATGTGACAATGATATGTTTATGCTTACTTCTGATTGGAGTGTCAACGTGGTCTGGTGTACCCAATTGAAAGATGTCTGTAGCGTGCTGGGATAATTGTGTTGTGAACTAGAATATTAGTTTAGACATTTGATGCGATGTAAATAATTGTTTTGAACTACATAAAAATCACATTAAACAAACTATATATTGATCGCATATCGATACACATAATTACGATGTTGTCAGCACGAATTCGACTATTGAATAGTGGAAATGCAAATATGAAGCATATCCATACAGTTCGATTTCGAAGGTATCGGGAAGCTGGTACAGAAATGGAATTGATATCCTTTGACATGTACCACTGCAATTAATACTACTTATACGCAATAGAAGTACATGGTGATTGTGATTCTTAATTTAGCCATTACTGACGTTACTATGTCAACAGTGCAACTTTGTACGACACTCCCTCATGCGTGCGATTCACAGTGCAATATTTATCATGAATTACCCTATTTAAAGTAATTTGAACATACGATAAACATTGTTTTAAAATTTAAGTAAAATGTAAACGAAAAGAAAAAAGTAACATAGCAAACAATGATTAACAACATAGTTATTGCGAGAGAAAATAAAATAAATAAATACATGGCATTGGATAAATAATCAATTATTATGTGAAATTGTAATACTTTATAAAGGTTAGACAGACACTCGTCAATAATGATAGTAATAATTACAAAGAAAATTCATTCATTCATTAAATCGTTTGATCACAGCCGTTCGTTCGTTCGTTCAATGTCGTGTTGTATTCTCTTATCTGTGATTATGTATTGGCATTTCAATGTTAGAAAGGTGACGAATAAACACCATAGAGTATAATTCGTCTCCTGCCATGACAATAACTTAATTACCAGGTTTGCCTTCAGCAGTTTTCTGTCTCCATATAATAAGTCTGGTACAGAATAACACGCTATTCAAGTGCTTATCAATAGAGGGCAATAAATAGAGGAGGCAATTCCAGTCTATAGTAATGTCTTTTTTTCGAATTTAGTACAGACATACCTAAATGTTAATGTTATCAAAGTTTTGTAATCGCAATGACAATCTCATTCCGTATTTTTACAGAAAGGCTTTTGCACGTTCGAAGTCATAATCTAGATTATACAATTCATGTATAAATAGTGATAAAACATCAGATATTTCAACCCAATGAAAACCAACACCCATACGGTGTCTTGTGCAAGTATTGCTCGCTGTTTCTTCATATTTGAATAAGATATTTGATTTGGACTAACTACATCTCGTTCAGCAGATGAATCTATGTTGAGAAAAAATCTTATGCATGTTTGAGGAATATAAATATCTCAGCGTCATTGCTTTCACAAATAACGATATAAGACCCCTTGCAGAGATGTAAAAACGGAGTCAGTATCTAAAGTATCAGAACGAATAGCACATTCACTGTTACCCGATGTTAGGTTGAAATGACATTGTTGTACAAATCCACTGACTGATATAGGTTTTGACCGTTAATGTTATTGCATACATAAATATTTCATTGATAGTTAGCCAATATTCAATAGGAGATGATGAAACATTTACAGGTTTTCATGCATGATTCGTTGCCTACTGTACGCGTCGCTTCATATCTTTAGTATTGGAGGCAATCGGTTTTCTGTACCAATTCACTGATTTACGTATATGTATTTAAGTGAATTCCAGAAATCGTGTCCTATAGTTGATCTTGGAATCTAAGTATCGTATTTGGGAAATATTTAACTCTATTTTGATAGTGTTTTAACACTTTAAATCGTTTTTATGGAATAATGACATAAACTAATTAAGGTAAGTGTTATGTGTATGTGTCATATTTATTTTAAACTTGATTTAGTTAACAATTGGGAAATCATCGTAAAAGCAAACAAAAATAATTAAAGCATTGTGTTACAGATTTGTTTTAGGGTTTCTGGATATGTTGAAATGCAAACCAAATATAACAATTTAGCATTGGCAAAGAGTACCTACATCTGCAACGGTTACTGCGTATGATTGTAATGCAATTCTTCTCATTTGTCAATTATTAATAAACTATCAATTTCGGTGTAGAATTTACAATAGTTACTTAGTTAAGTATGTCGTGTATACAAAATTTCGAAATGTTCACCCGTACATGCTATTGTGTATTATTCTTTCATATCCGTATATATCTATGGGCAATGTATGCCTGTTTTCTATCCAAGACGGCAGATCTTGATCACTGTTCAACGTTGCCTTTAGAAGCAAATTGTTAATTTGCGTATCTAACCTTATATGGGCATGAACAAATACTAGTAGACGATAACTGCATTACGTTTAGCGTATTTGGGAGGACGTAAGATTGATTGTGATAATTCGGTATATTAACATGCGTGAGGCAAATTTGCGATTTTGTCTTCAGATTAATTCATTTGTAAAAAGTGTATCAATAAATTGGGTTGTATAACATGTCGATCGAGAGTAAACAAACAAATACATACTGTAGTTCGCATGCGCTCTAAAATAATTGACAGCAATTCTCAATACGATGCACTGATCTCGTGCGTTATTTGTTTTAAAGTATAGGAAGGATCAGGCATGATCTTACATAGCATATGAAATATTGCACACCACTAGATAGCTACTGTCTCTATAGCATTATTGAGACAACTCAATTAATATAACCATGCTGACAAAGGGCTTGAATCAATGGAGTACATTGGATACAATATTGAGAATTCACAGTTGGAATCAAATCACTTGTGTTTATACAGCTTTGATAACAGTGTTTCAAACTCAATATTCGAATGACAATTAATTGAACAATTATGTTCTTCGTTTCAAATGCAATGCAAAGTGTAACATGTTATTGTAATAAGTGTTCAATTGCTTTTGTAAGTTTCATCAATTCAGCTCACTTAAGTGACTTCTAATGCATCGATTGAACAATGATGACATCGTTTGTTTGAACAAGTTCATTTGAAGCTAATTAAATATATTGGCCAAATTGACTTCTCCTGGTTTGTAAACATAATTAAGTGCGCATTTATTGTTCTTGTTATCCATTAGGGAATGGAATTGTAATACGGATGGAGAAGATTGTCTTAGTTTGGGTGTTTAAACGTTTTAAAAGAGATTGTGCACTAAATACATTTGTAGTTGTCCTCTATATCCGACTGCACTAGCAATACCAAAAATACAGGACTTGTGTGCTATTTGTGCTAATGTTACCCTTACATAATGACTGTAAATTGTTGCTATCGCACAATATCAGCGATTTATTGTGATGTGATATACTTGTAATTACATGATAATGATTGTTCAGAAATATAAGGCATACCTAGATAGTCGAAACCATTGTAGGAGTTAACCCAGTGCATATTTCCGGGTAATACGAGCTTCTCAACATGAACCCGACGTCCATAAATATCTACAGGAAATGAAATTGAAACTTGATGTGTTTACCAAGACTCCGTTGAGAATTAAACATGTTTTTGTACATCAACTTACATGGTTAAGGGAATACGAATCCAAATACATTTTATATTTGATACGCTAGTGCCTGGTACACCAGACAAATATACGTTAATATATGTTAAAATCCTCCAACAAACATCACAATTAGAGAGAGCAATGGTTATACGGAGAGTATAGACACAATGAGCAAATTACCTAGGGCAAACAGTAGTTTAAGAAAACCAGACGCTAGTATTGTTTATCGATTGCGATCTCTAATTCCAATTTTTACCATCGACATTCTTGCGAATATATGGGAGCAAAATTCATGTGGTGTTTGGTGGTGGATATCAATAAATAATTGTATACGGCCTTACCGTACTTACGAATTTAGCGTCTAGTTCATTCTTCATATCAACTTTACCAGACAGGTAAAGAAGTATGTATCAGTAAAAACAAACCTTACCATTTATATCTACGACGTACGTATAACTACGTGCTTCTTCCAACAAATCAAGACACATTTCATGACGCTATTGTTAGATAAATGGGGCGATTTCGATATGGGTTTAAACCATTGTCACAATTCATTTGTTAACAAAATCGACAAGCATAATAAATAGGCTTTTGGCTATTTGCAAATGCATATCAATTAATTACATGAGCACATGAGATTTGAATCCTACCCATCTCTGTGAGCACAACATGTATATACATATTGCTTTGACATATTGACAGAACAAGATGCTTTGCCTTTGTCGAGCTCTGGAACTATATGCTCAAACATTGCGAGGACAAATACTGTACTTCATCCGATTTTAATTAAGACAACCGGATACTAGGAAATTTGAGAAGAATAAGAGCATGAGATGTTTGCCTAATAGTGTAATTGATTTTAAATTGGATACCGAATTCGTTATCAGGAATGAAACTTATTTCTCCGTACCATACATTGACATTGAATTTATTGCACTATCAGTCTGTGAATCAATCGATGGCGCTATCTACCCACATTGCATTAATAAAATTAGTATTATTAACTCTGAAATGCTGTTGTCGAATAGTAAATGCCATGTCGGCCGTACACATGTGTTTTGTAATTAGTTGTGTTGTGTGCATGACATAGTTGCAATGAACATTACACGGAAACTAGTAGTAAATGATGTTGGTGTTGGTTTGCTCTAGGTGTTCGAGAATTAAATGTACTCGTCCTTTTTCCAAAATATCGTTAACATACATTATTCAACTAATGTGTGTAGTTTAATTGAACACAGCTCAACTGTCTTTGTGAGGAATTGCATACTGTAAAATCATTCATATTCATGGGGGATTAAATTTCGTGGATTTCGTGGTTCACCTCAACCACGAACTTTAATCCCAACGAACATTAATTTTGACCCCTGTTTTAATACATGAAGTGCAAAATCCACGAATTCAAGTCCCAACGAAATTGTCTTTTCTACCAAAACCACGAAATTTTGTCCCAACGAAATTAAATGATTTTACAGTATGTGTAATTATATTTTACTAATGTAGACCGCTGAACAACATTTCATGAAAATGGTTATATGTTCCCGTATATTGAGACTAATATCAACAGAATTATACATTATATCATGTTTATATTATTTTGGTCACAGTCTTGCATCAAGGTAGGTACTCTATACCTTTGAAATATTTGTCTTCTAACAAAACATTCGTACATTCTTAACACTAATTACAGACAGTCACTTAAGGAACAATGTGTTTCAGTTTGGTTGGTCTACTTGGTAACAGTTGCACCAGGGATTCAATTTTATTCTGCATCAGTGACTTTGAGTTAAGTGCGATAATTTGTCTACACTGTCTGAGGTGTGTGATGCACCTAGTTAGTTGCTTGCAAAACTATTGACTGGTAATAAATACCATCTAGGCATTATATCTTGGGCGATTGTCTGCTACCGATAACTTTGTAAATGACAGTAAACCGGTTGTTGAAAGTAAACAGTTCGTATGTATTGTGGATACGGTAAGTAACATACAATGTATTACGATCAATACTTCACTTGAAACATGGTTACATCAATTCATCAATGTTTCAAGTCAATTATAGTATCATTAGTTTCGTTAGAACTTATTTATTGACATATGTATCGATTATTTCTCAAGGTCTTATAGCTTACAGCAATACGTATCCATATGTCAATCGTAAGATACGAAACATTAATAACAATACAAAACATCAAAAACTGTGTGCTTATAATTGATTCTCACATATTTTAGTTTCAGTTCTTAATATTTTGTCTGCAAAATACCATTATCCCAAGGATTTACTTGTTTCCATTCAGTACAATTTGGATCCGATTGCTCATTATGTTCGATCGGCCAACTTGATGTCCTGAATTGCCAACAATCGGCAGGTTTTAGACCAGATTAAGCCCTCTGACACAGGTCCGATAAAGACACACACATATGACTCGTAATGTGAATACTATTGCGCGAGAGGGTGTTCTGTGCCCTATTGTCGAAGTTATTTGTGCTAGAATAGCCGAATGTAGGTGCCTGTTGTTATAGGTTGTCGAAAGTAAACATTTTTGGGATGATGTATACATTGTCCAGTACTTTGGACTGAAGCATTACTAACAAATCTCAATTAGATTAATAATATGACGTTTTAAGACAAATCTCTCGGGACCAAAATCACCCTGAATGGAAATGGTGATAAAACGAAAGAATGTATGCTGCAATGGCGTATTCCTTGATTGTAAGACGGCAATGGTATTCATTGTTGTATGTCTGAGATTGACTCATGAGGATTCGACCAAGGCATATAAGTAGTATATTCCGGAAACGCATGATGCACAAATAATTATGTGTTTTCGGTATAACCTCCCATATGACTCTGTATCGTTTGAATGACGCTTTATTGCTTTCGGATGCAGACGATGTTGCCAACATATTCTCTGTGTTGCTGCAGAATTTCCCCAAGTGTACAACGAACACCTTAATATATTATCCTATCTAAATGAGAATCACCATCACAATGGGATTGATTCAATGATCTCAATTCTGTTAGATTATTCTATTACTTGCGTATCTAAAAGCCTGATATTCTCGTGAAGATAACATTACCAACCAACGATAGAACCATTTAATAGTTTGTATAGAAAATCTTCTCCTTCCAGGCACAATATTTTCCTATATCAGGGATATTTTTAAAGTGGTTAAGTAAAACCGTACGTTTGTAAATATAGTAAAAAAATAACATATCAATTACGTATTCTCTTTGAGTGAAATGTGATGTTTCAATGTGTTTATACTTATAGTCCAATTAAAGCGACAATGTGCTCTGGTGCACCCAGTGGGAAGGAGTTAATAGCATGCTGAGATAATTATTTTGTACACTAGAATATTAGTTTAGACATTTGAAGCACTGTACATAATTGTTTTGAACTTAATAATAATCAGATTGAAAAAAAACTAAATAATATCGATACACAAAATTACGATGTTGTCAGCATGAATGCGACTAGTGAACATTTGATATGCGAAGATCAAACATATAGCATTACAGATCGATTTCGAAGGTGTCGGGATGCTGGTAATTGATAGCCTTGGATATGCACCACCGCAATTAATACACTTATGTGGATTTTAATGTCGTTGTAGAAGTACATGTATATGTGTTGATTTATCATATTACCGGCTATGTTTCAAATTCCTGCGTGATTCTTACTCGTACATCAAATACAGTTCACGAAACGATCTATAAAACTAGTACATACACTTGTTAAATGTTATAAGTACACCAACATGTAATGCATATATCTTTTTTATTATACATGATATCATGTTAATTTTTTGCATGTCTTAATGTGAGTAGTATAGCAGCAATATCCGATAATTCGATAATTGTAATTTGCCCACTGCGAGCAGTGAACCGTGAATTTTCAAAATATGCCAAATGCACGTGCAAAACAGATCTTTTTCGGACGAAGTCTCAAAATTTTACATACACATTGTCCATCAATACCCACACCAGGAAAACACAAAACCTGAAGAATTACCATAACAGACCGTACAAGAGAGGTTTGTGAAACAAACATGTCTTATGGCTGTAAATAGCCTAGTGTAGCTAAGGTCGCCACGACCTTAACCTTTGACCTATCGACCTCAAAATTAATAGGAGCCTACATCTGATTATTAGCAACCTCTCTGTAAAGTTTTACGATCTAATATTCTGTATTTCTTATGGTGTGGACCAGTGATTGTTGTGTATTCAAAGGTCATGGTGAGTTTGACCTTTGATCCCAATGACCTTGAAATTGAGTCGGTCCGTCTGTGGAGGATGAATAAACTCCACTTGAAATTTAAGAATCATAGGTCCACCCGTTTTGGAGTTATTGTTGGAAAACCATTCGGCATGTCGACCGACCGATCGGCAAGCATGCACTGTACATAACAACACATCCATACAAGACATAAAACTTAAAACTTTAAGATGTTTAAACATAATACATAAACATAAATCAGGGAAGACTGGGCTTGCCCAACTGTGTTGCCTCTTTAAATAAAGTCGTTATTATTATTATTATTCTTATACGTCATAGACGTAATATAACAGTTCTAAATGTTGTCATTTTTCAAGCTAGAAAAACTTTATAGGCACTATTTGCACGTACTGCTATGTACTGTGTTGGTGTACTTATAACATTTAATGAGTGTATGTGGAATATTAAACACGATGACTTCAAATGGTTTGTTTTGGTTTGCCCTAATGGAAACTGTATTTGAATACAGATACTATGAAGCAGGTAATAAAAGTGTGATACATAATAACGTTCAATGTTATGTCGTCATTGTGTTAGAGACTGGATAAAATGCTTAAAGTCACATCGGCAAAATGATTAAGCACTGTTACGAGAATATGAATGTAGATACCTTTAGACGGTAATAAACTAATAATCTGGAAGTGATTTAGATTAGTACATGCATAATTGACATGTTGTAAACAGCATGAGGCCATGTGTGCATTTTAAACGTACGTATTTCTGTATTGTGTTAATTCCTAGTCAGATTTCCTCATATGTTTTGTACATGTATATATAGGTCAGGTTCGGTTGGCCAAGTTTCAAGACTATATAAATGCAGTCTGTAAAAAGACATTAAAAGTTCATGTACCAAGCATAATGATGCATTAAATTATTTTAATTTAAATCAGACTGTTGCTATCGTTTAACTTGGAATGAGTTTTGGCATGCTAATCCAATTTTTTTTGTACGCAATTCCGTGTCAAAATACATGCAAGTCTGATGCATAACGACAATAAAGGCAATAACATAGAGAAGAGACACTGACAGGAAATATCTTCCCGTTTATATGGATTTCGTTGTATCGAATTACAGACATAATTAGATGTAAATGAAAACTTAGTTTTTTCATTGTAATGTTAGTTTGTTCTAACGAAGTTTACAATTGCACAAATTGTGAAAACACCAAGTCCTTTAAACCGTTGGTTACAATTAGGATAAATGGGTCGTGGACAAGAATTTAACGTTTTATCAATCTTTTACATAGCTGCATACTTTGATTTACAAGGACTACAACGCGTAGAGTACATAGATTTTGTTCGAACACTAAGGAATATGACCATGTATTCCACAAATAATAACCACCCTATAAAACGGAGCCAGTATCAGAAAGAATAGCTCAAATATCCCTATTAAGTCTGAAATGGTATTGTGATATGATTTCACTGAACAGATATAGATTTAATAGTAAAGGTTACTGCATAAATAAATATTTCATTTCTAGTTAGCCCATATTCAATAGGAGATGATGAAACATTTACAGGTTTTTATTCGCGATTCATTGCCTACTATACGCTTAGCTTAATGTCTTTTAGTATTGGAGGTAATCGGTTTTCTGTACGAATTCACTGACGATCCAAACAATGTTATGTATGAAGTGAAGTTAATTCCAGAATTTGTGTCTTATAATTGAGCTTGGAATCTAAGAAACGCATTTGCGTATAAATTGCTTGGAATATATAGTCACCGTGTAAGATATAATCAATTCTGTCAAATAAAAGACTTTCAAAGTTCTTGTTCCATGCCCATTAAATAAATGTCTTTATAAAAAAATCCTGAATTTAAAAAATCAAGTTGCTTCAATTAAACCAGGTATTTAAATGAGTTCTGTCACGCAAATACGATCTTTGTTTTGTAAGGAAATAGGGTATCTGATATCTCTAGAGTAATGAGATACTTTAGTGAACGTAATGTCTGAAAGATCGAATAATTTCATGTCACTTAATGAATCAATTTAGAATGTTTTTGAAGACAATGGGAAAATGGAAACACACATTACCATTTCACTTTAGTGAATGATCATCGTCCCTTTTTATTTCTATATGACCGATCAACCTAAATCCGAAAATGTGCAATCATGGAATCCAGACATTCTCCATCAGTCAAAATTGTTGGTTGTCATTCTAAATTTCTTCAATTTATTTTCTGATACAAATCAACTCATGATCTAATTTTATTTGCATATGACATAAAATTGTAACTAAGTGAAGTTTTAATAATCGTGCCATGCGATTTGAAAACACACATAAAACCTGTCAACTTTGTTACTTAGCTACAAGAAAAAAAACACAAATACAAAACCGTCAATCAGTTATTTTCAAAGTTACAAAAATGATTCAAAATAATCAAATCGCAACATTTTCATTTTGACTGGGACCACGTTCATGCAAAGCTAATATTTTGATGCGGATGCATATAGTGTTCACATGTCCGTCCGCTCGGCTGTTACAAAACGTTCAAGTTGATTGACTTAGCTAGTTATTATTGACAAGGCTACCATCGGGGAATAATCTTTTACTGAACATAGTCTTGTTGTTCTGCTATTTATGTTGAGTGCTTCTGTGTTCTATTTGATATTATCTAGTGTAGTGTATGAAACGATTGATGGATCTACTAGTATGTAACCTGGAAAGTACCAACAAAACAGTGCAAATACAAACAACAAAAGTTTGTAGATAAGAGCATGTGTAACAAACTCGTAACATAATCTTAGTGAATGAAACCTGCTGATTTGTCGAAAATGTCAATTTTGCACTAGATACATTTTGTTCTTCACCAGTGTTTAATAAATTGTGTCTCGATAAAACAATATATTGTTGTTTATGTTTGTCTGTGATTATAATTTATATTGACAGTCCAATATTAGCAAGGTGAAGAATAAACACCATATAGTATAATTCGTCTCCTTCCTTGACAATAACTTCATTACCGGGTTTGCATTCAGCAGCTTTGTGTCTCCATAAAATAAATGTGCTGCAGA
Organism: Spisula subtruncata; assembly: GCA_963678985.1. Taxonomy (NCBI): domain Eukaryota; kingdom Metazoa; phylum Mollusca; class Bivalvia; order Venerida; family Mactridae; genus Spisula; species Spisula subtruncata. The sequence goes on along the minus strand of OY787667.1, from coordinate 42,682,895 downwards.
ATAACACGCTATTCATGTGCTTATCAATAGAGGGCAATAAAAAGAGGAGGCACTTCCAGTCTATAGTAATGTCGTTATTTCGAGTTTAATACAGACATACCTAAATGTTAATGTTAACAATGCTTTGTAATCGCAATGATAGTCTCATTCCGTATTTTTTACAAAAGGCTTTTGCACGTTGGAAGTCAGAACCTAGATTACACATTTCATCTATAAATAGTGAAAAAACAGAAGGTATTTCAACCGAATGAATATACCGTCACAACAACCCAATGATGTCTTGTTCAAGTATTGCTCGCTGTTTCTCCATATTTGAATAAGGTATTTGATTTGGACTAACTACATCTCGTTCAGCAGATGAATCTATGTTGAGAAAAAAATCGTTTGTATGTGAGAAGAATATAAATATCTTAGTGCCATTGCTTTCACAAATAACGATATAAGACCCTTTGCAGAGGTGTAAAAACGGAGTCAGTATCAGAACGAATAGCACATTCACTGTTACCCGATGTTCGGTTGAAATGACATTGTTGTACAAATCCACTGACTGATATAGATTTTACCATTAATGTTATTACATACATACATATTTCATTGATAGTTAGCCAATATTCAATAGGAGATGATGAAACATTTACAGGTTTTCGCGCATGATTTGTTGCCTACTGTACGCGTCGCTTCATATCTTTAGTATTGGAGGTAATCGGTTTTCTGTACCAATTCACTGACTCTCCAAACAATGTTATGTATGTAGTGAAGTGAATTCCAGAATACGTGTCCCATACTTGAACTTGGAATCTAAGACACATATTGGGGAAATATTATATTCAAACTCTATTCTAATAGTGTTTTGACTCTTTTATTAGTTGTTATGGAGTAATTACATACAGTTATTAAGGTAAATGTTTTGTATATATGTCATATTGTTTTTATTGTTTTAATAATGTCAACAAATAAGATATAGCAGTGAAAAAAATGGAAAGTAATTGTTATGGCATTGTATTACATTTCTTGTTTTAGGGTTGCTGAATAAGTTTAAAGTCAAATCAACTATAATTACTTAGCATTGGTAAAATAGCACCTACAAAATATAACAGTTACTGCTCATGGTTGTAATGCTTTTAAATTATTATTGAAATATCATTTTTCGATGTATGAATGAAATCAGTTATTTAGTGATATGAAGGCAGTCATGTAAACACAATTCTCAGTGTTCACCCGTACATGACATAGTATATTAGTATACTTTTGGAAACTGTAAGTTTTGTAATTACTGATGGCAATGAATGGTCTTCTGTATCAATATATCTCTTTGGACAATGAATGTTGGTTTCTGCTCAAAACTATCTATCCCGAGGCGGCAGATCTAGATAATTCTTCTTTTTTTATTGCCTTTAGTAAAGATTGCTGAATGCGTATCTAACCATATATGGGCATGCATCATTTCAAGTAGGCGAACATGCATTACGTTTGGTGTATTTGGGTGTAATATTATGTGTGGGGCATTTATTACACTAACATGTGTGAAACAAACTTGCAACGCATTTATATCTTTGCAATAATTGGTGCTGAGCTAAGACACGTGGTCCTCGATTTTGTGAGCATCTATTTATAATATGATTATATATACAGCAAGTGCTACTACGTGTGCCAATCAAACGACAACATCCTATTACTTACCATATAAGGTGTTATGTATTTTGGCTTCAATAAAAAATCATTTCTTATTATTAAAAAAACAAGCGCGAATAGACAGACACAAGGTCGAGTTTGCATGTGCTCTAAAGAGGTCAGCTAAGTTTTTATAAATACGATGTACTGATGTTATAACGAATATAAAGGATCAATCGTTAGGGTACATGTCATATTGCACACTGGATAGCTATTGTGTCTATAGCATTAAGTTGTCCAGGGACAATTCAATAAATAAAATCATGATGACAAAGTGGTTAATTCAGCAGAAGATATTGGAGACAATATTGAGAATTCACAGTTGGAAACAAGCCACTTGTGTTTATACTGCTTGAATACCGATCTTCCAAACACAAATATTTGAATGGCAACTAATTGAAAAAATATGTTCTTCGTGTCAAATGCAGTGCAAAGTGTAACATGTTATTGTTAAAATGTACAATTGCTTTTGTAAGTTTGATCAATTCAGCTCACTAAAGTGGCGACTAATGCATTGATTGGACAATAATGACATCGTTTGTTTAGACAAGTTCATTTGAAGCGAATTAAATATTGGTCCAATTGACTTCTCCTGGTTTGTAAACATAATTAAGTGCTCATTAATTGTTCTTGTTATCCATTAGGGAATGGAATTGTAATACGGATGGAGAAGATTGTCTTTGGATTGGGTGCTTAAACGTTTTAAAAGAGAATGTGAACCCGATACATTTGTAATTGTCCTCTATACCCGATACAGAACTTGTGTGCTATTTGTGCCGTTAATTGTGGGGCCCGTTAATGTTGCCCTTACATAATGACTGTTAATTGTTGTTATCGCACAATATCGGCGAATTATTGTGATGTGAAATACTTGTAATTACATGATACTGATTGTTCAGAAATATAAGCCAGACCTAGATAGTCGAATCCACTGTGGGGAATTAACATGGAGCATTTTTCCGGGTAATACGAGCGTCTCTACATAAACCCGACGTCCATAAATATCTACTACAGGAAATAAAATTGAAACTCGATGTGTATACCAAGACTCCGTTGAGAATTCAACATGTTTATGTACTAAAACTTACATGGTTATGGGAATATGAACCTGGATACATTTTATCTTTGATACTCTAATGACTGGAACACCAGACAAATATACGATATCATATATTAGAATCCACCACCAAACATCACAACCAGAGAGAGAAATGGTAATACGGAGAGAATATACACAATGAGCAAAAAGCCTTAAAACAGGACATTCCACTGTTCAAGAGGACCAGACACTAGCATTGTTTATCGATTGCGATGTATAATTCCCATTTTTACCATCGACATATTAGCGAATATATGAGAGCAACAAACGCACAATCCATGTGGTGTTTGGCGGCGGATATAAATAAATAATTATACACGGCCTTACCGTACTTACAAATTAAGCATCTAGTTTATTCTTCATACTAACTTTACCAGACAGGGAAAGACGTATGTGTCAGTTAAACAAACCTTACCATTTGTATCTACGACGTATTACTTAATTTTTGTTCTTCTTTCTGCAAATGAAGAATATTGCATGACGCTGTTATTAGATAAATAGATCGATTTCGATATGGTTTTTAACAATGTGCACAATTCATATTTTGACAAACTCGGCAAGCATAATAATTAGATTTGGTTATTTTCAACAGCATAATTATCAATAAATTACATGTGAACTTGTTATTTCAGTCAAACTGTTGAAGAACCCATGTCCATGAACACAACCTGTATGTCCGTATTACTATGATATACCATGTATTGACAGAACGTGAAACTTCATATATTTTATTTACTAGTATTACCAATCTCTCAGACTAGATGTTCAAACATTGTGTGGACAAATACTGTAGCTGATCCCATTTTAATTAAAGCCATCACAAGGACATTTGAGACGACTAAGAGCAATGTTTGCTTAATAATATAATTGGTTTTTAATGGGATACGGAATCCGTTATCAGGATGGAAACTTATTTCTTCGTACCACACATTGACAATGTAATTACTGCGTTATCAGTCTGTGAATCAATCGATGAAGCCATGTACCCATATTGCATTAATAGAATTAGTGTTATTAACTCTGAAATTCTGTTGTCGAATAGTAATTGCCAGGTTGGTCGCACATTTCTGTTTTTGACATAGTAACAATGAGAAAATAAGACGGAAACTAGTAGTAAATTATGTGGGCTTTGGTTTGCTCTAGGTGTTATATTAAATGTACTCGTCTTTTTTCCTAAATATCGTTAACATTATTCAACCTAATGTGTAGTTTAATTGAACACAGTATTTAAATTGCTCAACTGTCTCTGTGAGGAATTGCATACTGTAAAATCATTAATTTTCATGGGGGATTAAATTTCGTGGATTTCGTGGTTCACCTCAACCACGAATTTTAATCGCAACGAACATTAATTTTGACCCCTGTTTTATTACATGAAGTGCAAAATCCACGAATTCAAGTCCCAACGAAATTGTCTTTCTACCAAAACCACGAAATTTTGTCCCAACGAAATTAAAAGATTTTACAGTATGTGTAATTATATTTTACTAATGTAGACCGCTGAACAATATTTCATGAAATTCTTGGTTATATTTTCCCGTATATTGAGGCTGATATCAAAAGAATTATAGATTATATCATGTTTATATTATTTTGGTCCCAGTCTTGCATCAAGGTAGGTACTCTATTTCTTTGAAATATTTTTCTTCTAACAAGACAATTGTACATTCTTAGCACTAATTACAGCTAATCACTTGAACTACAATACGTTCCGATCCAGTTTGTCGACTTTGTAATAAACCGATGCACCATCGATTGATTTTTATACTGCATCAGTACTTACTTACTTTCTCGCCATTTGGAACGATCTTGTGCCGTATGCTTGGGCTCTCTCCGAGACATCCTGGATTATTGCATTTTCTGATTTTTATAATTCACTGCATCAGTGACTTTAAGTTAAGTGCGATAATTTGTCTACACTGTCTGAGATGTGTGATGCACCTATAAGCTGCTAGCAAAATTATTGGCTGGTAATAAATATCCTCTTAACATCATTCATCGGACGATTGTCTGCTACAGATAACGTTGAAAATGACAGTAAACCGGTTGCGGAATGTGAACTTTATATACGTATTGTGGATACGGTAATGAACAAACAATGTATTACAATCAATACTTCACTTGAAACGTGGTAGCATCAATTAATCGATGTTTCAAGTCAATTGTAGTATCATTAGTTTCGTTCGATCTTATTTATTGATATATGTATCGATTATTTCTCAAGGTCTTACAGCTTATGACAATACGTTTCAGTATAGCAATCGTAAGATACACATCATTATGAATAATACAATGCATCAAAACTGTGCGTGTATAATTGATGACTATATATTTTAGTTTCATTTCTGAAAGCATAGTCTGCTATATCACTGGTGTCGTTTAGATCATTCCAATTTGGATTGGATCAACAATAGTTTTTTTTGTCTGCTTGACGTTCTAAATTGCAAATAAAAGTTTTAGACACGATAACATGTTCTCAAACATTGGCACGATAAAGACACACGTATGACTCGCATGGAAAGACTATCGCGTGTTGTTCGACCAAGAAAGGACGTCCTGTGTCAGATTGTCCCCGGGTTTTATGTCGGAATGGTCTAACGAGTGTAGGTGCCTGTTGACACGGGTTGTCGGAAGTAAACAGTTTTGGGGCGATTTAAACAACTACGGAACAATGGACGAGGTATCACGATCATATCTCCGTCGGATTTATAATATGATGGTTTAATTCAACGTTCTCGTGACCAAAATTATCCTTAATTATACGGGAATATAATGATCGAATGTATGCTGCTATGTTGTTTTCATGAAATTTTTCATATTACTAGTGAGGATTTGATATGGGAATATAAGTTATAGTTTCCAGAAACGTGTGATGGACACATGAATATGAGTTTTCCATATAACGTCCCTTATGAGCCAGTAACGTTTGAATGACGCTTTGATTGCTTTCGAGTGCAGACAATGCTGCCAAACTATTTTATGTGTACTGAATGCAGACGTTGCAGCAGAATGTCCCAAAGTGTACAACGGACATCTTAATACATTATGATATCTAAATGAGTATCACCATCACAATGGGATTGATTCAATGATCGAAATTCTGTTTGATTATTCTATTACTAGCGTATCTAAAAGCCTGATATTCTCGTGAAGATAACATGACCAAACAACGATAGAAGCATTTAAAATATTATATAGAAAACCTTCTCCAAACAACTCATTACAAGGCACCATATTGTCCTATGCCATGGACATGTTCCAAGTGGTTCGTACATTTGTAAATAAAGTGGAAAAACAAGGGATGAAATTACGCAGTCTCTTTGAGTGGACTGTGCCAGTGATATGTTTATGCTTGCTTCTGATTAAAGTGTCAACGTGGTCTGGTGTACCCAGTTGAAAGATGTCTGTAGCGTGCTGAGATAATTGTTTTGTGAACTAGAACAATAATTTAGACATTTGATGCAATGTAAATAATTGTTTTGAACAAAATAAAAATCACATTAAACAATCTATATAATGATCACATATCGATACACATAATTACGATGTAGTCAGCACGAATGCGACTATTGAATAGTGGAAATGCAAATATCGATTTCGAAGGTATCGGGAAGCTGGTAATTGATATCCTTGGACATGTACCACTGTAATTAATACAACTTATATGGATTTCATGCCGCAAAAGAAGAACATGGTGATTGTGATTCTTAATATAGCCATTACTGACGTTACTATGTCAACAGTGCAACTTTGTACGACACTCCATCATGCGTGCGATTCACAGTACAATATGTATCATGAATTACCCTATGTATTTAAAGTAATTTGAACATACGATAAACATTATTTTTTCCTGGAACTTTTGAAACGTTCCTCGTTTTCAACAAGGCCTTCAATATTCAAAATTTAAAAAGAATGTAAACGAAAAGAAAAAAGTAACATAGCAAACAATGATTAACAACATAGTTATTGAGAGTGAAAATAAAATACACAAATACATGGCATTGGATAAATCATCCATTATTAAGTGAAATTGTAATACTTTTATAAAGGTTAGACAGACACTCGTCAATAATAAAAGTAATTACGAAGAAAATTCATTCATTCATTAAATTGTTTGATCACAACCGTTTGTTCGTTCGTTCAATGTCGTGTTGTAATCTCTTATCTGTGATTATGTATTGGCATTTCAATGTTAGAAAGGTGACGAATAAACACCATAGAGTATAATTCGTCTCCTTTCATGACAATAACATCATTACCAGGTTTGCCTTCAGCAGTTTTCTGTCTCCATATAATAAGTCTGGTACAGAATAACACGCTATTCACGTGCTTATCAATAGAGTGCAACAAATAGAGGAGGCAATTCCAGTCTATAGTAATGTCGTTTTTTTCGAATTTAGTACAGAAATACCTAAATGTTAATGTTAACAAAGTTTTGTAATCGCAATAACAATCTCATTCCGTATTTTTTACAAAAAGGCTTTTGCACGTTCGAAGTCATCATCTAGATTATACAATTCATGTATAAATAGTGATAAAACATCACATATTTCAACCCAATAAAAACCAACACCTATACGGTGTCTTGTGCAAGTATTGCTCGCTATTTCTTCATATTTGAATAAGATATTTGATTTGGACTAACTACATCTCGTTGAGCAGATGAATCTATGTTTAGAAAAAATCGTATGCATGTTGGAGGAATATAAATACATTGTATATTAGTGCCATTGCTTTCACAAATAACGATATAAGACCCTTTGCAGAGGTGTAAAAACGGAGTCAGTATCAGAACGAATAGCACTTTCACTGTTACCCGATTTTAGGTTGAATTAACATTGTTGTACAAATCCACTGACTGATATAGCTTTTACCGTTAATGATATCACATACATAAATATTTCATTGATAGTTAGCCAATATTCAATAGGAGATGATGAAACATTTACGAGTTTTCATGCATGATTCGTTGCCTACTGTACGCATCGCTTCATATCTTTAGTATTGGAGGCAATCGGTTTTCTGTACGAATTCACTGACTCTCCAAACAATGTTATGTATGTAGTGAAGTGAATTCCAGAATACGTGTCCCATAGTTAAGCTTGGAATCTTAGACACATATTGGGGTAATGATATGTTAAAACTATTCTAATCGTGTTTTGACTCTTTTATTAGTTGTTATGGAGTAATTACATACAGTTATTAAGGTTAGTGTTTTGTGTATAGTTCATATTTATTTTAGTGTTTTAATAAGATATAGCAAATAAAATATAACAGTGAAAAGAATAGAAAGTAATTTTTATTGCATTTTTTGTTTAAGGGTTGCTGAATAAGTAACTATAACAACTAAGCATTGGTAAAATAGCACCTACAAAATATTACAGTTACTGCTACTGCTCATGATTGTAATGCTTTTAAATTATTATTGAACTTTCAATTTTCGATGTATGAATAAAATCAGTTATTTAGTGCTATGCGGGCTGTCATGTAAATACAAATCTCAATGTTCACCCGTACATGGCATAGTATTCTAGTATCCTTTTGGAAACTAAGTTTTGTAATTACTGATGGCAATGAATGAGTTTCTACTGTATCAATATATATTTATGAACAATGAATGTTGGTTTCTGCTCAAAACTATCTATCCCGAGGCGGCAGATATTGATAAATCTTCCTTTCTGTTGCATTTAGTAAAGATTGTTGAATGCATATCTAACCATATATGGGCATGCATCATTTCAAGTTGGCGAAAATGCATTACGTTTTGGCGTATTTGGGTGTAAGATTGTTTGTGGGGTATATATTACACTAACATGTGTAAAATAAACTTGCTACGCATTTATATCTTTGCAATAATTGGTGCTGAGCTAAGACACGTGCTCCTCGATTTTGTGAGCGTCTATTAATAAAATTACATCAAGTGCTACTACGTGTGCCAATCAAGCGACACTATCATATTTCTTAACATATAAGGTGTTATGTCATTTTGGCAAGGATAAAAAATCATTTCTTATTATTCAAATAACAAGCGCGAGTAGACAGACACAAGGTCGAGTTTGCATGTGGTCTAAAGAGATCAGCTAAGTTTTTATAAATGCGATGTACTGATGTGTCATAACGAATAATAAAGGATCAATCGTTAGGTTACATGTCATAAAACACACTGGATAGCTATTGTGTCTATAGCATTAAATTGTGCAGGGACATTTCAATAAATAAAATCATGCTGACAAAGTGGTTAATTCAGCAGAAGATGTTGCAGACAATATTTAGAATTCACAGTTGGAAACAAGTCACTTTTGTTTATACTGCTTCAATACCGATCTTCTTAACAAAAATGTACGAATGACAGCGAATGGAACAAAAATGTTCTTCCTGCCAAATGAAATGCAAATTGTAACATGTTATTGTTAAAATGTAAAATTGCTTTTGTAAGTTTGATCAATTCAGCTCACTAAAGTGGCGACTAATGAATTGATTGAACATTTATAGCATCGCTTGTTTAAACTGACTTATTTGAAGTTTAATATATATTGGTCTAATAGACTTCTCCTGGGTGTGTAAACATGATTTAGAGCGCATTTATTGTTCTTGTTAGCCATTACGGAATGGAATCGTAATACGGATGGCGATGATTGTCTTTGTTTTGGGTGTTTAAACGTTTTAAAAAGATTGTGCACTCATACATTTGTAGTTGTCCTTTATATCCGACTGCACTAGCAATACCAATAATACAGGACTTGCGTGCTATTTGTGCCGCGTGGGGCCCGTTAATGTTGCCCTTACATAATGACTATAAATTGTTGTTATCGCACAATATCAGCGAATTATTGTGGTGTGGTGTGATATACTTGTACTTACATGATACTGATTGTTCAGAAATATAAGAAATACCTAGATAGTTGAATCCACTGTATGAATCAACCCAGTGCGTATTTCCGGGTAATACGAGCGTCTCCACATAAACCCGACGTCCATAAATATCTACAGAAAATGAAATTGAAACTTGATGTGTTTACCAAAACTCCGTTGAGAATTGAACATGTTTTTGTACATCAACTTACATGGTTAATGGAATACGAATCCAAATACATTTTATCTATGATACTCTAGTGACTGATACACCAGACGAATATACGAAGTCCTAATATGTTAAACTCAACCGAGAAACCTCGCAGTCAGAGAGAGAAATGGTTATACGGAGAGTATAGACACAATGAGCAAATTACCTAGGGCAAACAGTAGTTCAAGAAAACCAGACACTAGTATTGTTCATCGATTGCGATCTCTAATTCCCATTTTTGCCATCGACATACTTGCGAATATATGGGAGCAACAAACGCAAAATTCATGTGATGTTTGGCGGTGGATATAAATAAATAATTGTATACGGCCTTACAGGTACTTGCAAATTAAGCGTCTAGTTCATTCTTCACACTAACACTACTAGACAGGTAAGAAAGTATGTGTCGGTAAAAACAAGCCTTACCATTTATATCTACGTACACGTGCTTGTTCCAGCAAATAAAGACATACTCCATGACCTTATAATTAGATAAATGGAGCGATGGTGGTATTGTTTAAAGCTCATATAATTTATGTTGACATACGCAGCAAGCAAATAAACTGTGTAAATACGTTTTAACCTGTCGTTATATACACCAAATGATGTGCGTATAGATTGCATGGTATGTAAAGTTTGCAACGTATTCAATGCTGCTAAATAAAATACTTTTCTGTTCAAGACCCATTAATGTCTTTATAAAAACAACCCTTGAATTAAAAAAAACTGTTGCCTCAGTTAAACCAGGTCCTTAAATGAGTTCTGTCACGCTGATACGATCTTTGTTTTTTAAGGAAATCATGCAGTATCTGGTATCTCCAGAGTAATGAGAAACTTTAGTGAACGTAATGTCTGATAGATTGAAGAATTTCATGTCACTTAATGACTCAATTTAGAATGTTTTTGAAGACAATGAGAAAATGAAAAAACACATTGCCATTTCACTTAAGTGAATGATAATCATCCCTTTTTATTTCTATATGACGGACCAACCTAAATCCGAAATTGTGTAATCATGGCAAGCAGACATTTTCCATAAGTCAAAATTGTTGAATGTCATTCTAATTTTTTTTCAATTTTTTTTCTGATACAAATCAACTCATGATTTAGTTATATTAGTGTATGACATAAAATTACAACTAAGTGAAGTCTTAATAATCGTGGCATGCGATTAAAAACCCACAGTAACAAATCAAAACCGTCAATCAGTAACGCTTCCTACACTATCTGCATAAAATGCCAGCTCAAGCTGTCCGTTTTGAAAAATATTCAATGAATTTTGAAAGTATGCAAGAAATAAATTTCCAAATAGTTGATAACAAGTTCAGCATATATTGTTTTAAAGTGTGAACCCCACGAATGAAAGTTCTTGAAAAAACTGAGGTAGCGTGACGTCGTTGACGAGTGTTGGCGTTGACGTTCTGTGGACCGTATAGTGTCACCTGTTGCTCGTCAAATATAAACACTATGTATGTTTTTGGAAGATATATAATGAAACTTGGCTAGTATGTCAAGCAATAATTTTTGTAAAAGTTAATTATAATTTAGACATGTAGTACTTGATAGTTTTATGATATAACAGGATTATACGGTATTCTGGGACAACCTACGTACAGAACACAGTCTTGTTTGCCTCTTGTCGTATTCTGCTATTTTTGTTGAGTGCTTCTCTGTTCTATTTTATATTATCTAGTGTAGTGTAGGAAACGATTGATGGATCTACTAGTATGTAACCTGGAAAGTGCCCATAAAACAATGAAAATACAAACAAAAAAATTGTAGATTAGAGCTTGTATAACAATTTCGTATCATAATCTAAGGGAATTTGTCGAAAATGTCAATTGTACACTAGAAACATTTTCTCCTTCACCAGTGTTTATTAAATTGTGTCTCATATAATACAATATATTGTTGTTTATTCGATGCCGCCAGGAGGCGGCATCGAGTATGAAAGGGTGCAAGCAGATGTCCCAGGAGGATACAAGATTTGATTGGTTATAACGCTGTTGGACTCGCCCGTCAGGGGTAAAATAGGATGATAAATGTTCGGTAGGTACTAAAGTCCAAGTCCCAGGAGGATACAAGATTTGATTGGTTATAACGCTGTTGGACTCGCCCGTCAGGGGTAAAATAGGATGATAAATGTTCGGTAGGTACTAAAGTCCAAATCAGTTCGGAACGGGTGTTTATATAACGGCTACATATGTTGCAATTTGCGGGTCTTAGCAGGGGCTATTAAAAAGTAAAAAAAAACTATTTGCGCGGAGCGGCGATTTTCCTTTCGAACTTTTATGGAACATGTTAAATACTTTCATGTCTGTCAGATATTTTTTAGTTATGATTTTCGATTTTTTCCAGTTCTTAGGTTTTGTCTTAATCTAAATTTGATAAATGCAAGTGTTTTTTTAATCTCTATGTTTCTTAATTTATGTATGTCAGAATAGTTTGTTTTGCCAAAATTTAAACGGGTAAATATAGCTTGCCAACATTGAACTGACACTTCTTATTTACAAAATATTCATATGCGCTCCTATACTCCTGCCAAATGGAACTAGTTCTATGCATATTTTAAACTATGTTGAACGTATTAATTCGCAATAAATTTACTTATCAAGCTCACAAACCACGAAATAACAATGTCCTTTAGTGTCAGTTTCACGTTGTCAGGCTATACCACGTTATTGGAATACACTTTGTTATTTTATGAAACATGCTAAATGCCATCTGTGAAGCATTAATCAATATTATAATGGTGCTCATATTTCTAAAACATGTTATGTTCATTTGAATAAATATTTCAATAGAAAATAGAATGTTTTCATGTTTTCTATTCTTTCCTGGTGTTTCACTGCCTTCAAGTTTTTAACCAGGTTTTCCAAAGGAAAACTCTGGTTATTAGATTGCTGAATGTCGGCGGGCCTTAACAATTTCTTCTGTGCACAACTCCTCCTACATTTCTTCATAGATTTCAACCAAACTTTCAGAGAATGATTGTCATCATGTGACCTGGTGCATATTATCAGGGTTTTATGATTCAACCAATTTTGACGGAGTTATGGCCCTTGAAACAGAAAAAATTGGCCGCTTTCCTTATGTCGCACGGTACTCAAAGTACACGACATAGAGTCATGAAACCTTCACAGAAATGGTCAGGATGTTTTCTCTACACCTGGGGTTTCACTCCCCTTTCAGTTTAGTACATCCAGAGTTATTAGCCATTGAAATGGTGTAAAATAGCCATTTTTGACTTGTTTCACATGCTACTCAAAAAGTATTTGACCTAGGATCATGAAACCTTTATAGAAATGTTTGACAGCATGTACTCTAGTGCACCTGGGGTTTCACTCCCCTTTCAATTTAGTACAACCAGAGTTATTGCCCTTGAATTAGTGAAAAATACCCATTTTCAGCAATCTTAAGTTTTTGCAGCGTACACTCAACACATGAGAATAACTTCCCTTGTGCATCACACATCACGCCGGAATTTTAGTTTGTTTACAAGTTTCTACCAATACCTTTTACTAAATAAAAAGATTTACTTAAAAAGAACTAGCGGCATCTTTGATGCCCAGCATCAACATTTCACTTGTGTTTGTCTGTGATTAGATATTGACAGTCCAATGTTAGCAAGGTGACGAATAAACACCATATAGTATAATTCGTCTCCTTCCTTGACAATAACTTCATTACCGGGTTTGCCTTCAGGAGCATTGTGTCTCCATATAATAAGTCTGGTGCAAAATAACACGCTTTTCATTTGCTTATCAATAGAGGGCAATAAATAGAGGAGGCACTTCCAGTCTATAGTAATGTCATTATTTTTCGAATTGAATACAGTCATACCTAAATGTTAATGGTTACAAAGTTTTGTAATCGCAATGACAGTCTCATTCCGTATTTTTTACAGAAGGCTTTTGCACGTTCAAAGTCATATCCTAGATTACACTATTCATGTATAAATAGTGAAAATAATCAGGTATTTCAACCCAATGAATATCATCACAAATGCGGTGTCTTGAGCAAGTATTGCTCGCTATTTCTCCATTTTTGTATAAGGTATTTGATTTGGACCAACTACATCTCGTACAGCAGATGCACCCATGTTGAGAAAATTTCGTATACATGTTCGAGGAATATAAATATCTCAAAGCCATTGCTTTCACAAATAACGATATAAGACCCTATGCAGAGGTGTAAACATGGAGTCAGTGTAAGAACGAATAGCACATTCACTGTTACCCGATGTTAGGTTGAAATGACATTGTTGTACAAATCCACTGACTGATAGAGGTTTTACCGTTAATGATATCGCATACATAAATATTTCATTGATAGTTGGCCAATATTCAATAGGAGATGATGAAACATTTACAGGTTTTCATGCATGATTCGTCGCCTTCTGTACGCGTCACTTCATATCTTTAGTATTGGAGGCAATCGGTTTTCTGTACCAATTCACTGACTTTCAAAACTACGTTATGTATGTAGTGAAGTGCATTCCAGAATACGTGTCCCATACTTGAACTTGGAATCTAAGACACATATTGGGGAAATATTATATTCAAACTCTATTCTAATAGTGTTTTGACTCTTTTATTAGTTGTTATGGAGTAATTACATACAGTTATTAAGGTAAATGTTTTGTGTATATGGCATATTTATTTTATTGTTTTAATAATGTCAACAAATAAGATATAACAGTGAAAAGAATGGAAAGTAATTGTTATGGCATTATATTACATTTCTTGTTTTAGGGTTGCTGAATAAGTTTTAATTCAAATCAACAGTTACTATAATTACTAAGCATTAGTAAAATAGCACCTACAAAATACAACAGTTACTGCTACTGCTCATGGTTGTAATGCTTTTAAATTATTATTGAAATTTCAATTTTCGATGTATGAATAAGATCAGTTATTTAGTGATATAAAGGCTGTCATGTAAACACAATTCTCAATGTTCACCCGTACATGACACAGTATACTAGTATCCTTTTGGAAACTAAGTTTTGTAATAACTGATGGCAATGAATGAGCTTCTACTGTATCAATATATATTTATGAACAACGAATGTTGGTTTGTGCTCAAAACTATCTATCCCAAGGCGGCAGATCTTGATAATTCTTCCTTTTTTATTGCCTTTAGTAAAGATTGCTGAATGCGTATCTAACCATATATGGGCTTGCATCATTTCAAGTAGGCGAACATGCATTACGTTTGGTGTATTTGGGTGTAATATTATGTGTGGGGTATTTATTACACTAACATGTGTGAAACAAACTTGCAACGCATTTATATCTTCGCAATAATTGGTGCTGAGCTAAGACACGTGCTCCTAGATTTTGTGAGCATCTATTTATAATATAATTATGTATACAGCAATTGCTACTACTTGTGCCAATCAAACGACAACATCCTATTACTTACCATATAAGGTGTTATGTCATTTTGCCTTCAATAAAAAATCATTTCGCATTAATCAAATAACAAGCGCGAGTAGACAGACACAAGGTCGAGTTTGCATGTGCTTTAAAGAGATCAGCTAAGTTTTTATAAATACGATGTACTGATATCATAACGAATATAAAGGGCCAATCGTTTGGTTACATGTCATATTGCACACAGGATAGCCATTGTGTTTATAGCATTAAATTGCCCGGGGACAATTCAATAAATAAATCATGCTGACAAAGTGGTTTATTCATCAGACGATATTGGAGACAATATTGAGCATTCACAGTTGGAAACAATCCACTTGTGTTTATACTGCTTCGATACCGATCTTCCAAACACAAATGTACGACTGACAACGAATTGAACAAATATGTTCTTCGTGCTAAATGAAATGCAACGTGTAACATGTTATTGTTAAAATGTACAATTGCTTCAGTAAGTTTGATCAATTCAGCTCACTAAAGTGGCCTCTAATGCATCGATTGAACAATGATGACATCGTTTGTTTAGACAAGTTCATTTGAAGCTTATTAAAATGGTCCAATTGACTTCTCCTGGTTTGTAAACATAATTAAGAGCTCATTAATTGTTCTTGTTATCCATTAGGGAATGGAATTGTAATACGGATGGAGAAGATTGTCTTTGTATTGGGTGCTTAAACGTTTTAAAAGAGAATGTGAACCCGATACATTTGCAATTGTCCTCTATACCCGATACAGTACTTGTGTGCTATTTGTGCCGTTAATTGTGGGGCCCGTGAATGTTGCCCTTTCGAATTATTGTGATGTGAAATACTTGTAATTACATGATAATGATTGTTCAGAAATATAAGACAGACCTAGATAGTCGAATCCACTGTGGGGAATTGACATAGAGCATTTTTCCGGGTAATACAACCGTCTCTACATAAACCCGACGTCCATAAATATCTACTACAGGAAATAAAATTGAAACTCGATGTGTATACCAAGACTCCGTTGAGAATTAAACATGTTTATGTACTAAAACTTACATGGTTATTCGAATATGAACCTGGATACATTTTATCTTTGACATTCTAGTGACTGGTACACCAGACAAATATACGATATCATATGTTAGAATCCACCACCAAACATCACAACCAGAGAGAGAAATGGTAATACGGAGAGAATATACACAATGAGCAAAAAGCCTTAAAACCGGACATACCACTGTTCAAGAAGACCAGACACTAGCATTGTTTATCGATTGCGATATATAATTCCTATTTTTACCATCGACATATTAGCAAATATATGAGAGCAACAAACGCACAATCCATGTGGTGTTTGGCGGCGGGTATAAATAAATAATTATACACGGCCTAACCGTTCTTACAAATTAAGCGTCTAGTTCATTCTTCATTGTAATGATACTAACTTTACGTGACAAACAAATAAATATGTGTCAGTAAAAACAAACCCTACTATTTGTATCTACGACGTACATATAAATAAGTGCTTCTTTTTACAGCAAGTCAAGACATACTTCATGATACTGTTATTAGATAAATGGAGCAATTTCGATATGGTTTTCAAACAATGTTCACAATTCCTTTTTTGACAAACTCGACAATCACAATATCTTATTTTTGGTTACTTGCAAAAGCATATTAACTATTTACAGACAGTATTTAAGTTTTGTATCACGTGGTTGTATTTAGACTGTTGAAACCGACACTTTTCTGTTAACAGTACATGTTTTATACATATTGCTTTGACATATTGATAGAACTTGATACTTCATCTTTTGTCGGTCATCAATCTCTGGAATTAGTTGTTCAAACAGTTCGAGGACAAATAATGTAGTTGATCCGATATTTATTAAGGCAACCGGATACTAGGCAATTTGAGCCGAATAAGAGCAATATTTGCCTAATTAAATAATTGATTTTTAATTGGATACCGAGTTCGCTACCTGGATGAAAACTACTTTATCCGATCCCATACATTGACAAGGACATTTCAGCAATATCTGTCTGTTTATCGACGATGCTTTCTATCCTCATTGCATAAGAAGAATTCTTAACTTGAAAGTGCTGTTGTCGAATACATTATGTCATGTCGGTCGTACATTTTTGTTTTTGTAACTTGTTTTGTGATGTTCATGACATAGCTGCAATACGAAATTAACACGGAAACAAATAGTTAGTGTTGTCCTAGTAGGTTTGCTGTAGGTATTTGAGAATTAAATGTACCAGACTTTTTCCGAAATATCGTTAACATGCATTATTCAACCTAATGAGTTATTTAATTGGGCAAAGTACTTTAACTGCCCAACTGTATTTGTTTTAAATGGCAGATCTGAAATTATTTATTGCTATTTTAGACCACTGAGAACCATCTCGTAAACTTCCATGTTACATAAGCTTGAACTTCTGTCGTTACATTCCCGTATATTGTGGCCGATTACATTAAGCTACATGTATGTCTATATTATATTCTGGTCATATTTTTGCATTAAGGTATTCCCTTTCTGTAGATCCTCGAATCAGTCCCATTGTGATGGTGATTCACATTTAGATAGGATAATATATTATGATGTTTGCGGCACACTGGGGGAAATTCAGCAGTATCGTCGGCATCATGTAAGGAAGTAATATTAAATGTGCATCATGCTTTTCCGTGCATCTATTATCCATTTATTATTCCCTGTTATCAAAATTTGAATCAAATTAGGTTGAACTTCACTCTTTCTGTCAACGAGATTTCCTTCAAACGAAACAATTGTAGGTTTTTATCATAAATTACAACCAAACACTTGAACAACAATGTTGTTCGGTCCAGTTACTATGTGGTATTTAAAAGTTGCACCAACTTATGACAATACCGGTGCGTATCATTCTGACAATCGTACTATACAAAACATTATTACTAATACAATACATCAAAACTGTGTGCATATAATCGAGGTCCACACATTTTAGTTTCAGTTCTGATAGCTTTGTTTACGATATGTCTATTTTACCGAGGTTTTGTTATCGATCATTCAAATTTGGATCCGATTAATCAATACGCTTATTGGCCTGCTTGACGTCCCGAATCGTTAAGTTTTAGGACAGAGTATGTCCCTAGACTCAAGCCCGATAAAGACACGCTTATGAATAACAATGTGAGTACATATTGTCACCTTTAATGACAAGAATGTAGACGCCTGTTGGCACAGGTACATTGTACCAATGATCGGGAATGAGGCATCACTAGCAAATCTCGATTGGCGGTATAATAAGACGGTTCAATACAAATATCTCGGGACCAAAATAACCCTAACTGAAATGGGGATATAACAAACGACTGTATACTGCAATGTCGTATTCCTGGATTTATAAGATGGAAAGCGAATTATGCATTGTTGCGAATGTCTGAATTCGATTACTCATGAGGATTTACAATTCTGCCTAACTATCCTCGGTATACCGGATGAAGATGATGCTGTTGAATTTCCCAAAGTGTACAACGGACATTTCACTATATTATCCTATCTAAATGAGAATCACCATCACAATGAGATTTATTCGAGGATCTCAATACTGTTTGATTATTCTTTTACTCGCGTATCTAAAAACCTAATATTCTCGTGAAGATAGCATTCGCAAAAACGATAAAAGCATTAAATAGATTATATAGAAAACATTTCCCAACCAACTCATTTCCAGGCACCATATTGTCCGATATCGGGAACATTTTCTAAATGATTAAGAAAACACGCTAATGTGTACATACATTTGTAGAGAGAAAGACAAATATAGAAATTACGTATTCGCTTTCAGTGGAATAAGACGTTTGAACGTTGACGGTGGTGTTCATGCTTATATTCCGATTTAACTGTCAACTTGCTTGGTGCACCCAGTGTTAAGGAGTTTATAGCGTTCTGAGATTGTACATTAGAACATTAGTTTAAAGACATTTGAAGCACTTAAAATAATTGTTTTGAACTACTAGTACAGAATAATTACATTGAACAAACTATAGTTATCGTTTATCGACACAGGTATATATTATTTAGATGTTGTCAGCATCAAAATGACTAGTGAAAAGTTGCAGTAGACATTCCAAGCATTTGTCATTGCAGTTCGATTTCTAGGTGCTGGGATTGATATCCTTGGGTAATTATGTTCCTTTGCAATTATTTAATGTACATATGTCATCATTAACGCGATTTTGAATCAATTTATAACAATGAGGTAGATCTACGCTCACAGTATCTCAAATTCAGAGAAGTCTTCATACATCGTAACCTAATTGTATTGTACAGTACAATTGCAACTCGGGAAACTGCTATCTATTAGAAACATTACTGCAGTTGTCACAATTCTTGTGAAGATATGGCAATATATTGGGATATATTCATGTTGACGTATTGTAACATACTGCATCACATATCAATTTACACGTTGCAATATGTTACATGATTCGTAATTAGCGCTTGATTGGTGTCGTTGGAGTGTAATTACGTTCTTACGTGCTATTAGAATGATAATACATTAGTGCAATAGCTAAAGTTTTGACGTGGCATATTTGAATTAGTGAAGAAGCGTGCTTATAATATTAAAAAGAAGTACTTTGTATGGTTTGTTGGAAAAGCAGTGATGTCATAAAATTATTATTAGATGTGTGACAATCCACGCGCAGTTTGTGAAATATGAAAATACACTGCAATTTAGCTATGCATACTTTATAATGTATTCAAAATACCGTACAACATTGTGTGTTTTTTCTGTAACACTACTGCTAACAAATGCTGGCAAATTTGGGTTTTACTAATGACAAATATGAATTCATCTTCGAACAACGTATCAAACTATACCAACATGTGAACACACTCTAAAAAATTAAGCATTGATTTTGTTCGTTGTACAAACTGTCTGCTTTATTAAACACACTTATAGTGTCATGTGGGTCCCTGAAGTGTGGGTATAATACAATTATCAGGTCTGTTTGTCTACCTTCATAACAATACATGTCTATTAATAACATGCGTAGTACCATTTGTGCCATCATAAGTATTGAAAGACGTACGTGTATCAATGTCGATGATTTGTGTCACGAAATGTACACTATAGATCCAATGATATTTATTTACGTACCATATAATGTATTAAATGTTGAGACACATTGAGGAACATACAGAAATGTACAAAAACACCGTCTCAATGGCAAGCAAGAAAAACTATGTCGAATAACTGCTGAATATTTCCAAACATTGGCAGTTCAATATATTTTAAGAGCCCACTTTAGTTCAGGAAACGTTATATAATAAATGTGGCGACGATAACAAACGATTCCCGAAACGGTTTTATTTGATTTCCCTTTAAGGAAGACAGTTTTTGAATACAGATAATATGAAGCAGGTTTTATTGGTAATAAAATTGTGCTTCATCATAGCTTTCTATGAATTGTCGAAGAATTTGTTTCGACTTGTTGAATCATAAATAGAAGTTTTTAAGGTAATGGACAAATGAAAAATTATATTACGCAGTGGATATTAAGCATTTTTCACGATCTCAATGTCGCTGGTATATTTTTTGACATGGTGGTTTTGTTGTTTTAAATAACGTATGTAAAAAGTAAAGGGGCAAACTATGACAAAGAAAATAACCACAAACCAGTTTAAATCAAAACAACAAACAATGATAAAGTAAGAGTTTGTGAAACGATTGCTTTACATTATTAAATGCAGAGAAACCTGCTGATTGGTCGGTTGGACACTTAATACTTCAGCAGTGTTTATAAATGATTTGTCCTACAATGTAATATCTTGTTGTATACATTTATCTGTGATTATGAATTGGCAATCCAATGATAGAAAGGTGACGAGTAAACTCCATACAATAAACTTCGTCTCCTTCTTGGACAATAAATTTCATTATCAAGTTTGCTATTAGCAGCATTGTGTTCCAATATAATAAGTCTGGTGCAAGATTGATGTCATTCGTCTGTATTTCAGCGGAGGGCAATAAAATACGTAGAGGAGATACACTGAGAGGGGAATACCTTTCCGTTTATATGGATTTCGTTGTTTCGAATTACAGACATAATTAAATTTTAGTGTAAACTAAGTTTTGTCGTTCTAATGGTAGTCTGTTGTAATGAAGTTTACAATCGTACAAATAGTGAAAACATCAAGTCCTTTAAACCGTTGGGTACCATCAGGAAAAATGGATCGTGGACAAGTATTTGCACGTTTTATCACTTTTTATCTTTAGATTCATAATTGGATTTACAAGGACTACTGCATAACTCATACAGAACATAAAAATTGTTTCAACATAAATAATATCATCATGTTCGTAAAAAATAAGCAACGAATAACGGAGTCATAGTAAGAAGGAATAACACAATTATTCCGTGTTAACTCTGAAATAGTATTTTTTATATCAAGTTACTTATGTAGATTTTATAGTAAAGGTTACTGTATAAATAAATATTTCATTGCTAGTTAGCCAATATTCAATAGTAGCTGATGAAATATTGACATGTTTTCATGCACAATTCGTTGCCTACTATACGCTTCCCTTCATGCTTTTTAGTAACAGCAGCAATCGGTTTTTTGGTGCCAATTCACTGACTGTTAAAACAATGTTATGTATGTAGTGAAGTGAAATCTTGAATACGTGTCTCATAGTTGTGTTTTGAATCGAAGAAACATATTGGAGAAATATTATATTCAAACTCTGATAAAACTTCTGATAGTGGTTACATTATTGTACTAGTGGTTTGGTATGGAGTAATAACATATTAAGGTAAGTGCTGTACCGACATAGGTCATTTTTAATTATTTTTTAATTTTTTTTTTCAATTTAGTTGTTTTAATTAATTTTGTCAACTAATAAGATGTAAAAGTAATAGAAAGGAATTATAATAGTGTGTATAACAGTTTTGTTATTGTGTTGCTGAATAAGTTTAGATACAATCAAACTACAATATAACAACTAAGCACTATTACAAGTACAACCACAAAAGTAATGTATAATTATTATCATTTAAGTATCCTCACTTTTCAATTATATTTTACAGATCAATTTTTTCAAACGTAGAATTGAAAACCATAATTAAGTTACTAGTCTTTAGGCTTTGTATTTTTTCCCAGTTACCTTCATTATGGTACATGTACGAGAGTTGTCCCAGAATAGCGTATAATTCTTGATTTATTTACTCCAACATAATGATATAGTTTTATAATTTTGCATGGACATTTCTACAACCATAGCAGGTGTATATGACGAAATTATCATATACCAGTATACGTCGTATTCGATAAATGGGTGTATTTGTAACCCATGGTAACGGTTTACGGCCAGCACGAAAAAAGTATGTATCACAAAAATGAATTTATTTATTTAATGACAATAATACTTAAGCAGTTTTAGCCGCATCGCGCCATAATTTATATAAGAACAATTGGCATCTTTTGGCGAGTTTTTATACAATGATTCATAGTGATGATGTCATATTAGATGGGTTGATGAAGTAATAAAGCAACGTTGTTAGAGTTACAATATAAAAAAACAAGACGTCAGACGACGTTACGGAGGGACTGCCATTTCCTAAGTATTGTGTTATACCGTATATAACATAGAATAGTATCCGGCGGAACGATAAATTATGTAAAATCCACAGCACAATACATCAGGGTGATTTGGCAGTTGTTTTTAAGATTCCTGACGTTTTGTTTGGCGCAGATGGACCGATCAAAACAAAATCTTGCGTCAGATCGCTTCCTACACTATCCACAGAATGTCAGCTCAAACTGTCAATTATGAAAAACATTTAATGAATTTTTGACAGTATGTAAAGAAATATATTTCCAAAGAGTTGAAAACAATTTCGGTGTATAATTTTTAAAGAGTAAAGCCCACGAATTGGAGTTCTTTGGAAAACTGAGGTAGCGTGCCGTCATTGGTGAGTGTTGACATTGGCGTTCGGTTGGCCGTAAAGCGTCACCTGGTACTCGTCAAATGCACACACTTTGAATGTTTTTGGAAGATATATCATGAAACTTGGCTAGGATGTCAAGAAATAATTTCTCTAAAAGACGATTATAATTTGGGCATACAGTACTTGATAGTTTTTAAGATATAACAGGATTATACGGTATTCTGGAACAACCCACGTAGAGTATATTATTTTTTACTGAGCAACACTTTTTAAATCTAATAGAAAGTATTGAGACTTAAGTATTGAGACTTATTTCTTGGCGCTCGATGTAAAGCGCAATGATTGACAACTGGTGTTATGTTAATTGCTTTTGTTAGTTAAATAAATTCAGTTCACTAAAAGGGCGAATAATGTATTAAATGAACATTGATGACATCGCTTATTTGGACAAGCTCATTTAAGTTAAATAAATGTTGATCAAATTGACTTCCTCTGTGTTTGCCAACATAATCAAAGGTATGAGAGACAGAGAAAACATGTATATAAACACCGCATATTATTGGAATTGAATTATAATTATATGGAACTAATCCAGGGTCCGATAACGAACATTTTTATGACACATAAATTTGTATTCATGTTTATTTCCTTCTATCCGCGTATTCTAGAGATGATTCTAGAGCTGGGAAAATGCTCTATCGCCGATTTCAAGCGTTTTTTGCGGGATAATGGTTTACGTAACGTTTTGTATTCCCGGATTGTAAAATAGCAAACTTTTTAAGGATATATCCATTATTTGGTATGTTTAATCGATTTAATGTTTGGATAATATGTCGATGGAAATTTCTCAATATACACTGAAATGCATGATGTACTAAGATTTATGAGTCTGTCGTATACGCTTCCTTAGGCGACATTATCGTTTCAATGACGCTTAAATTGCTTCTTTACTTGATGCAGACGATGCTGCTGAATTTCTTTCGGTGCACCAACAACACCTAAATAAATTACCGTATCTAAATGAGAATCACCATCACAATGGGTTGGATTCGAGGATCTCAATTCTGTTTTGATTATTCTATTACTAGCGTATCTAAAAACTTGATACTCTCGTGAAGACAACACAACCAAACATCGATAAAAGTATTTAATAGATTATACAAAACATTTACCAACCAACTCATTTCCAAGCACAGTATTGTCATATATTGGGAACATTTTTTAAATTGTTTTAAGAAAACACGCTATATGAATATAAAGTGAAAAACAACCTGAAAATTATATATACTCTTCGATATATTTGTGTTGTTTAAACGGCGATAGTTGATATTTTAAGCTTATATTTTCCGTGTGTTCTTATGCAGTCATTTGGGAAGATTTCGTTAGCGTGTTTATATAATTGTTTTGTAAGCTAGAACATTAGTTTAGGCAGTTGTAATCACAACTTCACGAAAACCATATTGAACCAACTACAATGATCGAATCTCGATTCACTTAAACATGTACTTAGTTAGTCAGTACTAAACTGGCACATGAAGGAACTTGCAGGAATGAACCCACGCACAAAATTGTACTTATGTCGAAAATTACAAACACAAACATTTTGTACATTGCTCGAGTAACGAAACCATAACAATCAAAAACATTTTGTGTTCCTAAATACTCGAAATTCTATCATCTCCTTGAGTACTATATTTCAAGAAACCATTAATAATAAATACGATGAAGATGCAAAACAATGTTTTGAAATGGTTTCATTTGATTCCGCCCTAAGGAGCACCGTTTGTTAAAACAGCAAATACGAAGAAGGTTTTATGGGTAATAGAAGTGTGATTTATCATGATCTTTAATGTTTTGTCGTCATTGTGTTTAAGGTTGGATATTATGCTTAAACGTCACATCTCCAACATGATTAAACATGACATAGGGAGGTAGTTATAAATGTCGAGACATTTAGGCGGTAGTAAACAGATAGGCATTATAGTACAGCGTAATTGAGTTCTGTAAAACGTCATGTGACCAAGGGGGCTTAGTGTGCGTATGTTTTCTTCTTTTATTTATATGGATATATTATACCGAGTCCATTTCATAGGTTGATAAATAGTTAAACGCGTTGCCAGTGACATTCGTATACAAATGTAATATACGTTCTATATGACGAATCGTTTACAGGAAGACATACGTCTCCACTCTCATAACTCATTATGATTGTAAATTCCTTATACATGTACGATAAAAACACCCTGGGCGAAATGCTTCAGTTGAGAAATTGGGATTTCGCTCGGAACGGAATGGAATGTATATAGAATGTGGTATATCGCTTACCAAGGACGACACAAAGCAGAAACTGACATCTCTTTAATCATACCATGGTAGTTATTGGTAACATCAGGATGGTTGTCACGACTGTGACGGTAACGTGTAAATTGAAGAATTTAACATAATACAATGTACTTCGATAGCATGTCGAATTTATCCAAAATGACATAACCGGTCGCATTGCACTTCTTATCTTAAATATGTGCGTGATTAAAAAATTGCAAATGTTTCGACTTCATGTTTACAGGTTTACGGTTTATTCTCAATACGACACGCTTGTTAACAAATGTTTTCCAAAAATCGTCAAACCAGACTGACAGAAAATTACAAACGCGCAACATGTTGCATTTTGTCGCTGTGGAATTGTGTGTCGTAGTTAAATGGTAGTTTTGTGCTTGCCATTGTCTCGGTCGAGTGTCATAAGTAAGACTTATTGTTGATTCTCTGTGCAGCGGGGCCTTTGAGAACTCGGTCGAGTGTTGGCAGCGTTTCATTCCGTCACTGCAATTCTATAATTTCTTTGTGAAATTGGATAGTTGTGTTGTGGTGTTTCTGATCTCTGTGCTCGGTTGGTCGGGTTGAATGCTGCCTTCCCTGTCAGATTTCTTCATACGTTTTTTACTTACAGGGAATATATGATGAGTAAGGCAAAATGTTGTATGGGACTGAAGGTTGATAAAAACGCATCAACGGCATAAAAACATAATTTGTGATTTTAAATTGTCCTTTGGAGCTCTTCTTGTCAATGGATTTTGTTTTGTTTGACACAGTACAATTTATGTTGATGACCATAACTCTTCTCAGTGTTGTTGGTGTGTATCTTTGTGGGTACGTAGGAAACTGATGAGACAAATCTAAGCACGGAACACACGGCTGCATTTGTTACATATAGGACAATTAGGCTCGTCAGTAAAGTAAGTTCTTGGTTTGCGCGCGGCTGACTTTTATCCGACTTTCTGAGTCGTTTCTTGCTCATTGACTCTTTCGGACCATGCTGAGCCACTCATTTCTGTTTTCGGCCAATTTCTCCAAGCCGTCAGGATCAGTTCCAAACAGCTTCAGTGAAACCTTTGGCGAGTCCTTCAGGGCTTTCTATGGCCACTAATCTTACGTTGTCCTGACTCAAATTATCCATACAGTAGCTATTATGGTATTTTTGATAGACTTATATAGGGAATACATACAAAAATCTTCTTGTCTAAAACTGCAATGCCTAGAGCTTTTATATTTGTTATGTAGCATCATGAGCATCCGAATGGGGTTGAGAAAAATATCTTTAAGTCTGACAAACATTCAGAGTTGTTTTGCCTTAGCTCAGCAGGGTAAATCATGATTTGAATTTATCGGTCTCATTTGATCATGCTGTGAATCTGAAATGTCGTAGTTAATCAGTGTTTAGAGTGACATAGCATCCGATTTTTTATATCGGATCATTGGTAGTTTCACAAACTGTTGTCTAAAGCTTTCAGTCTATGAATGTTCATTTCAAGAACGATTATTTCTCTGCCATAATCTACATGTCCTTGTGTAAATATTGATATTGTTTCCAGCTTTAACACTTTATTGTTCCTCATATTTATTTATTTCGGTCGTCTTAGAATTGATGCAAAAAACGGACGAATCTCAGATTGAACTTGGAATATGTAATATTATTTCCCGCCCCGTTCCTACTTGTCCATATTTTAACTAGGTCAAGTCGTATTTGTGCCGCTTTAGGTTGCATAACGTTAGGTCACTGTTCTTAGTGTTTTAAATAAGGTCACGCCCCGGGGTTGTTATGCCTCATTTGGTCGCCGTTTTGGCATGGGTTTCTGTGGGCACTGCTCAGGGTGGTTGTGTCGTGGTGTTTCTGATTTCTGTGCTCGGCTGGTTGGGTTGAGTGCTGCCTTCCCTGTCGGATTTTCTCATACCTTTTTTGTTTGCTAACTTCATTGATCCAATGCTACATAAGAAAGATAATCATCTCGTATTATGTGTATATGGTATTGTAATAAAAATTTACTGAACAGATATAGATTTTATAGTAAAGGTTACTGCATAAATAAATATTGCATTGTTAGTTAGCCAATATTCAATAGGAACCGATGAAATATTGATAGGTTTTCATGCACGATTCGTTGCCTATTGTACGCTTTGAATCATGATTTTTACTATCGGGAACAATCGGATTTCTCTACCAATGCACCGACTGTCCAAATAATGCTTTTTATGTAGTGAAGTGAATTCCAGAATACATGTCTCTTAGTTGCGCTTGGAATCTAAGAACGTATTGGGGAAATATTAAATTCAAACTCTATTCTGATAAAGGTTACATTCTTGTACATGTAGATATTAATTGTTATGGAGTAATTACATATCCAGGTAAGTGGTATACCTATTTCCCCCTTTTTTTAATTATTGTTTAATTACGTTATTTTTAATTTAGTTTTATTTTCTAATTAGTTTTATCAACAAATAAGATGTAATAATAATAGAAAGTAATTATTATAGCATGTATTGAAGTTTTGTTATAGTGTTGCTGAATAAGTTTAATACAATCCAACTACATGTACATACATGCATAACATCTAAGCAACATTTAAAGTGCAACTGCAAACGCAATAACTTATTGTTATCAATTCAGTATTCATACTTTTCCAATAGTATTTAAAGTTCTGTTTTCGATAGTAGAATTAAAAACTATACCGTAGTTATTGTAGGCTTTGTAAGCAAAGGTTCAATTGTCCAATCACGGTAGAGAATATTAGTTTAACTTAGCAACATTTTTGAAGTTAATTGGAAATTATTGAGATTTATTTCATATCGGTACATATTTAGACAATGTATTTATGTTCCTCCTCAAACTTTTCTATCGCAACTCCAAATCTTTCATTTTGCCTTTATTCAAATTTTGCCGAATCTGTGCATGTGACCTTATATGGGCATGTACAAATTCTAATAGGCGAAAATGCGCGAATTTATCTTCAGTATATTTCTCTAAGCAAGTGATTCTCTTTGAGAAGTATTAGCGCTTTTGTAATATTACAACAAACGTCCCTATTGGTTCCAATCAAACGCCAATATCAAGTTATATACCATATAAGGTGTTATATTTACTGTCTTCTATCCGTTATTTTAATTTATTTCGTTATAGCTCAATGAATAAAATAAGGAGTTAAAGTAGACACAAGATGTGGAGCTTTCATTTGCTCTAAAGGGAATAGCAAAAGTTTTCAAAATGATTAACTTGTCTTTTGGTTCATATGTTTTAACGTAAAATAAGTTTCCATCATTAGCTTACATGTCAATTGCCGGAAGTGTCATTTGACATTATGTACACTGGATAGCTTGTGTGTCTATGAGTCGTTTACACAATTAAATAAGCCCAATCAAAAGTTTATCCATTGAATTTATTGGAGACAATATAAAAATTTCACAGCTGGAAACATGTCCCTTGTATTTATACAACTTACGTATCGATGTTCCAAACTAAATTATCTGGAACACTACTAATGGAAAAATGTGTTATCCGTGCCAAATACAATGCAAAATGTAACCAGTAATTGTTATAACTATATAGTTGCTTTTGTAAGGTTGATCAATTGAGCTCACTACAGTGTCGACTAATAAATTGATTGCCCATTGATGATATCGTTTGTATGGACAAGCTCATTTAAGCTAAATAAATGTTGATCAAATTGACTTTCTCTGTGTTTGCCAACATAATCGAAAGTTCTTGTATGGGAGGTAGAAAACAATTCTTACAATAGAGTGTGTTCAATTGTTGTACAAAATGTATATGAACACCACCTGCTGTTAAATCATATAAAACTATTATAGGGGCAACTGTCAATTCTTTTAAATAATGTCCTTGTGTTTTTAAAAGCGTGCAGCATTGCGCGTATTCATGAGTTGATAATGCCTTCACAAGTGCGATAATCCATCTTTCTTTTTGAATAGTCTGTTTTAAATGTGTTGGTATTACACAATACATAACATGGGAAATTGTGACGACATTCTATGTTGGAGAATGTTTTCTTTTCATTCTTCACAAGAAACGGCAGCTTAAGCATTTAAGTGCACATTAACAGTTCTTGTAATTAACTTGAGAATAAACATTATGGAGATCTTATTTTATACTTGGGTACGACGATGGTGCATTAGTATTTATTGATGTTAAGATGGCTTTAATGCAGGAACGTCCGTCAGCATTAAGCCATGTTTTTACAATTTTGCTAACATATTGGAACGAAAATTTCACTAGGCCGATGTTCAGAGTCTATTCTAATGTCAAGCTTCTACCAGACCCAGAATGAGATATTGTTATAATAATACTAGTAAGTGATGACCGTACAGTTGCAAGATTAGGACCATGACTTCCTTGTACGCGGTAATATATCATGGAGATTTTATCTTCCACTTGGGTATGACAACAGTGCATTAGTCTATCATTCATGTCAATATGTCTTTGACTCAAGAACTTCAGTCCGCATTTAGCAGTGTTTGTACAAATTCGATAACATGTCGGTACAAAAAGTCCACTAAGCCGACGTTCATAGTCAAGGAGATGACCGTATCATTTATAAGTACGAAAAAAAAATCAATATGAAAAACCTTAGTTATAATGTAGTGGACACATATTACGTTTGTGGTGAAGGGTCGTCTGGATCGCCTGGCGGGGACATCTGCATTCTGCAACCTAGTAGGTGTCCTTTCAGTATGCTCCTGACTGTTTTTATGTATTAATGGGGAAGAAAAGAGACAACAAGTTATGTCGAAACATAAAAGAAACAGTTTCCTCCCATACACTACACATTATATTAAATATTGTATGCTAACTATATTGTCGACTGTTGTGTTTGTCAATCGTTGCGTGATAAGGACCACGACTTCCTTCAAGAATTTGAACAACAACGTGTTTCGGTTAAGTTAAATCTAATTGGTAATTACATTTAAATGGGCTAGTCATGATTGATTTTCATACTTCATATGTGACTTCGAGTTACATACGATAATTTGTCTACAGTGTCTGGTGTATGGTATGCCCCTATCAGGTGTTATATACTGGGTAGTAATCAATACATGTACAATAAAACCTGCCATCAATAACGTTGAAAATGACAGTAAACAAGTTATGTACGTACTGTGGATACTATATTGAACATGCAATAATTCCCAATCAATAACCTACTCGATACACGGTAACATCAATTGATCAATATTTCAAATCAGCCAACTATAGTATCATTAGTTCCATTAGAACTTATTTATTGATATTGATTATTACTCAAGGTCTTACAGCTTATGACTATACTTATTAATCGTTAACAATCGTAGGTAAAATGCATTGTTAATGTTAGATTGGGTTAAAACCATGTATGTGTATAAGTAACCTCCAGATATTTAAGTTGGATTGCTGAATGCTTTCTCAACAATATTCCAATTCAACAAGGTTTTTGTTTTAAAGGTTCGCTTGGGACCGCATCAATAAATCGTTTTGATTGACATGCTTGACGTCCTAATTGGTCTTTATTTGCTTGTCGTTGGAACAGATCCGGTCCTTAGACATATTTACTGGCGCGCCAGGGAAATATCATTGCATGTTGTTAGCTAGGAAAAATGCTCTATCGCCAATTTCTACCGTTCATTGCAGAAGGGTGGTTTACATAACGTTTGGTAGATTCTTGCTCAAAGCAACTTCGTATACCCGGATTGCAAAATAGCAAAGGAAAAGCATTTTGTATCCATTGTTGCATATGTTAAGTCGATTAATTGTTTGGATAATATTTGGATGTAAATCTCCAAATATCCACTGAATGCATGATTTATATGTTTGTCGTATAAGCTTCCTTATGAGCCCGTATCGTTTCAATGGCGCATAAATTGCTTTCTTACTTGATGCAGACAATGCTGCTGAATTTTCCCCAGTGTGTCGCAAACATCTTAATATATTAACCTATCTAAATGAGAATCACCATCACAATGAAACTGATTCGAGGATCGCAATGCTGTTTGATGATTGTATTACTGGCGTTTCTAGAAGCCAAACATTTTCGTGAGGATAACATAAGCAATAACGAAAAAAGCATTAAAGAGATTATATGGAAACCTTTTCCAACCAACTCATTTCTAGGCACCTTAGTGTCCTGTGTCAGGGATATTCTACAAGTTGTTAAGTAAAAACGTACATTCGTAATTATAGCGAAGAACAAACATGAAATTACTCTTCGAGAGAATTTTAATGGACGGTGACAATTGATGGTTTATGCTTATATTTGAAGCGTGCAGCCATTGAGAATGTTGTCTTTAGTGTGCTCATACATGTATAATTGTTTTGTAAGCTAGAATAGTATTTTAGGCAGTTGTAAGCACAACTTCACGGTAGACGTATTGAACAGACTACAGTGGTCGAATATCAATACACCTAAACATAGACTTACGATGTTTGCAGCATGAAGTAGTTTTAGTTGCAGTTATAGGCTTCCACATAATGGAACATTCAGGAATAAACTCACACACATAATTCCACTCATGCTACAATGAAAAAGACGTACATTGCGCGATTAAAGAACCCATAACTGCCAAGTACACTTTGGTATTCCAAAATATTCGCTTTTCAATCTTCTCCTGGTGTACCATATTTTAAGAAATCATTTATAATAAAACCTTTTCTTAAAAAGTGTCTTAAAATGGTATCATTTAATTTCGCCCTAAGGGGTATTACTGATACAATACGAAACAGGTTTTTGGGTAATAAAAGTGTGATCTATCACAACCTTTAATGTTTTGCCGTTATTGTGTTTGAGGCTGGATATGATGCTTAAGCGTCACAATTCCAACATGATTAAGCATTGTGAGGGGAAACATAGGGAGGGGATTATAAATGTCGAGACATTTAGGCAGTAGTTAATAGATACGATTTATATAATTACGACTAGTAAACGCCATACAGTATTGTCCTGGGGTTTAATGTGAGTGTGGTTTTTTAGCTCACCAGAAAACAAAGTGCTCAATGTGAGTTATTGTATTCACTCACCGTACGGCGTCCGTCCGTCCGTATGCACGTCCGTCCGTCCACACTTTCAAACGACATCTCCTCTTAAATCATTTGGTTAATTTTTATGAAAGTTTGCCAGGATGTACGAGGCATTGGGGGATTTAGTAATTGCTCAACTTATGGCCCTGGGGTCAAAATTAACCTCGTCCCGGGGTCACCGTTTTACATAGACTTATATAGGGAAAACATATAAAAATATTCTTGTCTAAAACTACAATACCTGGAGCTTATATATTTGTTATGTAGTATAATATTGTGATCCCCTACTAAGATTGTTTAAATTATGCCCCTGGGTCCAAAATTGGTCCCACCCCGGTGGGGGTCACCAGTTTTACACAGACTTATATAGGGAAACATATAAAAATCTTCTTGTCTAAAACTACAATTCCTAGAGATTTGATATTTGGTATGGAACACCATCTAGTGGTCCCTTACCAAATTTTCAAATTATGCCCCTGGGGTCAAAATTTGCCACGCGTGGGGGTCACTAGTTACATAAACTAGTATTATAAAGGGAAAATGTATAAAACATCTTCTTATCTAAACCTAGAATGCATAAAGCTTTGATATTTGGTATGTAACATCATCTAGTGGTCCTCCACCAAGATTGTTCTATTTATTGGCCTAGGGTAAAAATTGACCCTGTCCCAGCGGTCAGGTTTTTACATAGAATAATATAGGGATAACATACAAAAATCTTCTTGTCTAAAACTACAATGCCTAGATCTTTTATATTTGTTATGTAGCTTCATGAGTATCCGAATGAGATTGAGACAAATATTTTGAAGTCTGACAAACATTCAGAGTTGATTTGCCTTAGCTCAGCAGGGTAAATCATGATTTAAATTTATAGGTCTCATTTGATCATGCCGCATGTCATAAATGTCGTAGTTGATCAGTGTTTAGAGTGACATAGCATCCGAATGTTTATATCGGATCACATTGGTAGTTTCACAAACTGTTGTCTAAAGCTTTCAGTCTATGAATGTTCATTTCAAGAACGATTATTTATTTGTCATAATCTACGTGTCCTTAACTTGTGTAAATATTGATATTGTGCCAAGCTTTAACACTTTATTGTTCCTCATATTTATTTATTTCGGTCGTCTTAGAATTGATGCAAAAAACGGACGAATCTCAGATTGTACTTGGAATATGTAATATTATTTCCCGCCCCGTTCCTACCTTGCCCATATTTTAACTAGGTCAAGTCGTATTTGTGCCGCTTTAGGTTGCATAACGTTATGTCACTGTCCTTAGTGTTTTAAATTAGGTCACGCCCCGGGGTTGTTGTGCCTCATTTGGTCGCCGTTTTGGCGTGGGTTTTTGTGGGCACTGCTCAAGGTGGTTGTGTCGTGGTTTTTCTGATTTCTCTGCTCGGCTGGTTGGGTTGAGTGCTGCCTTACCTTTCGGATTTTCTCATACCTTTTTTGGGTTTGCTAACTTCATTGAATCAATGCTAAATAAGTAAGATAATCATCTCGTATTATTTCTGAAATTGTATTGTGATATAAATTCACTGAACAGATATATGTTTTAAAGTAAAGGATACTGCTTAAATAAATATTGCATTGGTAGTTAGCCAATATTCAATAGGAACTGATGAAATATTGATAGGTTTTTATGCACGATTCGTTGCCTATTTTACGCATTGAATCATGATTTTTACTATCGGGAGCAATCGGTTTTCTCTACCAATTCACTGTCTGTCCAAACAATGCTATTTATGTAGTGATGTGAATTCCAGAACACGTGTCTCTTAGTTGAGCTTGGAATCTAAGAACGTATTGGGAAAATATTATATTCAAACTCTATTCTGATAATGGTTACATTCTTGTAGAATTTAATTGTTATGGAGTAATTACATATCCAGGTAAGTGGTATACCTACTTACGTCATTTTTAATTATTGTTTAATTAAGTTATTTTTTTTATTTAGTTTTATTTTTTAATTAGTTTTATCAGCAAATAATGACGTGTATTGAAGATTTGTTATAGTGTTGCTGAAAAAGTTTTAATACAAACCAACTACATACATGCATATCAACTAAGCAACATTTAAAGTACAACTACAAACGTAATAACTTGTGTTATCAATTCAGTTTCATACTTTTCCATTAGTATTTAAAGTTCAATTTTCGATAGAAGAATTGGAAACTATGCTTTAGTTATTTTAGGCTTTATAAGCAAAATTCCAATTGTCCTATCATGGTAGAGTATATTAGTTTAACTTAGCAACATTTTTTAAATTTATTGGAAATTATTTAGATTTATTTCATATCGGTACATTCTTAGACAATGTATTTATGTTCTCGCTAAAACTTTTCTAACGCGACTGCAAATCTTGGTCGACATTTCATTTTGACTTTATTCAAAGTTTGCCGAATCTGTGCGTGTGACCTTATATGGGCATGTACAAATTCTAGTAGGCGAAAAATGTGCGAATTTATCTTCATTATATTTCTCTAAGCAAGTGATTCTCTTTAAGAAGTATTAGCGCTTTTGTAATATTACAACAAACGTCCCTATTGGTTCAAATCAAACGCCAATATCAAGTTATATACGTAGGGCGTTCCAAAAGTTCCAGGAAAAGTGCTCTGTATTATTTATCTTTTGGTCAATATACTTCAAACTTTGCATTTACATAGAACAATTCATGATACATAGTTTGCTATTAATTAAACGCATGAGGGTGTGCCGTACAAAATGACACGGCTGCCATAGTAACGTCACTTATGGCTACCCGGGGCAATGTTATATTTGACCGTACGTTATTAACATGTTTTGACTAAATCTACCACAGTCAGTCAAAGGACACGCAAAATACACTTGCTACAATAACAACCAAGCTTTATATTCTTAAAGAATGCCTCGCTAGAAGGTATGCACTTCCATGGTCCGTTAGCAAAGTATTCAAAAGTGTCACAAAATCAAGCAGAAACGTCAAACGTGACGTGTCTAGAGTCTGATTCACAACAGGCCGTACCTTGCTTTTATCATCAGCAGCAGTACCACTGGCAGTCTGGAAGCGTTCATACTATGCATACATCATACCGAATGACAAACAAAATTCTTAACAGGCAGTGTTAATCAATTCTATTTGTTTAAGTATTAATTTTCCTGCCAAAAGACAAAAACTGGTCAAATTTCAATGATTTGCTTACATTTGACGGATGATTCTACCTACCTTAGTCTACCTAAGTAGTTTCCAAACGCAGGAACTTCGATCGTTCCTCTATATTTGGCTCTTCGTTATCATCTGTAATTGTTGGTCCGGTGTAGCTATCTTTATAATTCACTGAGTATGTGTATATCATTGGATGATTTTTCCAATGCCTATCAAGTCTATTTTTGAATGAATTTACTGGTCCCGCAGAAACGACACTATTTGGTAGATTATTCCATATGTCTTTTAATATGGCGACAAATAAACCTGAACACAATAGAGGGAAAATTTAAATTATGGCATAAAGATGATGTTATACCGCCCTTTGTAAATGTTCCATGCAGTAATTTTAGGTCATTGTTAATTGGTGGCGATTTTATTGGGAGCAATGTGTAGGTTAGTTTGACGATTTCTACGACGTGACGTCAAAATTGCCCCGGGTAGCCATTACTGACGTTACTATGGCAGCAGCGCTATTTTATACAGCACACCCTCGTGTGTTTGATTCATGGTATAATTTGTATCATGAATTGTTCTATTTAAATGCAAAGTTTGAAGTAATTTGAACAAACGATACACATTATAGAGCACTTTTCCTGGAACTTTTGAAACGCCCCTCGTACAGTACCATATAAGGCGTTAAATAATTACTGTATACTATCAGTAATTTTAATTCAATTCGTAATAGCTCCATGAATAAAATAAGGAGTTAAAGTAGACACAAGATGTGGGGCTTGTGTTTGCTCTAAACGGTAAACCAAAAGTTCTAAAAATGATTATCTTGTGTTTTGGCTTTTACATGTTAACGTAAAATTAGATTCAATCATGAGCTTACATGTCAATGGGCGTAAGTGTCATTTGACATAATGTACACTGTGTCGCTATTGTGTCTATGAGTCGTTTACACAATTTGATAAACCCAATCATACTTACAAAAGTTTAGTTAATGGAATTTATTGGAGACAATATTGAAATTGCACAGTTGGAAACATGTCTCTGGTATTTATACAACTTACATGTATGTATCGATGTTCCAAACTAAATTATCTGGAACACTACTAATGGAAAAATGTGTTATTCGTGCCAAATACAATGTAAAGTGTAATCAGTTATTGTTATAACTATATAGTTGCTTTTGTAAGGTTGATCAATTCAGCTCACTTAAGTGTAAATTGATTGCCCATAGATGATATCGTTTGTTTGGACGAGCTCATTTAAGCTAAATAAATGTTGATCAAATTGACTTCCTCTGTGTTTGCCAACATAATCGAAAGTTCTGGTATGGGAGGTCGAAAACAATTCTAACAATAGAGTGTGTTCAATTGTTGTACAAAATGTTTATGAATACCACCTGCTGTTAAATCATATAAAACTATTATAGGGGCAACTGTCGATTCTTTTAAATAATGTCCTTGTGTTTTTTAAAAGCGTGCAGCATTGTGCGTATTCATGAGTTGATAATACCTTCACAAGCGCGATAATCCATCTTTCTTTTCGAATATTCTGTTTTAAATATGTTGGTATTACACAATACATGGGAAATGTTGACGACATTCTATGTTGGAGAATGTTTTCTTCTCATTCTTTACAAGAAACGGCTGCTTTAGCATTTAAGTGCACATTAACAGCTCTTGTAATTCACTTGAGAACAAATATTATGGAGATCTTATTTTACACTTGGGTACGACGATGGTGCATTAGTCTATAGTGTCTGGTGTATAGTATGCCTCTATCAGCTGTTATATACTGGGTGGTAATTTATACATGTACATGTACCATAAAACCTTCATCGGGCAATTGACTGCCATCAATAACGTTGAAAATGACAGTAAATAAGTTATGTACGTACTGTCGATACGATATTGAACATGCAATAATTCCCAATCAATAATCTACTCGATACACGGTAACATCAATTGATCAATATTTCAAATCAGTCAACTATTGTATCATTAGTTCCATTAGAACTTATTTATTGATATTGATAATTACTCAAGGTCTTACAGCTTATGACTATACTTATCAATCGTTAACAATCGTAAGTAAAATGCATTGTTAATGTTAGAGTGGGTTACAACCATGTATGTGTATATGTAACCTCCAGATATTTAAGTTGGATTGCTGAATGCTTTCTAAACAATATCCCAATTCAACAAGGTTTTTGTTCGATTGGGACCGCATCAATAAATCGTTTTGATTGACATGCTTGACGTCCTAATTGGTCTTTATTTGTTTGTTGTTGGAACAGATCCGGTCCTCAGACATATTTACTGGCGGGCCAGGGAAATATCATTGCATGTTGTTAGGTAGGAAAAATGCTCTATCGCCAATTTCTACCGTTCATTGCAGAAGAGTGGTTTACATAACGTTTGGTAGATTCTTGCTCAAAGCAACTATGTATTCCCGGATTGCAAACTAGCAAAGGAAAAGCATTTGTATCCATTGTTGCATATGTTTAGTCGATTAATTGTTTTGGGTAATATTTGGAAGTAAATCTCCAAGTATCCACTGAATACATGATTAATATGTTTGTCGTATAAGCTTCCTGATGAGCCTGTATCGTTTCAATGGCGCCTAAATTGTTTTCTTACTTGATGCAGACAATGCTGCTGATTTTCTCCCGGTGCGTCAAAAACATCGTAATATATTACCCTATCTAAATGAGAATCACCATCATAATGAAACTAATTCGAGAATCTTAATTCTGTTTGATGATTGTATTACTGGCGTATCTATAAGCGGAACATTTTCGTGACGATAACATAAGCAATAACGATAAAAGCATTAAAGAGATTATACAGGAAAGCTTTTCCAACCAACTCATTTCAAGGCACCATAGTGTCCTGTGTCAGGGATTTTCTACAAGTGGTTAAGTGAAAACGTACATTCGTAATTATAGCGAAGAACAAACATGAAATTACTCTTTGAGAGAAATTTAATGGACGATGACAATTGGTGGTTTACGCTTTGAAGCGTGAATTATTGAGAACGTTGTCTTGAGTGTGCTCATATAATTGTTTTGTAAGCTAGAATAGTATTTTAGGCAAATTTTAAGCACAACTACTCGGTAACTGTATTGAACAGACTACAGTGGTCGAATATCGATACACCTAAACATATACTTAAGATGTTTGCAGCATGAAACACTTTTAGTTGCAGTTATAGATTTGCACATAATGGATCATGCAGGAATAAACTCACACACATAATTCCACTTATGCTACAATGAAACACACGTACATTGCGCGTGTAACGAACCCTTAACTGCCAAATACACTTTAGTATTCCCAACTATTCCCAATCTTCTTCTTGTGTACTATATTTCAAGAAATCATTTATAATAAAACCTTACGAAGAGATAAAAATGATGTCTTAAAATGGTATAATTTAATTTCGTCCTACGGGGTATTACTGAGAATACGAAGCAGGTTTTTGGGTAATAAAAGTGTGATCTATCATAACCTGTAATATTTTGCCGTTATTGTGTTTGAGGCTGGATATGATGCTTAAGCGTCACATCTCCAACATGAGTAAGCATTGTGAGGGGAAACATAGGGAGGGGATTATAAATGTCGAGACATTTAGGCAGTAGTAAACAGATACGATTTATAGAATTACGACCAGTAAATGTCATACAGTATTGTCTGGGGGTTTAATGTGCGTGTGGTTTTTTAGCTCACCTGAAAACAAAGTGCTCAATGTGAGTTATTGTGTTCACTCACCGTCCGGCGTCCGTCCGTCCGTATGCACGTCCGTCCATCCACACTTTCAAACGACATCTCCTCTTAAACCATTTGGGCAAATTTTTATGAAATTTTGCCAGGATGTACGAGGCATTGGGGGATTTAGTAATTGCTCAAATTATGGCCCTGGGGTCAAAATTAGCCTCGTCCCGGGGTCACCGTTTTACATAGACTTATATAGGGAAAACATATAAAAAATATTCTTGTCTAAAACTACAATACCTGGAACTTATATATTTGTTATGTAGTATAATCTTGTGATCCCCTACCAAGATTGTTCAAATTATGCCCCTGGACCAAAATTGGTCGCACCCCGGTGGGGCGGGGTCACCAGTTATACATAGACTTATATAGGGAAACATATAAAAATCTTCTAGTCTAAAACTCCAATGCATAGAGCTTTGATATTTGGTATGGAACATCATCTAGTGGTCCCTTACCAAGATTGTTTAAATTATGCCCCTGGGGTCACCAGTTACATAAACTAGTATTATAAAGGGAAAATATATAAAACATCTTCTTATCTAAACCTACAATGCTTTAAGCTTTGATATTTGGTATGTAGCATCATCTAGTGGTCCTCTACCAAGATTGTTCTAATTATTGCCGGGGTAAAAAATGGCCCTGTCCCGGCGGTCAGGTTTTTACATAGACTTATATAGGGAAAACATACAAAAATCTTCTTGTCTAAAACTGCAATGCCTAGAGCTTTTATATTTGTTATGTAGCATCATGAGCATCCGAATGAGGTTGAGACTAATCTCTTCAAGTCTGACAAACATTCAGAGTTGACTTGCCTTAGCTCAGCAGGGTAAATCATGATTTAAATTTAACGGTCTCATTTGATCATGCTGTGTGTCTGACTTGTCGTAGTTAATCAGTGTTTAGAGTGACATAGCATCCGAATTTTTATATCGGATCATTGGTAGTTTCACAAACTGTTGTCTAAAGCTTTCATTCTATGAATGTTCATTTTAAGAACGTTTATTTATTTGTCATAATCTTTTTTTTTTAAAGAATTATGCCGAGCATAGCCTTTATTTGCTTTATTTCTACTGAAACATGGCAGGCATATGTATGTACCTCCACCCGGAGTTGAACCCGAATCGCCAGATTAGACGGCAAGCGCACTAACCACTGAGCTACGGAGGCACATTTGTCATAATCTACGTGTCCTTAACTTGTGTTAATATTGATATTGTGCCAAGCTTTAACATTTTGTTGTTCCTCATACTTATTTATTTCGGTCGTCTTAGAATTGATGCAAAAAACGGACGAATCTTGATTGAACTTGGAATATGTAATATTTTTTCCCGCCCTGTTCCTACCTTGCCAATATTTTAACTAGGTCAAGTCGTATTTGTGCCGCTTTAGGTTGCATAACGTTAGGTCACTGTCCTTAGTGTTTTAAATTAGGTCACACCCCGGGGTTGTTGTGCCTCATTTGGTCGCCGTTTTGGCATGGGTTTCTGTGGGCACTGCTCAGGCTGGTTGTGTCGTGGTGTTTCTGATTTCTGTGCTCGGCTGGTTGGGTTGAGTGCTGCCTTCCCCGTCGGATTTTCTCATACCTTTTTTGGGTTTGCTAACTGCATTGATCCAATGCTACATAAGAAAGATAACCATCTCGTATTATGTCTGAAATGGTATTGTGATATAAATGCACTGAATAGATATAGATTTTATAGTAAAGGTTACTGCATACATAAATATTTCATTGGTAGTTAGCCAATATTCAATAGGAACCGATGACATATTGATAGGTTTTCATGCACGATTCGTTGCCTATTGTACGCTTTGAATCATGATTTTTAGGCTGGCGATTTCGCGCCAGACTATTACAATCCTAAAAAATGAAATCCACTAACTTAGATGAATTTACTCCCAAAACTGACAACACAGAATCTATACACTCGATGCAAATAGTTCCTCCTCGTTAATCAGTTTTGCAAGATAAGAACATTCAACTTTCCTTGTTTCATTTATTCTGTTCGATTGTAATATATTAGTTTCTTCTTGTAATGGAAGGACATTGTATGAAATTAAAAGAATAGGTGCTTAAATGCGTTGATTATTATTACTACGCGTTACCAGAGATCTTATATAAACTAGATCCTGCAGCGTTACGAAACGCGATATAGAGCGCGCATCAATGATTTTATTATGTTAAATTATATAGGTCAATATTCTCTAAAGAGATCGTGGCCGAGTGGTTAAGCAACTCGTTTAGTAAGTATTTTATGCTAAAGTCCAGCGATCGAATCACGGCGGTTCCAAGATTTTTATATTTTTTAAAATTATATTATTTTTATTTTTCGTCGAGCACTTACCTCTCCTTTGACTTAGAAAACCACTTGATGTTATATTACTTGAAAAGCTATTGTCCCTTTGCAGTTCGCCAGCCTGTCAGTACCTCAGTACTTTGATTACTATCGGGAGCAATCGGTTTTCTCTACAAATTCACTGACTGTCCAAATAATGCTTTTTATGTAGTGAAGTGAATTCCAGAATACGTGTCGCTGAGTTGAGCTTGTAATCTAAGAGCGTATTGGGGAAATATTATATTCAAACTCTATTCTAATAATGGTTACATTCTTGTAGATAATAATTGTTATGGAGTAATTACATATCCAGGTAAGTGGTATACCTACTTACGTCATTTTTAATTATTGTTTAATTAAGTTATTCTTAATTTAGTTTTCTTTTTTAATTAGTTTTATCAACAAATAAGATGAAATGGTAGTAGAAAGTAATTATTATAGCGTGTATTGAAGATTTGTTATAGTGTTGCTGAATAAGTTTCAATACAATTCAACTACATGTACATACATGCATAACATCTAAGCAACATTTAAAGTGCAACTAATAACGCAATAACTTATTGTTATCAATTCAGTATTCATACTTTTCCATTAGTATTTAAAGTTCAATTTTCGATAGTAGAAACAAAAACTACACTTAAGCTATTTTAGGCTTTGTAAGCAAAATTCCAATTGTCCTATCATGTTAGAGTATATAATAGTTTCACTTAGCAACATTTGTTTAAGTTTATTGGAACTTATTAAGATTTATTTCATATCGTTACATATTTAGACAATGTATTTATGTTCCCGCCTAAACTTTTTTACCGCGACTGCAAATCTTGGTCGACATTTCATTTTGCCTTTATTCAAAGATTGCCGAATCTGTGCGTGTGA
The DNA here is from genome assembly GCA_963678985.1 of Spisula subtruncata. Classification (NCBI taxonomy): domain Eukaryota; kingdom Metazoa; phylum Mollusca; class Bivalvia; order Venerida; family Mactridae; genus Spisula; species Spisula subtruncata. Next base: position 42,640,250 of record OY787667.1, on the reverse strand, counting down.
CCTTAAATGGGCATGTACACATTCTAGTAGGCGAAAAATGCGCGAATTTATCTTCATTATATTTCTCTAAGCAAGTGATTCTCTTTAAGAAGTATTAGCGCTTTTGTGATATTACAACAAACGTCCCTATTGGTTCAAATCAAACGCCAATATCAAGTTATATACAGTTCCATATAAGGTGTTAAATAATTACTGTCTACTATCAGTAATTTTAATTCATTTCGTTATAGCTCCATGAATAAAATAATGAGTTAAAAGTAGACACATGGTGTGGAGCTTGTATTTACTCTAAAGGGAATAGCAAAAGTTTTAAATATGATTAACTTGTGTTTGGCTTAAACCTTTTAACGTAAAATAAGTTTCAATCATGAGTTTACATGTCAATGGGCGTAAGTGTCATTTGACATAATGTACACTGGGTAGATATTGTGTCAGTGAGTCGTTTACACAATTCAATAAACCCAATCATGCTTACATAAGTTTAGTCAATGGAGTTTATTGGAGACAATATTGAAATTTCACCGTTGGAAACGTGTCTCTTGTATTTATACAACTTCGATACCGATGTTCCAACCTAAATTATCTGGAACACTACTAATGGAAAAATGTGTTATTCGTGCCAAATACAATGCAAAGTTATTGTTATAACTATATAGTTGCTTTTGTAAGGTTGATCAATTCAGCTCACTAAAGTGTCGACTAATGGATTGATTGCCCATTGATGATTCCGTTTGTTTGGACGAGCTCATTTAAGCTAAATAAATGTTGATCAAATTGACTTCCTATGTGTTTGCCAACATAATCGAAAGTTCTTGTATGGGAGGTAGAAAACAATTCTAACAATAGAGTGTGTTTAATTGTTGTACAAAATGTATATGAACACCGCATGCTGTTAAATCATATAAAACTATTATAGGGGCAACTGTCGATTCTTTTAAATAATGTCCTTGTGTTTTTTTAAAAGCGTGCAGCATTGTGCGTATTCATGAGTTGATAATACCTTCACAAGCGCGATAATCCATCTTTCTTTTCGAATATTCTGTTTTAAATATGTTGGTATTACACAATACATGGGACATTTTGACGACATTCTATGTTGGAGAATGTTTTCTTCTCATTCTTTACAAGAAACGGCTGCTTAAGCATTTAAGTGCACATAAACAGCTCTTGTAATTCACTTGAGAACAAATATTATGGAGATCTTATTTTACACTTGGGTGCGACGATGGTGCATTAGTATTTATTGATGGCTTTAATGCAGGAACGTCCGTCAGCATTAAGCCATGTTTTTACAATTTTGCTAACATATTGGAACGAAAATTTCACTAGGCCGATGTTCAGAGTCTATTCTAATGTCAAGCTTCTACCAGACCAAGAATGAAATATTGTTATAATAATACTAGTAAGTGTTTTGTGATGACCATGGGCTAGTCATGATTGATTTTCATACTTCATAAGTGACTTTGAGTTACATACGATAATTTGTCTACAGTGTCTGGTGTATAGTATGCCCCAATCAGCTGTTATATGCTGGTTGGTAATTAATACATGTACCATTAAACCTTCATCGGGCAGTTGACTGTCAATAATAACGTTGAAAATGACAGTAAAAAAGTTATGTACGTACTGTGGATACGATATTGAACATGCAATATGTCCCAATCAATAATCTACTCCATACATAGTAACATCAATTGATCAGTATTTCAAATCAGCCAATTGAAGTATCATTAGTTCCATTAGAACTTATTTATTGATATTGATTATTACTCAAGGTCTTACAGCTTATGATTATACTTATCAATCGTTAACAATCGTATGGTACAATGCATTATTAATGTTAGATTGAGTCAAAACCATGTATGTGTATAAACAACCTCTAGATATTTAAGTTGGATTAGTGAACGCTTTCTTAACAATATTCTAATTCAACAAGGTTTTTTTTGTTTGAGGGGTTCGATTAGGATCGAATCAATAAATCGTTTTGTTTGACATGCTTGACGTCCTAATTGGTCTTTGTTCGCTTGTTGTTGGAATAGATCCGGTCCTCAGACATATTTACTGGCGCGCTAGGCAAATATCATTGCATGTTGTTAGTTAGGAAAAATGCTCTATCGCCAATTTCTACCGTTCATTGCAGAAGGGTGGTTTACATAACGTTTGGTAGATTCTTGCTCAAAGCAACTTCGTATTCCGGGATTGCAAAATGGCAAAGGAAATACATTTGTATCCATTGTTGCATATGTTTAGTCGCTTAATTGTTTTGGATTATATTTGGATGTAAATCTCCAAATATCCACTGAATGCATGATTTATATGTTTGTCGTATAAGCTTCCTTATGAGCCCGTATCGTTTCAATGGCGCCTAAATTGTTTTCTTACTTGATGCAGACAATGCTGCTGATTTTCTCCCGGTGCGTCAAAAACATCTTAATATATTATCCTATCTAAATGAGAATCACCATCACAATGCAACTGATTCGAGGATCTCAATTCTGTTTGATTATTCTATTACTCGCGTGTCTAGAATCCAAACATTCTCCTGAAGATAGCATAAGCAAAAACGATAGAAGCATTAAATAGATTAAAACATCTTCCTTCCAACTCATTTCCAGGCACAATATTATCCTATATCGGGAACATTTTATAAATGGTTAAGGAAAAAGAGTGGAAAACAAACATGGAAATTACGAACAGCCTTTGAGATAATTGTTACGAACGAACGGTAACATATGATGTTTTTATGCTTATATTTTTAGTGTGCTCTTGTTTTCTCAAAATTCTTGATGTGATATAGTTCAAGAAACCATTCATAATAAATTATGACGATGATAAAAAAGATGTCTCTAAATGGTTTCATTTGATATCGCCCTAATGGGCATAGTTTTGTAATTCAGAGAAAACGAAGCAGGTTTTATTGGGTAATAAAAGAGTGATTTATCATAACCTTAACTGTTTTGTCGTCATTGTGTTTGAGGCTGGATAGGATGCTTCAACGTCACATCTCCAATATGATTAAGCATGATAACATAGGGAGGGAGTTAGTAACGTCGAGACGTTTAGGCAGAAGTGAACAGATAGGAAGTATTGTACAGCGTAATTGAGTTCTGTAAAACGTCATGTGACCAGGGGGTTTATGTGCGTATTTTTGCTTTTATTAATATGGTAATATTATACTGAATAGGTTGATATATCTTCAAAACACGTTGCAGGTGACATTCTTATAATGTTATTTATGAGGAATCATTTACAGGAAGACATAAGTCTCCGCTCTCATAATCCATCATCAATGCAAATTGCTTCTACGAGGGCTAAATACTTCAGTTATAAAATGGGGCTTTCACGTGTGGACGACACAAACCAGGGATATTACATCTCTTCTCTCATGTCATGGTAGTTATTGCTTGCCGTTACGAATGTGAGAGTAATGTGTCAATTAAGGAATTAAACATAATACTTTGGCAGCATTTCGATTTTCGATATCGGTCATATGCAACTTCTTTCTTAAATATGCACAGTAAAATGACATGTACGTGGCTCAAAATTTTGAAAGAAGTCAAATCATCGCAAATTTGTCGACTTTACCCATGTACGTTTACTGGTTTTACGAGTTTACAGTAGAAATTATTCTCAATACGACACGTTTGTTATCATTCTAAATATCGTCTGACAAACTAGCGAACAGACAATAAGAAACACGGAACATGTGAAACACTTAGTCTTTGTTAAATGGTGGTTTTGTGCATATATTGTCTCGGTCTAGTGCCATAGGTCGTCAGACCCATATATGTTCACTTCCTACAAGGACATCAATGAAAAGTAAGCCAAATGTGCTTGGGTGAATGAACACTGTATGCTGTTGCCTAATTCTGTCGGCTAATAACATTCTTCATTGTCCTTTGGGAGATTTTCGTGTCAATGAATTTGGTTTGTCTGAAACAGTACAGCAACTCCACACTTCTGGAAGTTTTAGATTTAAAATTGAAATGATTTTCATAGCCATATTACGTTCGTGCATAAAATGTCTATAACAGTCTGCAATTTCAGTCGACTATCCTCTTTCGATATAACAAAAAAAGACGAAAATGTTCTGTCACGACTTAATGGGTTTCGTTTCTTGCAGAAATACGGTATGCCGCTGCCAAAAGTTTAATCTGTTTTCTCCAAAAGTGCACCAAGAATAATGGAAAACAAAATGAAAGTTTGCTGTATGGTGAATTGCTTGCTGTTGCTGTTACGTCCTTGTCAATCAAACGCTACCATGCAAAGCAGAATATTGTGTTTTGTTATGATTATGCATCCTTAGCAGCTAAATTCGCTTTATCAGTGTTATTGTGATAATATTGGCGGGAATATATAGATTGTTTACAGCAGAAGCTGATCCGATATCCTAAATGCGTAGACGAGACTCTTTGTCAAAGAAATTCTTTCAGTCATGTTATCTCGATAATTCCTGGTAAACAATGGAACTATGGCGAGTTTCAAAATTGGGGATGGTCAACATTTCAGGGGAAATTTATTACAATTCATATAAACTTCTTTTAAATGTTCATTTTGGGGTAAAATGTAAACACATGTGAGGCTGAGATAAATCGTATAGGCTTGGTGTAATGGTGCCATGTATGTAAGAAATAGCTGAAATGTACCAAATATGACGGTAGGTCATAAATCTGACAAACATTCAGAGCTAATTTGCCTTATCTTAGCAGGGTAAATCATGATGTAAATGTATCGATCTTATTTGATCATGTTGTGTGTCTACAATGTCGTTGTTAATCAGTGTTTGAAGTAACATAGCATCCGAATGTTTATATTTGATGTTTGATACTTTGCCATATTGCTGTCTGAAGCTTTCAATTTATGAATGTTCATACCAAACAAACATTTGAATTTACGTGTCATTTAGTTATTTAGATATTGATATTGTGCCAAGCTTTAACATTCTATAATATAATTATTTCTCATGTTTAATCTACTTCGGCAACCCTTAGTTTTGATGCAAGAAACGGACGAATATCAGAGTGTGCTTTTGTTTGCGAACTGTATTGATTCAATATTGCAATGTTTCAATATCGACTTATTTGCTTTATTCTTATTGCAGACACCACTTTTATATGTGTTGCAGCACATACTTTGCAGAATGTCGCAACTAGCAATAAATAATAAATTTCCTTTCAATGATACAAAAAGAATGTTTTATTTCAAGAGATTGTAGGACTTTATCCGTTTGAAGCCGGTGATAAGTAGAAGCAAGGATTTAACAATTAGTTTAAACAGTATTTTATTTCGTAACATAATACACATATATCTTTATACAAAGCAAGGATTGAGTAGAAAGATAAGCTTATTTATAAACCCGTTCCTTATAGATAGCAGTAATTGTTTGTAAATATAGGAAGTTTTTAACAAAAGGTGAGATCGTGGTTAAACAACTCATATCGGAACTACTAGATGATTCGACGATAATCGTAATGCTGACCAATGTCGTTCTAGACGAATCTTCCCTAAGGACGTTAATCAGTTACAAATAAAACTTGTTGGGTTCTATATGATCCTCAAGTTTCTGTTATTTCGGTTGAAACTCTTCTTGTTAAATCGAGACAAAAAGATTAAATTGCGTGCATAGAAAATTGGAAATATCTGTTCAATCTTACTAAAACCAATGTTTTACCTCAGGGATTTAGAGATGTTGAACTCCGTATTTTCATAATTGCCTTTTGATTTTCCATGTTGCATTTTTTCACGCGTTGTTTGTCTTTAAAGTTTCAACTAAATAATTTTTCTACCAGCACGTCAAAAAGAACTACAAGGAAGTGATTCTTAATTAGTTTGTTTCCAGTTTCAAGCTCATGAAACTGTATCATTGATACGATTTTAGTCTATATCAATGCTACAGTTACCTGTGGTTTCATGCACACTTGTAATATAAATAAAAAAAAGAGTACACGTTTTCAACTTTGCAACAAGAAACTTACGATTCAATCACCATGAAACACAATGTGAAGAAATCTGATAGCAAACATCCTGTCGGACATTCCTTTGGTTCAGGCTATAGTTTCCTAAGCGTTTAGTATATTCTGAGACATATTGATCTGTAATACAACAAAATAATGCTGGTACAAGAATTGATTTTATATGATGCCGTTGTCCATATTTCATAAGTCGTCAGAGGCGCATTCGTAAGTTCTTGATATTTGTCATCAATACATATTTTCTTGAAAAAAAACAACAGATTTGCAGTTTTAATATCTAAACACGCAGTCATATATATAATTTGTAAAATTTATTGTGAGTCTACTGCGCCAATTTGTCTTGTTTAGGAGGGGAAACCCGCAATAAGCATATTTGTCTTGTATACTGTATCAGACAATTTCTAGTCATATTTCTTGCAATGAAGATCCCGGTGATATTTGCTAGACGTAAATATCTTGAATCAAAACAATTAATTTCTGTCTGTGTAAAAACCTGAGGTGTCTCTGTGAATATACATTCGAAGAATATATTCTATAAAGACATAATACTTCACACATTGGTTTGTCTTTAAGTATATTCAGTGGCATTTCATGATGTGATGTTTGCAACGAGTTACTCAATTGGCAGTTTTGCTTTATTGGAGTACGCATAGACAGATACATGAATGTATACCCCATGTCTGATAATTTAATTATTCATTCAGAAAAATATCCCGTCTGGCTGTATGCCATTATTACGAACAATCAAGTGTTCACTGTGTCAACGAAAAGGTGCTGACTCAACTATGTGATCATCAATATACATGTATATTACCCCAAACATCTATTTAAAGCAACAATGCAAAACACGAATATAAAATTCATAACTAGTAACAGTTATTCAAATATCGACAGGTATTATTTTAAAGAACCGATGTTAAAGTTAAATGCATGTGTCTCTAATCACACGTTAAAGAATACATTAGGTTTTGTGGTGTTTGAAGCGGATGATAACATCACGCATGTGACTGGATTACTGTAGACAGTCTGTTGTTGCGCGATTAGATTGTCTGGAAGCCATTCTCTATTTCTCCTAGGAGAGGTTTGTTTTGGAACTGTTCACTATAGATACGACTTGTCAGTATTGAATATTAAAGATTAAAAAAAACTATGCAGTGAATAGCTGAATGACATTCGTGCAAAAATGTCTACTTTTACTGTCTACAAGATTTGTTCATGTGTCCACAATTGATTGCAGAAAAACGGTCAAATGTTTAGTATGTTCAACCTAAAATGCGCCAAGATTAATGGAAAACTAAATATGAGTTTGATTTTTGTTTGCCATCGCTGTTTGAAGACAATTCCCCCTTGTCAATGAAACGTTACACTGTGGAGCTGAATATTGTGTTTTCATTATTATGCATCCTTAAGCAATTCGATGTGCTATGTCAGTGGTATTACAAGATATATCGCTGGCTTAGAATGAGAAGGTCGTCAGTACCTTATACGATTGATACATGTTTAACATAGGCATCACTAGGCACTTCAAATAAGCCTCTTTTGATGAAAATCAGAACTTGTCATGTTGACACAACTGAAGTTAAATAAAATTTATTTAACCATACGTAATTTCCATGATATCGATTTTATACTTACTGCATTCACATTCTAAGCAGGCACAATGCTGATTAGGTCATTTAGATAATTCCTGATAATCGCACGTATTTTGGGAAGCGCAAAAATTAGACATTTTGGAATTCCAACTCATTCAGGGTTGAACAGTGTGTGTGGAAATTATGTAGAAAACATTTGTTCATTTGTGAAATTTTAAATCTATGAGTCCTTGTCTAGAATATATAGTTCGTTATTCTTTGAGCTACGAAAATATTCAAAACATGTTTTATTTCTGCTTTCGAGCGTCTTAGTTCTGATGGAGAAATCAGATTGTAAGTTTGTTTGTGGACTGCATCGACTCAATACTGCAATGTTTCAATATCGACGTTATTGATTAATTATGTTTGCAACTACTTCTTTCATGTTTGTGGCACCGCAGACAACACATCATGCTACTACATGGATAATAAACCCCTTTTCACTGATACATAAAGAACGTTTCATCTCAAGGGATTACGTTCTCATGACTTAATTAACCCATTCGAGTAGTATGTGAAAGCAAGGGTCTAATGATAAATCATGGAACTCAAATGGTTCACTGATAAGTTTAATGAATATGACTACTTATGATGTTTAAACTCGTCTTTGCTAACCCTTACTTAACGGTGTCGATCAATTACACAGCAAATAATATATTGTTCCTTAGGAGTCTCAAGTTTATGTTATTTCGATTGAAAATATTCCTGCTGTAATGCTATGGTAACTGTATCGTTGATAAAGACATAGACGAAAAAAGTTTTTCTGTAAAGGAATGTTTTGTTTTAAAGTAGCCAGAAACAATTGTCAAAAACGAGAATTGACTATCGATATCTTCATAAACTTTTGTTTTCGTTATCAATGATACAGCAGTTTTCTGTGCTGTAATGATTAACTTTTTAAAGTGAGAGAAGAAAGTATCTGATCAATCTTAATATTTATAATATCCATTGTTTTATTTCAGATATTGAGGGATGTCTTGCTCCATATTACAGCAATTGCCGCAACATTGGTATGTTTTACTTTTCGTTAATTGTTAAATGTCGAATAATAACTACAGTTGTTTCATTTCTTTTTGAATCATCAACAACATATTTTTCTCCTGCAAAAACAGAAGAAATACCGTATATTTCTTCTTATATACAAAAACATTGTCATTACAAAAGCGAACATGCGATTCGGTGATCAGCAAACACCATGTAAATACACTTATGCGGATGCAGGCCTACATTTGTAGAAGAAAACGCCAAACCGGAAATTCACTTTTAGCTTAGACTGGGTTTTCTCAAGTGATTGATGAAGTCTTAGACATACGGATCCGTGGTCCAACAAAATAATACAAGAATTGATTTTCTATGATATGCCGTTGTCAATATTTCTTACATCGTCAGAGACGCATTCGTAATTTCTTTATATTTGTGATTGTATATATTTCCCCTTTGACAGCTTCGTAACGTACTTGAAAGAATACGTGATTTGCTGCCAATATGATTTTGTAATATGTATTGTCGGTATATTGCGCCAATTCGTCTTGTATAACGAGAAAAACTCAAATCGTGTATATCACACATTTGGTCATATTGCCTACTGGATACCATTTATTCTAGATACATACCTCGCTCCAGGAAACCATAATTACTTCCGAAGGCTCGAATTATAATCTACGTCGTGTGTACTAGAGGGCATAAACTTAAGTTCAAGAAACGATTGGCGGCAAAGATACAAAAGAAGTCTTAAGATAGAACAATTTGAACTCGCTCAACGAGAGTCAGTTTTTGAAAGTAGAGAAAGCATGTTTTAATGGTAATAAAAGTGGGATATATCATATTATGTTATATTTTGCCGCCATCGCGTTATAGACTAACGTGTATGCAAGAACGTCACATCTACAACATTATCAAACACTGCCACGTTTGGAGGGTAAAACTATCGAGACAAAAGCATCAACTGAGAATCTAGGCGGAATGGTAGTTCAGCAAAATTGAGTTTTTGATAAATATCACGAGTCGGGGGGTTATTTATGATATTATTGTTTTCCAGTATTAATATGGTAATATCTTACTGTAGTATTGTCGTATATAAGTAGTCAAAACGCATTATTTGTGTTAATCTGACATTGTATCAAATGAAGAACTATTCTCAGAACGACATTTACTTTCGTAATAATGTCACTTTGGCCCAATAAAATTAATCCAGTAAAAATGACCAATACTTTGTTTAGATAACGTACGATCGACTACAAGTATTTAAGTATGATAATTGTTAATGTTAGCAACATTTGATAATATGATAACAATCCTGGTATGAAACCTTAGCTTGGAAACTCTATGGGTTTTAGTTTGAACCATTCAAGTTTCATCTGAAGAAAACGTAACGAAAGACAAAACGTGTCAGTTTTTTGCCATTTTTCAATTCCCCGTTGACTGCACTTCTGAGAATATAAAAAATACCATGAACACGGTTTCTTCATTTTTGTCATTTTTCAATTCCCATGTTGTCTGTATTTCTAGCACTTCAATTATGTCTCAATAACAATGCATCGATTTCAAACGAAAACTTCGTGGATCAGATTTATTTCACTAAAATAATGGAAATTTACACTTTCCAAATACTCTTTGAATCGAGAATCCGGTATTATCTTCTTAATGTAAATATCTTTGAGTCAAATCAATTCCTTTCTGTATGTGGAACATTTTGAAGATATATCGGTTGATAAGTTATTATATTGATACTAGATAAATCATATATATATATATTACATCATTGTAAGATAGAAGCTTTTGCCACTTATTTGCAAACAATTTACTCTATTGGTAGATCGTCGCGGTTATGTTTGATAGGATTACGCCTAGACTGGTACTTTCTTCCAGGTTTGACTATGAATCATTCACACACCATTCTTATTGAACGGACGTGTTAGTTATTTTAAGTGTTCAAAGACATTTAGTCACCAAGTTTGCCATTGTGTTAATATGTATTAGATACAGTTCTAATTTTCGTTCAAAAGTGTCTTCTTACAAGGGTTATTGTACAGATTCGGAAGGATAAACAACATTATTGTCCGAGGCGAAGCCGAGGATAATTTGTTGTTCGTCCTTCCGAAACTGTACAATAACCCTTGTAAGAAGACACTTTTGAGCGATAACAAGTTCTGTATCTGACTTTTACTCCGACAAAATGCAAAATGATCTACAGAGAGACAATGGTTATCCAAAAGTTACTTGCACAATCGATGAACAGAGCATCGTTCGCAGCATAGAAAATATAGTTGCAGCATAGAAAATATAGTTCTAATGTAAAAATATGCTTGGCCTATAATATACATGTACCTAGTAAGGGATTAAGTTAACTGTTCAAAAATGCCCATTCATATGTTTAATTAGCTTGTGATTAAAACTCACAAGTGTCAATGCGTTTGTACACCTTATAAGTGCTTATGATACACTTGCATCTAGTTTCCTTCATGCATTGATAAAGGACTTAGTGCACAAAGGTAGAAATTTATGCATCTTATTTTCACAATTGTCATATTTCTATGAAAATATTGGTAATGTTTTATTTCTAATACACGTAACAAGGTTATATTCATACTACCCATGTTGACGCTCGCAATCGTATTAATAAATAGAATAAACTTGATAGACACCTGATAGACAATTATAGTAACTACTTGTATTCTGTATATATTCAGGTTTCTTGTACATGTAATTAATTGCACAATGCTTTTTTACAGCTAATCTTAAATTCGCTTAAATTGTTACAAATACTTTAAAAAATACTTTCAAAGCACTGTTTTTTATGGGAATAATCAGAAAATAAATTTTGCATGATATGAATATTCTGTAACTTTGCTTCAATTACTATAATTAATTTTTACTTTTTTGGTAATTACAAGAATATAAATTTTGCTCCCCATTTTGAGGTTTACAAAACAATAAGCAATTTCTCTAAAATTGGTTCTGGCATAAATTAATCAAGAATATTGGAATTCATGGTTTAGTAATCTACACTATTGATTAGAGTAAAACGCCACAAATAAGATGGTTTTACAGTAGTACAGGCTAATATTGCACTATCATTGGGTGGATTTACAATTTTCTAGCTACATGTTTTTGACGAGTAAAAATAATTTCAATGTGACAAAATTTGTGGATTTGGTGAAAAAAAAAATTTCGTGGGAAGTTCAACGTAATTTAAAGGACTTTCGTGGTTGAAATCATCCACAAAATTCACGAAATTAAATCCCCCTCGAATATTATTGATTTTACAGTATGTCATTTATTTAACTGTTCATGTAGTTATAAGCGGATTTGTCATTATTGACCAATTATTTTCTGAGTAAATGTTTTTACAAACTACTAATGTACACTTTTTGAATGGAGTCACAGGGCGTATCGGAGTATAAGTATGCTAGAACGATATTTTTCTTATATTTGCTTTCAGTACCCTAGCCTTATTGAACATAGCTGAGGTCCATTAACGAAAAGACATTCTTGTGCCAATAATGAGAATTCAGTGAAAAAAGTTTTTAATTTGGTAAGCATACTGTCAGCGATTTTCGATACTTTGGCAAAATTATTGTTCCAGTGTTGTTGGAAGCTTCGTTTTCTCGGAAACATAGATGTTCATAATCTGGGACTTGGGCTTTTAATTATTTCGTTGGGTTATGTGTGGGTATTGTTCCACGTAGTTGTGTTAAGGTTGTGTTGTTACTGTTTTCTGTACCCATCTGGTTTAATTGACTGTTGCCTTCCATGTTCGATTTCCTCATATCTTTATGCAATATTAGAATTAAAAATTCCGACGAAGCAAAATATATGTAACTGAAAAACGTTCTGGCAGGAAATACCTAAAGCATTCAACTCGATGCATTTTAGCTGAAGTCATATGTTTTTCTTTCTCTCTTGTATTGTAAAATTAAAAAAAAATATTTTTTTTAAATATTCTTCCTCAAATGTTCTGGATCATTTGGATTGGTTTGGCTTCTTGCAGAAATATGGAATGTAGCTGCCAAAAGTTTAATCTGTTTTCCCTAACATTGCATCAAGAATAATGGAAAACGTAATCGGATTTTGATTTATGGTGCATTGCTGTTTGTTGTTAATTCGCCTATGTCAATCAATTGGTTTTATAAATATGCACCCTTAGCTACTTGATTTCGTATGATAGTATTGTAAGAAGATCATCGATGGGAATAAGTAGATTTTATACACTAGAAGTTGTAGACGAGTACCAAAAGCACAAATGCTGATAATTACTGGCAAACAATACAAATGGTATGAGTTTCATACGTAATCAAGGTACTGCTATAAACGGAGTTTTGGAACTTTTTTTATTTCCCAATCATCATTCAGGGTTAGACAGCGTGTATTGAAATGATTAAAACGGGTAATCAAGTCCCATTTCCACGAATCATTACGATTCACACCAAAATACAATTTAATTTCCTTTTGGGTATAACGTGATAGAGCCTTTAAAGTCTTGCAAACATTCAGATTCGATTTGCCTTATCTCAGGAGAGTAAATCGTGATCTTAATGTATCGGTCTTATTTGATCATGTTGTATGATGAAATGTCGGAGTTTATCAGTGTGGAGCGTCACATAGGATATTTGATACTTTGTGTATTGTTTTATTTCCATCCAAACAATACGTAAAAGAAGACTAAATGGACCATGTTTGTCATTTTTTATTCTGTTCATGGTTGTATTTCTTAGGCTTAAATAGTCGCACAATGCAATAATTTGCTATGGCATCTTCAGTTGTTGCTATTTTTCTATTCCAATGATGTCTGTATTTTAAACACGTACATCATATCATAAATAACAGTGCATATATTTTAAATGGCCTATTTCTAAATCTATGGCAACTTTACTATCCGCATAATAATGGAGTTTTTGCACTACCCGAGTCCTCTTTTAATGAAGATTCCGGTGATATTTGCTAGATGTAAATATCTTTGAACAAAATCGATTCCTTTCTCTCTGTGGGGTAATTTAAAGAAATATCCGCAGATAACATTCAAAGGATATATTCTATAGTCTCTATATACACGTACATCATATTTACTCTGGTGGGATTCACAAGTGTTGTTGGATTAGAACCATATTCTTATACTTGTTTGTTTTTATCTGAATACACTGAAATAGCATGGGACACTGTTCGGAACATGTTTTGTTTGCCAAAAGTTTTTAACTTTTTTTCATAGTTGGTATTTCGTAACATTGAATTTTACATAAATTATGTATTTTGTTGATTAACAATACATACCGAGTGGTGCGAAATTAATATTCACTTTGAAATGAATTGCTTGTGTTAACATACTATCTCTGAATTTCTTTATGTGGCGTCTTCATTATTAACTCATTTCGTCCACAAACACTAATTATCTATTCACACGAATGGTGATAAAACACAACGTGAAAATATACAAAAAATTCCTAATCATACGCTAATTATCTCTTTGCACGAATGTTATCAAATACAGCGTTACATTGTACAAAACGTATGAATTAAAAACAGGATACTGATTGACAAGCAATTTACCAAGATAGAAACATGTTTACCCTCGTTTTGATCGACAAGCTCATGAAGCAATCGATTTGAGACGTCTGTGCTGACCTGGTTACAAGTCAATGGATGTCCCAAGAGTTTTCCCAGGAGAATGTATCAAATAACGGAGCTTGAGGAAAACCACAAGCAAGTAAATTACAGAAAGTGGACTTCGATTATGTGAGAAAAGCGTTTTTATGTATAGTCAGCATTGTAATCTATGTCAACATTTTTTACTATGAGAACTACTGATTGTTCTCTTGCCCATATCACATTATGTTGTCTGTATTTCTCATCGTGTTTAGCATTGTAATGGATACGCTTTTGGCAATGAAAAAAATCTGAAGTATATTGACCTAAAACAAATTACTATACACCACATTATGTCAAATGTAATGCCCCAAATACCATCAGATAGATGGTTACTAATCATTTGTTGTATGGATACGGGACCTATCAATTTGAAATATGTATTTATTTATGATATTATATTCCGAATAAATGTCAATAAAGATGAAACTAAATATGAACCATGTGAAATTAAAAGAAACAGGTGCCATTGGAACACATAAGGAATCACAATAGGGAAGTAAACGTTAGAAAGTATTATATGAATACTAAGTGGGCCTTATAATAGACGACTAACCATGTAAGTAAAGCATAAACATGTAAAGCTCCGGACTTATTTCATCATTTTGGCAAAATATGTTTCTAATTTGCATTTTGGCGGACTCGTTTTTTACGAGTATCTGCGATTAATATAATTTTATGATGTCATTGTTATACTAAGGTTCAGCAATATGACAATAAGTATTAACATTTATACCATTCTTTATGTTGTTTTCTCTTAGTGAATGCCAATAAATATCGTGTTTAGAAAATGGTCTAATCCGGTCGAAAAAGACAAAAACAAAAAAAATCTGACTGGGAAAGATGCACTCAACATAACCAACAAAGACTGGTACATGTTATTGATGGTTTTATTGACCAGAATGGCAGTATGGGGTATTCAGTATACTGTTATATGGCTGCTCTGTGTCCGTGAATGATTAATCATTTCATGTCATGTGACCCACCGTAAATTAACAAATAATTCCCACAAGTGTCTTTCCAGAAAGTCAGTGTAACACACTGGTGTAATTTACGGTATTGATTATGTTTCTGGCTACAAAAAATCTCTTTAGTGTTATAATAGACGAGTATAATGAATATTTGATACTTCAAAGCAGATCATATCTTGTTACAGTGGAAAATAAGCAACAGTCAAGATGAACACATCATTCTGTGAAATTGTTGCTAACCATACTGCATGGTGGTCGGTGGATATGATGAAGAGTATTAAAACTACCATGATAATTGGATTACGTATTAATTCAAGGACACATAATCTTATTGGATGCATATAAGAGGATGTTACACAACATAAAGAGACACGGGTGCTAAATAAATGTATCGATTAAAGAAAGAAACATATAATAGTAGTAAACATGTGCTGTTGTGTACTCTACGAGTTATGTTCATGCCACATGTATTTTTAAGATACAAAATACATTCAAATGTGAAATAACACGACAACAATTAAGTACCAAATCCAAGGATATGGTCATAATTCTGTTTAAAGTTGGTAACAATCAGGATGCCGTATATTTATCGAAGCAAAATAATTCGTGGAAGCCGGAACGTATGTTTACCAATATTTACCTTGTAGGATTGCTGTTAGTTTGAAATTTTTTCTTCTAGTCAGTATTCATAGAATATGGAATATGAAAAATGTCAAGTGCAGCAAGAATTTAATATTTGACAATCCACTCAGGATTGGAAAGCTTAAACCGACAAAATATCATAATTATGTGCGTATTAGATGAAACCCCCATCAATGCATCTGTTAAAACTGAATATGAATGATCGTGCAGATGGGATTTAAATGATACATTTGTAGGTAAATCACTTCTCTGGGTGGGACAATTTCATGAATAATTGCTTGTTAAAGTATTGATTAAACCTATAAAATGCGCAATCGGTGTTTTATCTAGTCTTGTGGCAGAAATTGAAACTGTATTCAAAAATCGCAGTTGTTGGCGGTGTCTGATATTGCAGTAAGATAAGAATGGAAGTTCTTAAAGCGAAGAATACAACCGTCTAGGGTGATTGTATCGCTTAATATATGTATGATTAATATACTTCAGGGATAAATGAAAACACAAATACAAACCAAAGTATTTTATATTTGCCATTTCCGAATATGTATGAGCATTTAAACGGCCGGCGGGCTATACGATCAGGTTAAAGGAGTTCCATCCTATTTGTAGTATGAAATATCTAGTGATAGAATGTTGTTATAAAATATCCCGAATAAGGAATCACAATAATATATATTGCTAAACTATGCATATTTTTTGCAATAGTTCGACGCTAAGTTCTTTATAAAGAGATATGATATATTTCTGATTATTCTTCCATGCGAGTAGTGCTGCAAAATTATGTCAATGAAACGTACTGCAACCATATATTAAGGAATACTAGTGTACCATATGCACTCTCAAAAGAAAAAAGTTGCACCCTTATTGGTTTCGCTGGGTTGATGAAATGATCTGTCGCTATTTTTAATTCGTGTTCTTCGTGTAATAGTTTAATATTCGCTTATAAAAAACCCCGATGGTAAAGCCTGCAATACCAAGTTATTATTACCGACTACGAGAGGTAATACATCCTTTAGCAATTAAGATGCATTATTGATAGGTTTGCTTGCACTAATTTTTTCTAAATTAAATATATTGGTTTTCAGTCTCTTTTTTGACGTTTGGACTATTAGAAGTTTGCATACAATTATGCCTTCCGTAATGATGTAAAACTATCCAGGAGAAACGTAATGTTATTGACATTATCGTGGTAATTTTGTCCTCCTATGGTTTGTTACAGTAAATTGCGAAATACAATCATTTAATAGGTAAACAAATATACGGAAAATACGATACGCTTTGTGACTTGTGCTTTTGACGTTTTGAAACACGTGTTTAGTACAAACCTGAATTGCATGTGCCCTTGTATTGGTGTTCTTCTTTTTGGCTGCTGCATTTTACTGTCCGTGTTCGTTATTGGCAAGTTTGAATCTTGCAGAATTATGATGTTACGCTGTCAAATTCCCCCCCCCCCCAAAGTGCACCAAGAATAATGGAAAACGAAATGGGGGTTTGGTGTATAGAATCTAACAAATTGCTGTCTGTTGCTGATTCGCCTTGGCCAATCAAACGTTACACTGCAGTGCTGAATATTGCATTTTTATGAGTATGTATCCTTAGCAATTTGATTGGCTTTGACAGTGTTATTACAAGGTCATCGGCGAGATACTTCGCAGTTCTGACGTAATAAATTGCCTACCAACTTCTTTGTTTCAAAGCTGCAATGTTTAACTTTTGACGTATTTGATTTATTTTTACTTTAAATGTATATTTTATTTGTTAAAGCACAGACATTGCAACATGCATTGAATAATAAAACTCATTCTATTGATTAAAAAAGAACGTTTCTTCTCTAGGTATTTAATGACGTTTTGAACACGACAAGGAGTAGGTAGAAACAAGGATTTAAAAATGCTCTTGGAACTGCTAGATAATTGAAAGATAATTTTAGACAAGATAAACAGTATGACAAGGTTGATTGAAACGTTTATATCAGACTTTACTGTGTTAGGACACGAGAGTTGATCAGGAGGTTGAGCAATAACAAATCAAATCTTGTTGTATAGATAAATATTTCAAAATGAGCAAATAGAATTATCTGATCAATCTCAATATGACCAATGCTTTATTTCAGATATTGACCAATGCAGAATTTACTTCCTATTTCACAATTGCAGCCAAAGTGGTATGTTTGACTGTTCATAAATTGGTAATGTCGTATTACTGCAATTGTTTCACGTTTCAGTTCTATACGAAATAACTTCTTTCTTGTCCAAGTAATAGTATTACAAGTAAATACAACAAACATTTTTAACATTGCGCCTTCCGACTTGCAATTCAATGATCCATGTTAAGACGTATGTGTAAATGCAAGTTTGATATAAAACTGAAAACCGGACATTCACATTTGACTCAGACTTATGTTTTTTTCCATTCTAATTCAACCAGCGTCTACTTTCGCTCAAAACATACTCTGAGGACTTGAATAATCAATGATGTATGAGGATGAAATTTCTCAAGCCGGTAATGTACTCTGAGACACATGTCATCAGGCTTCCAATATTATCTGGTGCAATTAAAGAAATATACTAGAAACTACATTATCACATAAACCATAGTGTGGGAGTGTAATAAAGCCCATTACATAAAAACGATATTACACTACTGAATAATTAATCATAACTATGCAAATGAGGGGGATTAATCACTATTTTTATGTATTCATACGCGCTGTCAAAAAAATAAACAAACATGGCCGACCGCGATTTTTTCGTCAGCGGTAGAGGTCAGGTCGATGGACAAGGCGAATCAGAAAATCACCGAGAATTTACAAAGGCATTTCAATTCAAATATAATAAATAAACACAAACCTACATTTATTTATTGAACAAAGCATAGGCTAACACTTCCTGCACAATTTTAATGCATTTTGAGTTTCAAAATCGCATCTCTTCAAAATTCATCCATCTTATCCCGGATATTCGAAGTAGTGATGACGTCAAAAAATAAACATGACGTCACAATGTACGTGACGTTTCCCGTTTTTAGTACGAGTATGTTCCCCTTACCTAACTAATTTCAAGACTGGGTAGGGCCTACTAAAAAGGTCCGTGACGTTATTACCGTTCAAATATTCCCGTCACAGCTTATTTTCGTTTTCAACATTGAATTAAATGTAATTGAAATACAGTCACTTGGTTGCACTATGTTTAGATGCTCATTTATTCTTAACCGCATTACTCACCTCAATATTCTTCTCTCTTAAGGGGAAGCGGGTCTACTATTTTTAGTTTTCTACATTTAAATGGCTTATTTTGTTTATGTGATAAAAAGAATCTTACATTCGTGTCTTTCCATATTAAATTTATCAAACTCGTTGGATAAAAGTAATAAAATACTCGGCAGAGCCTCGTATTTTATCACTTTTATCCAACTCGTTTAATAAATTCAATATGAAAAGTCACTCATGTAAGATCCTCTATTTATGTAATGCAATTGTCAATATTTCTTACAATGTCAGAGACCTATTTGTAATTGCTTCATATGTTCCTTTGCATATATTATACTTATTGTCCTTTTTGACATCTTCGTGTTCATACTCAGTTTTGAAGATTTAGTATCTGAATATGCTACCAATATGTAAACTAATTCATGTAGTGTCTGTGTATTGCTTTCGATTGTCTTGTGTATGATAGAAAAACACTATTTAAGCATTATCAGTTATCCACTACCTTGATGATCGCATTTAGACTTCTAAAAACACCACAATGCCTTTACTCCATTATTTTTATTATTATTATTATACCATATTTATATAGCCCTTTTTTCATGTATACACACGTTCAAAAGTGCTGTACAGTCCCGACTAATACATGTTTAAAACAATATACAATGTACATAAAATATACAAAAACATTTTTATCAACGCTATTTAGTCTTCCATCATATCGTATCATATTGCCGAAACGAAATGCAATATTAAACTTAGGAGACATGGTATATAGAAAAACTTTGCTACAATAAGATAGTGGTGTACAACGATTTGATTATCTGTAGGGGTATTAACTGAATGTAAACCTCAACTAGGACAAGGATAACGTCAAGTACCATTTCCACATGTCCTTAACCCTTAAAGGAATAGTGATACTTCCTTTAAAAGGGGGATGACTCACAGATGACATAAAGTTACTATCATCATATGAGTTACAAAGGTCGAAGAACATACTTTCTTCAAGACCTTACCATAAAGGTCGAAGAAATAACATACTTTCTTCTAGACCTTACCATAAAGGTCGAAGAAATAACATACTTTCTTCTAGACCTAACCACACTTTGAAACGGGGCTCTACTTAACCCAGTAGACGGGCGTCTACTTAACCATGAACTTCAGCATGAATAAGCTATAGTAAAATAATGTGTTTTCAGGGCTTTCTTGAAGGACGGGAGTGTTTTACTGTCTCTGAGCGCTGTTGGCAGTGCATTCCAGAGTTTCGGTGCAGCAGCTGTGAAACATCGGTCACCGTAGGTCACAGTCCTCGTCCTTGGCACAACTAGAAAAACAGAATCATTTTGAGACCTTAGCTGTCTTTGTGGAGTATATACTTCCAACATACTTCTGATGTAGCCAGGCGATTTTCCATGTAATGCTTTGAAAACATGAGTCAAAACCTTGTACTCTACTCTGTACTGTACAGGCAGCCAGTGAAGATCCTTTAGTACAGGAGTGATGTGATTGTAACGCGGTGTCCGTGTGATGAGGCGGGCAGCTGTATTTTGAATAATTTGTAGTTTATTCAGAATGATTTTCGGGGTGCCACATAATAATGAATTGCAGTAATCTAGTCTCGATGTTACTAAAGAATTAAATACGATATCTTCATGATTGTCATGTTTTTATTCCCGTGCGGTTTGTTTTTATAACACTTGAATTATATTTCAAATCACAATGCACCGCTTTCAAGAGGTATCTTTATAAAATTGCATCAACTGTACTTTCTTGATAACAATAGAGTATTTACACTTTCCAAATCCACCTTGAATGAATATGAATATTCCGTAGGTATTTGCTTCATGTAAATATCTTTGAATTAAATCAAATCGTTTGTATCTGTTGAAGTTTTTGAAGATATCTCTTTGTATAACATGCACATATTTCATCGTCGATTTGAAGGGGCTGATCTTATTGGACCATGCTGTGTGTCTAACCTTTCGTGGAAAACACGTGTTTGAACTGATAGAGCACCAGAATGTTTATATTGCTTTATTGCTTTTTCATACACTTTGAAAAATTTGCTTTCCGATGTTGTGATTGTTTATATGACTTATGTTGAATATTGTTTAATTGTCTCGAATCCCTGTCAGTATTGGCAGACTGCCATTCGTTACCGTAAGAGCGTTCTTCATGTTTCATATTTACATTTATTTGTCTCAGCTCGGTCGCAATGATCTGACATGGTGAGTCTGTTTACAAACTGTATTGATTCAAAACTTCAAAGATTTAATATCGACGTGATGGATTTATTCTGATTGAAAAAAAAACCAATTGTCTGAACATTTTCTGTAGCTATATAATTTAAAATACACCTATAGTAAACAAGAAATTAATATTCTATTTAAACTTAATTGATTGTGTAAACATATCCTCTTCGAATTCCTCTGTGTGACGGCTTTATTATTAACTTATTTCCTCTACGTTCACTAATTACCCATTCACACGAATGGTCATAAGATACAACGTGAAAGTATTCAAAACTTATGAATAAAAAACAGGACAATTATTGACTAGCAATTTACCAATATAGAAACATGTTTTACTCGTCTTGGCGTAAATGATCGCCTAGCCCGTGTGGCAATCGATCTGAGACGTCGGTCTTGACCTGGTTACAAGTCAATGGATGTAACAAGAGGTTTCCCACGAAAATGTATCAAATAACGGCATTTGAAAAAAACCCACGAAAGTCTATTACAGAGAAAGTGGTATTCGGTCATGGGAACACAGTGTTTGTTAATGTGATTGCAGCACTTTGATCTAATGGTATATACGAGTGTATTTTATGATAATGTTTTGTGGTAGATTCGAGACAAAAAGAAGAAGTAGGAAATTAATTCATTAATATACATTGTATGCATGCGGCTATGTCTGCTTTGTTGCGATTGGATTTAACTTCATAATAAAGGGATACATAATTGCTAGACCAATATAAATATTGCTTCAGAAAAATGCAAGGTTTGCAAAGATTGGTATATGTTTGCGATGGTCAGACTGGCCGTATTGGGTATTATATACAAAGTTATATGGCTGCTCTGCGTCCGTGAATTATTCATGTCATGGAACCCGTCGTAAATTAACGAATTCCCACACATGTATTTCCTAGAACTCAGTGTAATACACAGGCGCTATTTACGGTATTGATCATGTTTCCGGCAACAAATAATCTCTTTAGTGTTATAATAGACGAGTATAATGAATATTTGATACTCCAAAGCAGATCATATCTTGTTAAAGTGGAAAATAACCAACAGTCAAGATGAACACATCATACTATGAAATTGTTGCTAACCATACTGCATGCTGATCTTTGGATATAACAGACGAGTGCAATGAATATTTAATACTTCAAAGCAGATCCTATCTATTTAAAGTGACAAACTTTCCGACTCAGTTTACAAGCAAGAAGAACCCACTGCTCTGTGAAATTGATTTGGACCATAATACTCGAATATTCGGATTAATCGGTATGGTG
The DNA here is from genome assembly GCA_963678985.1 of Spisula subtruncata. Lineage (NCBI taxonomy): Eukaryota > Metazoa > Mollusca > Bivalvia > Venerida > Mactridae > Spisula > Spisula subtruncata. The sequence goes on along the minus strand of OY787667.1, from coordinate 42,617,676 downwards.
TTGCTTAAGATTACACATGTATACTCTAGACATGCATAAGTCTACCACGATAATTGAAAAAAGTATTATTTCACGAACGGTGACATATTCTTGTGAATGGAGGAAGTAACACAAAAAGGTTAGGATGTGTTAATGCAATCTATTAAAGAAAGAAAAAATAAATAAACAAGTGCCATTGTGTACCGTACGAGTTATGTTTATGTCATGTGTATTTCACGATGAAGGACAGACAGATAAAAATTGATACACATGACAAAAAGGAAAGTATAAATTCCCAAAAATCTATTTTTTAAACAATTGCCATAACTTTGTTTAATTTGGCAAACACCTCCTCTACAGTACATGAGAAATCAGACATAACAATGATGTATTCCGACGACCTGTTCTCCTGTTTGTTCAACAAATGTACTTGGTACTAGATTATGCAGCTGCTGGGTTGAAAAATCTTCCTTGTTAGGTCTTATAGAATATTGAATAAGTAAACTGTTTAATGCATCATTTGCCAATGGTTAATCATCTTCACGTTATTATAATAATTGTTTCAACATTTCTATGTTTTCGAAAGGACAAAATAGCACAAGGGGTTCGAGAATCGAAACATGTATATCAAATAATTCTCACCTGGTTATCCAAACTAATTGGCGTAATACGTCGATAATATTGCTTTACGTGCGCGACGGATATAACCGACCTATCTACTTGGCGCTTTTAAAATTCGTTATGCATTATTGAATTACTGTTCATTTGATTTTAGAAAGTTAGAAATAAATGATGTTTTTCTAGGTAGATCTCTCTTCCGGGAGGGAAAACTTCATGAATAATTGTTTTGTAATAGTATTGATCTATCTATTACGTGCACAATCGGTGTTTTATCTATTCTGGTGGCAGAAATTGAAACTGTATTCAATAGCGCAGTTATTCGCGGTGTATGATATTGCTGTTAGATTAGACTTGAAGTCTTGAAGCGATGAATATGAGCGTCTATAGTGATGCTATCTTTAATATATATATATATATATATATATATATATATATATATATATAATTAATACAGCAACAGGATAAATGTAAATACAAAATACAAACACAAATATCATTTATATTTACCATGTCTGAATATTTATGAGCATATAAACTTACTTTGTGTGCAATTGCAACGTTAAATGACTTCCTTTCTGTTTCTAGTATAAGAGACGAGGCAAATTGATCCTAATATTAGTGTAATGAGATTGTAATATATACAAGCGTTGTTTCTGATATGACCATGTAATGTATACTGTCGGTATATTGCGCTAATTTGTCTGATAGGGGAGGAAAAACTCACAATAAATGTACCTGTCATGTGTATCACACATTTCTAGCCACGTTATCCACTAGTTATCATTATTTCTACATAAATAAGAAACCTTTACTGTCAATAATATTCCCAAAACATTCGTATTTCAATCCATGCGTACTAGATGAAGCACAAGGCCTACATATATATAATATGCAATTTCCAGTGTTATTGGTATAATCGGCATTTGAAATGATAATATCTTGTAAAGAAGAGAACACTTGCAATAAGCGTACATGTTGTGTATATCACACACTTTCTAGCCATGTTGCCTACTAGTTATCATTATTTCTAGATAAATGGGCCACCATAACTGTCAAATATCCCTAAACATTCGTATTTCAATCCATGTCTGGCGTTCTAGAGCGCATAACCTACATACACAAGTAAACATGCAATATCAAGTGAAAGTCTATTATGAATACGACGAAGATATAGCGATTACCCAAGATTCGTTAAAAAAGATACAAATACAAAAACAAGTTTTACGGATAGTAAAAGTAGGACCTATCATTGCATATAATGTTTCATTAGATTACATATGAGACAGTATAGATATTCCCAACTTCAGCGTTATTAAGCTCTCAAACATCGGAGGTAATAATGTGGAGGCGTTTGGGCGATAGTCAACTGAGAGTCTGGCAGGAATTGTAGTTCAGTATAATTGAGTCATCTTATATATTATTATTATATATTATTTTTGTTTCTATTATTAATATAGTAATACATTTATCTTTCTTTAGCATTTTCGTATATGCATGTATGTAGTCAAAACGCCTTATTTGTGTAAAAGAACATTGTATCAAATGAGGAATTATTCTCAGAACCACATTTTCTTTCAAACGTATGTAAGTTCGGCAAAATAAAATGATCCCGGTCAAAATGACGCCACTAGTTTAAATCGACTATTTAAGTATGATAAATACTAATGTTAGCAACATTTGATAATATTTAAATATCCTTGTATGAAACCTAAGCTTGTAAAATCTATGCATTTTTTATTTGAAATTCAAGTTTCATTTGAAGAAAACGTAAAAAAGACAAAACTTGTCAGTTTTTTTTCGTCATTTTTCAATTCCCCTATGACAGCGTTTCTTAGAATATAAAAAATACTATGGATTGATTCATATGGTATCTTTATTTTTGTCATTTTTCAATTCCCATGTTATCTGTATTAAATTACGTTTTGATAACAACGTATTGATTTCAAAAGACAACTTCGTGGCACAGATGCAACTCAGAATAATAATTGATATTCACATTTTCCAAATCCTCTTTAAATGAAGATTTCGGTAATATTAGCTGTCTTTGGGTCCAATCAATTCCTTTCTGACTGAGGAGCAATTTGAAGAGGTTTCTGCGGAAAACATATTACATTGATACTAAATAAATCACATATTGTTTTGTCTATTTGTAATCTAGAGGTATTTTGCGATATTTTTGCAAACAATTTTCTCTTTTGGTAAATCGTCACAGCTATATTTGACGGGAGTACTCCTAGTAGGTTACATGAATGAATACATCTTCTATTAAAATGGCTGAATTATGTTTGTGCAATATTCAGCTGGATAGTTTTATTAAGACCAAATTCGTATAGTTTTCCTTTCTCACTGGTATCGTTAAATATGCAATACAAGTTTTGGAAATATTTTTCTTGACAAGTTCTGGCTCATTTTGACTGGTTTGGCTTCTTGTCCAAATATGGAATATCGCTGCCAAAAGTTTAATCAGTTTTCTCAAGAATAATGGAACATGAAATAGGAGTTTGAAGTATGGTATATCGGTGTGTGTAGATGAATCGACCTTGTCAATCAATCGTTACCATGTAAAGGTAAAACTTTGGGTTTATTAATTATGCACCCTCAGCGACTTGATTCGTTATGACAGTATAATTACAAGATCATCGACGGGAATATATAGCATAGGAAGGGCTTACAACATTAAAATTTGGAATATTTGGAATTTTCACTGACTCCGTTATGCGCATTGCTTGAGGACATTACTTAAATGAGAAACCTCGTTACTATCACGAATTATCTTCAATCAAAACGATTCATACGTAATTATTACTAGTTAATTTTCGAGGTAACAACGTGTCGGTATGGCATTACCATAATTATATTATATGGCAGAATCATAACACCGATTAGAACTAGCATTCAGAGATAATTTACCATGTTTAAGCAGGCTAAATCATGATATAAATGTGTCGGTCTTACTTGATCATGTTCTGTGTCTGTAATGTCGTAGTTAATCAGTGTTTGAAATGATATAGCACCAGGATGTTTATATTGATTCTTTGATAGTTTGACAAACTGCTGTCTGAAGCTTTCCGTCATTGACTTCTCTTTTTAACATGTTTAGAAAACATTTCTATCTGTCAAAGTTCACATCGATGTTTCTCTGTCTAGAAACTTTAACAATGTATTCATGTTTTATTCACATGTGTTTGTTCTTAGTACCGATCGGAGGATCTCAGCTTGTAATTTTGTTTAATGCTTTAATATAGACGTAATTTGTTTATTCTTATTGAAAAATATCACTGTAAATTTGCCGAAGAGCAGAATATTGCTAATGGCATAGCACCATAACATTTTTTGTTACGTTGATTCAAAACAGATCATATTTGCGATACGGATCTGAACGATTCTCAATTCCTCCTACAATTTGTGAAATATAAGTGGATATACTGAATTTAGAAATATGAAAATTGTCAGGATTGTTTATGAAGTGTCAGTGATGATGATTCTGTGCTTTGATTTTGGATTAGTTGCAGAAATTCTTTGAAATTTAAACTTCAAAATTTGATCTAAAATATAAATAGTGTTTCGCTTCATTGAACTTTTGCCACCTATATTGGTGATTGAAAATATGTCAATCATGTCAACTCAGATGTGTAGACAGGAGTACAGTTATAGTTCTTATACCCTCAGGGGATTAGCAAATTGGAATGTTAAGCCTGATTCTTCAGTGATGGCTAGATTAAAACAGTTAGGATTACTGAAATTCAGAGGAAAGCGTGCAGGACGCCCTAGGGCAAAAGCTACATGGGATAGAAACCATGGTGTACATTTGAACAACTTGCACCAAATACAATTTAATAGTATTGATCAAGAGTCGAAAGATTATCAGTCTTCTAAAGGACATTTGTCCCTATACACATTGAACTGTCGCTCAATCAAAAACAAAACACTTTCTATATACGACTTCATAGTAACTAAAAACATTGACTTGCTTGTTTTGACTGAAACCTGGTTAGGAACTGTTGTTGACAACAGTGTGATATCAGAGATTCTGCCAGATGGGTATAACTTCTGTCATGTCTCCAGATCGGAGCAGAGGGGTGGTGGTGTCGGACTTGTATACCGCAAAACCATAGATGTAAAGTCTGTGAAATCAACTTCACAGTTAACACATTTTGAGCATATGGAATGTGACATTAGTACCAATAGCTCTCATTTCCGACTGTGTGTATTATACAGACCTCCTGTGTCAAAGGGCAATCACTTCCGTAATGCAACCTTCTTTGAGGAATGGTCATCTTATTTGGACGAACAAGCTCTGATCCAAGAAGAAATCATTCTCACAGGTGATCTCAACTTTCATCTCGATGACTCCACCAATATTGACAGTCGGAAGTTCCTTGAGACTCTTGAAGTGCATGGGTTATCTCAACATGTAGTTGGTGCAACACACAACCGCGGTCACACTCTGGATGTTCTTATAGCCAGACAGAATAGCTATATTCTTAAAGACACTCCAGCAATAGAAGACCCGTGCCTATTTGACTCTAAGGGAAACCCATCGGGTGATCATCTTGCTATACATACCCATCTCCATATTCAAAAACCGAAAAAAGAACGTAAAACTATATCATTCCGTGCATTTCGTAAGATATCGACAGACGATCTTGTTAACGATATTAGTGAATCCCAAACCCTTCAGTCCATTGAAGGTACTCCCGAGGAACTTGTAGAGAGGTATAACACAGGCCTACGGGAGCTGTTGGATAAACATGCCCCACTACAGACCAAAGAGATAACCATCAGGCCAAACACACCATGGTATGATGATAAACTCCATACTGCTAAAAGGAACCGTCGTAAGGCTGAGAGAAAGATGCGAAAAACAAATTTGACTGTTCATAAAGAGATATACCAGGATGCTTGTACTGACTATAATAGACTTATGTTACAATCCAAAAAGGATTACTATTCATCTAAACTTGAAGAAAACAGCAATGATCGACGTCAGCTCTTTAAACTCACCAACATTCTCATGGGCTGTAAGCCAGAGACGATATTACCATCTACCAATAACGACAAATCTTTGGCAGATAAATTTTGTGACTTTTTTATTGGTAAGATTGTCAACATACGCAACCAGCTGAGTGAGGGTCAGGTGGACAATGATGTTCTTCGGGCAGATGTTAAGTTTAGTGGAGAGCCCATGGTAACCCTGGTTCCCGTTACATCGGACCAGGTGAAAAAGACCATCACACGTGCAGCTACAAAGTCTTGCGAACTGGACCCAATTCCAACGTTCCTGTTGAAGCCGTGTCTTGATGGTCTCCTTCCAATCATCACTGCTATAATCAACCAATCTTTGTTGAAATCGGACGTTCCCACCCAATTTAAGCAGGCAATTGTACGACCACTTTTTAAAAAACCTGGTCTAGATCAGGATGTGTTTAAAAACTATAGACCAGTATCCAACCTCCCTTTTCTGTCTAAAGTACTTGAAAAGGTTGTAGCTAAACAGCTAGAGTGTCACCTGGATGCTAACAGATTACATGATGATCTACAATCTGCCTACCGTGAACGACATTCCACAGAGACGGCACTACTTCGAGTACATCATGATATAGCAGCTGCACTTGACAACAACTCCTGTGTGGTTCTGATAATGCTGGACTTGTCGGCTGCCTTTGATGTCATCGACCATCCTATCCTTCTGAAACGCTTGGAACATTCATATGGAATATCTGGCTCTGCCCTGCTGTGGTTTCACTCTTATGTGAGTAATAGATCTCAACGTGTTGCAGTTCGGTCTTCTGTCTCTGATGAAACCTCTCTACATTTTGGTGTCCCACAGGGTTCGGTCCTGGGACCGAGAAAGTACTGTATGTTTTCAAAACCAATAGGCGATATATGTACTAACCATAACATGTTACACCACGGGTATGCTGACGACACTCAATGCTACCTTGTCATCAAGTCGAAAGACAGTTGGTCCAGTGTAGTTCCTCAACTTGAAGCCTGTCTGTCAGACATCAGTTCATGGATGCGTTTGAACATGCTAAAGATAAACCAGGATAAAACAGAACTCATCATCTTTGCACCGAAACATCATGTCAAGGATCTTTCTAAATGCAAACTACAATTCGATGGAACAATTGTGCATGAATCAGCATTTGTGAAAAATTTAGGTGCCTTCTTTGATAAAACTCTAACCATGGACAAACAAGCTAATGCAATATCCAAATCTTGTTTTTTTCATCTGCGTAACATCGGACGGATTAGACCATTCATCACCGTAAATGCTTGTAAAACACTTGTGAACTCTCTTGTGACTTCTCGACTGGACTATGCAAATGTTTTGTTATCTGGTGCCAACAGCAAGGTGATAAGTAAACTGCAACGCATCCAGAATACTGCAGCTCGTTTGATCACACAAACAAAAAAGCGTGAACACATAACTCCAACACTCCATACACTACACTGGCTTCCTGTTCCATATAGAGTACAGTACAAGATCATTCTATACGCTTTTAAAATCCGATATGACCAAGCTCCTGTCTACATGAATGAGTTGACTAGAGAATACCAGCCAACCAGGTCTTTAAGATCAGACACTGCTATGCTTTTAAACATTCCTAAAGTAAGAACCAAGAATTACGGTGAAAGGCGGTTCGACAAATGTGCTGCCACCTTATGGAACAGTCTTCCTGTGGAAATCAGGCGCATTGACTCTCTGATAGTCTTCAAAAAGTCTTTAAAAACACATCTATTTAAAAGTGCATATCAGTGAATCAAGTGAAATTGTTTTAGACTTTTAATGAACTGTCAACTGGCTGACTTTCGCGTGTTAAGCGCTTTAGAGACTTGTTATATAAAGCGCTATATAAATATTTTCAACTATTCAACTAACGAATGGACAATAAGTAGAAACACAGCTTTATAGATCGTAGAAGTACTAGATGATCAATTATATAGGCATACCTAAAAGTCTTTAAGCCCATTTAACAAATATTTACAAACGCCCTGTATTATAAATAGTATTAAATACATATATATCCTGGTACCTTCATACGTAATGATATTTAACGACTTTGAATCATACACTCGTACTGATACTCCGTTGGTTTTTATCCGGTTGCACTGAACAGATTTCTGTATCTTCGAAGTTGTATAGTACGTACGTAATTACATTGGACAATAGATATATGTACGTATTTGCTGATTTACAAAACAAATGAGGCAAACAAATTAATATTCTCTTTGAACTTAATTCATTGAGAAAATATATTGTTGTCCAATTTTCTTCATTAATTACTTATTTCCTTATCATACGCTTATTATTTCTTTGCACGAATGTTATCAAACACAGCGTTACATTGTACAAAACTTATGAATAAATAACAGGACAATGATTGACAAGCAATTTACCAATATAGAAACATGTTTAACCTCGTCTTTACGTACATGATCGACTTGCTCATGTATCAATCGATCTGAGACGTCTGTTACAAGTCCTGGTTACAAGTCAATGGATACAGCAAGAGTTTTCCCATGAGAATGTATTAAATAACGGATCTTGAAGAAAACCACTAACACGTTCATTACAGAGAAAGAAAGTGGACTTCGATTTTGTGAGCACTGTGTTTTATATCAAGTCAGCATTTGGGGCTACTAAAGTAGTATATTAACATTATTTAGACAGTGAAAAATACTGATGGTTCTCTTGCACTTGTCATGTATCGCTTCTCATTCTAAAGCAGCGATATGTTGTCTGTATTGTCATTCAATGGTTAGCATTGTAATGGAGACGCTTTTGGCAATGAAAAACACCAGAAGTTTATCTACCTTAAACAAACTACTATACAGCACATCTTGCCAAACTATCATGTCCCAAATACAATCAAACATTTGATAATAAGTTTGTTTTTGGGACGTATGACCCATCGATCAGGATAATTATGTATGATCTCGTATTCAGATAAATGTCAATAAAGGTGTTATTTGATATAGTCGAGATTGAATAAATAGAAACACGAGACCATGGAACATGCGGGGAATCACAATGGGGTCATAAACCTGAGAAAACTTTGTCTGAATACTAAGTGAGCCTTATGATAGACGACTAACCGTGTTAGTAAAGTGAAAACCTCATGACTAATTTGATCATTTTGGGCGCTTATATATTCTGATAGTTCTGATTTGCATATTGGCGGACTCGTTTTATATGTGTATCAACAATTAGTTATTTTGCTATAGTTATGTGTCAATGTTCTAAATATGTTCACTTATAGATGACAATAAGGTACATCTATATATACAAGGCTTTTGATATAGAAGATGTTGTTTTCCATATAATTGTAAATAACACGCGATTTAGTGTTTTAAAATGACCGTCATTTTTATCATGTGAAATCGCATGTGTAACAATGTGTCTTTTGTCAACCGTTATACGAGTAATGTTTTGATATTTTTTTACGACCATACCAGCTCCCTGCAGCATTGTTTTATGATTGTTGCGACAGTTGCGGAATTTTAAGATGATTTTCCAACGTTACAAAACATTAAACAGTAATATCAGTGTATTTGTATGATCATGTTTTGTGCCAGATACAATACTACGACAACAGTAGAAATATATTAATGCTTTACTGTAGTAATGTTTTTCAGTCTTTTCTTCTGCTATATTTGACTAGTTGAAATTGGGCTCTTGTGGATGTCTTGTCTCTGTTCATAATTGCTGTTGAATTGTGTGTGGGTTTTATGTGCTCTGTTGCTCTGAGAGCTACTGTCCCTGTCTGACGTAATAGCCCAGTAAGTCATCTTTATCACCCTACTTCTCTATACTAACCCTTATTCTAGGAAGGGAACACTTAGCGTGTGTAGAGGTAAGAAAGCCCCGTCGTATCACAACATTCGATATCTTTCATAATGTCCGAATTAATTTTGCCCTCCCCAGCTAGTATCAATGTGTTTTCAAGTTGTTTTATATACAAAAAAATGTAACTTGTAATTATTCATTTCAGTGGACATTCTTGCAATACGATCATTGGCTGAAATCATTTTGATAATTGGTTTCTATTTCCAACAATAAAAGTTGTATAACAAAAAAAAAAGAAATATATTAATGCGACGAAGTCTGCTTTGTTGCGATTGACTGTAACTTCATCATAAAGGGATACATAATTCCTAGACCAATCAAAATATTTCTCGGGGAAAATGCAACGTTTGCAGAGACTGGTATATGTTGGCTATGATTCTTATTGGCCAGAATGGCAGTATGGGACATTTTATACACTGTTATGTGGCTGCTCTGTGTCCGTGAATTATTCATGTCATGGGACCCGTCGTAAATTAACAAATTCCCACAAATGTATTTCCTGGAACTCAGTGTAACACACATGCGCTATTTACGGTATTGATTATGTTTTCGGCAACAAATAATCTCTTTAGTGTTATAATAGACGAGTATATTGAATATTTGATACTTCAAAGCAGATTATGTCTTGTTAAAGCGGAAAATAATCAACAGTCAAGATGAACGCATTACTCTGTGAAATTGTTGCTAACCATACTACATGCTGATCTTTGGATATAATAGACGAGTTCATTGAATATTTGATAATACAAAGCAGATCATATCTTGTTAAAGTGACAAAATTGCCAACTCAGTTAACAAGCAAGAAGAACCTATTGCTCTGTGAAATTGATTGGAACAATAATACTCGTACATTCGGACCAATGGATATAGTGTTGCTTAAGAGTATATACTTACTCTAGACATACATAAGCAATCCACGAATATTGAAAACTTGGTTAATTCGTGAACGGTGGCGCTTAACGGATGAAGTTACATAAAAAGGTTTGGATGTTTTTTGAAAGAACGACAGAAAAAAACATGTGTTGTCGTACCGTATATGACAACACGAATTGTACGAACACCATAAAATTTAATTTTCAAATTTTGTTTAAACTTATCAACACCTAGGAAGCACAGTTTCGTGTATAGCATAAACCCCTATGCAGCTGAAACCAGACTCATGTTGAAATCCGACCGCCTGTTAACCTTAGCCACGTTGCCTTCTAGTTATCATTATTTCTACATAAATGGGAAACAATAACTGTAAAATATTCCCAAACATTCGTATTTTAATCCATGCTTAGCGTTCTAGAGTGCATAAGCTACATACACGAGTTACTATGCAATATTAGGTGAAAGTCTATTATAAATACGACGAAGATATAGCGATTACCCAAGATTCGTTAAAACAGATACAAATAAAAGAACCAAGTTTTTCGGATAGTAAAAGTAGGACCTATCATTACCTATTATGTCTCGTTAGACTACATATTAGTAATTGTAGATAATCCCAACTTCAACGTGACTAAGCACTCAAACATCGGGTGTAATAATGTGGAGACATTTGAGCGATAGTCAACTGAGAGTCTGGCAGGAATTGTAGTTCAGTATAATTAAGCCATCTTATATATCGCGAGGCCTGGGGTTATACATTTATTTTTGTTTTTTATTATTAATTTAGTAATACATGTATCTTACTTAAGCATTTTAGTATATGCATGTATGTAGTCAAAACGCCTTATTTGTGTTAAGAGGGCATTGTGTTAAATGAGGAATTATTCTCAGAACGACATTTTCTTTCATAAGTATGTCAATTTGGCAAAATAAAATGATACCGGTCAAAATGACGCCACTAGTTTAAATCGACTATTTAAGTATGATAAATACTAATGTTAGCAACATTTGATAATATATTAAATATCCTTGTATGAAACCTAAGCTTGTAAAATCTATGCGTTTTCTATTTAAAATTCAAGTCATTTGAAGAAAACGTAAAAAAGACAAAACTTGTTAATTTGTTTTCGTCATTTTTCAATTTCCCTATGACAGCGTTTCTTAGAATATAAAAAATACTATGAATTGATTCATACGGTATCTTTATTTTTGTGTTTTTTTCAATTCCCATGTTATCTGTATCTGTATTAAATTACGTTTTGATAACAATGTATTGCTTTCAAAAGACAACTTCGTGGCACAGATGCAACTCTTGATATTCACATTTTCCAAATCCTCTTTAAATGAAGATTTCGGTAATATTATCTGTCTTTGGGTCCAATCCTTTCCTTTTTACTTAAATGAGAAACCTCGTTACTATCACGACTTATCTTCAATCATAACGATTCAAACGTAATTATTACTAGTTAATTTTCGAGGTAACAACGTGTCGGTATGGCATTACCATAATTATATTATATGGCAGAATCATAACACCGATTATAACTAGTATTCAGAGATAATTTACCATGTTTTAGCAGGCTAAATCCTGATATAAATGTGTCGGTCTTACTTGATCATGTTCTGTGTCTGTAATGACGTAGTTAATCAGTGTTTGAAATGATATAGCACCAGGATGTTTATATTGATTCTTTGATAGTTTGACAAACTGCTGTCTGAAGCTTTCCGTCATTGACTTCTCTTGTTAACTTGTTTAGAAAACATTTCTATCTGTCAAAGTTGACATCGATGTTTCTTTGTCTAGAAACTTTAACAATGTATTCATGTTTTATTCACATGTGTTTGTTCTTAGAACCGATCGGAGGATCTCAGCTTGTTATTTTGTTTAATGCTTTAATATAGACGTAATTTATTTATTCTTATTGAAAAATATCACTTTAAATTTGCCGAAGAGCAGAAAATTGCTAATGGCATAGCACCATAACATTTTTTATACATTCAAAACAGATTATGTTTGCGATACAGATCTGAACGAATGGACAATAAGTAGAAACACAGCTTTATAGATCGTAGAAGTACTAGATGAAAAATTATATAGGTATACCTAAAGGCCTTTAAGCCCATTTAACAAATGTTCACAAACGCCCTGTATTATAAATAGTATTAAATACATATATATTCTGGTGCCGTCATAAGTAATGTATTTAACGACTTTGAATCATACACTCGTACTGATACTCCGTTTGGTTTTTATCCGGTTACACTGAACAGTTTTCTGTATCTTCGAAGTTGTATACTACGTACGTAATTCCATTGGACAATAGATATATGCACGTATTTGTTGATTTACAAAAGAAATGAGGCAAAGAAATTAATATTCTCTTTGAACTTTATTCATTGAGTAAATATATTGTTGTCCAATTTTCTTCATTAATTACTTATTTCCTTATCATACGCTTATTATTTCTTTGCACGAATGTTATCAAACATAGCGTGACAGTATACAAAACTTATGAATAAAAAACAGGACAATGATTGACAAGCAATTTACCAGTGTAGAAACATGTTTACCCTCGTCGTTACGCAAATGATCGAATAGCTCATGTAGCAATCGATTTGAGACGTCTGTCTTGACCTGGTTAAAAGTCAATGGATGTAACAAGAGTTTTCCCATGAGAATGTATTAATTAAAGGCGCTAAGAGGAAACCCACAAACAAGTCCATTACAAAGAAAGTGGTATTCGATCATGCGAGCTCAGTGTTTGTTAATATTAATAAATTCCTTCCTTGCCCTTCATTTTAAACAAGGTCACGTCGTAGTTGTGTTTCTTGAGGCCGCATTAACGTTAGCTCACTGTCCTTGATGTTTTAAACTCTATTACCGGTAGGTTATGTTTCATTTGGTCGCCGTTTTGGCATGTGTTTGTGTAACTGTGTCATCCTGCTGTGGACCCTTGAGGAACTTGGTCTGGTCTCGGTTGCCTTTCAATCGGTCAACCTTTCACTGTTGTTATGAATATGGTCTAATTCGGTCTAACAAAATACAAAAAAAAAACGAATTGGAAAGGGAAAGATGCAGTCAACAGAAACAACCAAATTGCACTGGGAATACTAATAATAGAAGGGAACGAACAGATGACAAGCAGACATCACAATGCTAAACTCAAAACAAAACAAGAAAAATTTAAAATAAAAGCTCGTCTTTTCATTGGTTGCTCTGTGACCTATCAACTAAGCAACAGTGGGAGGCTGAAAACGCTTTCGTTGAGTCGTAACACTTCATTAATGTGAAAGCTTTTGAATGCATGTTGTTTTCATATGATAGTAACTAGCATTTCATTGCATGTGCAATAACCGCCAATTCGATCATGTGCATTCGCGTGTGCCAAGGTACTTTCTATCCACTGCTAGTTGTTAGGACATGATTTTGATTTATTTTACGGCTCTACGAATCCTACCTTCCGACGGTTGCTGAGTTATTTTATGATAATTCTTTCAACGGTTGCAGAATAATAAAGTTACATGCCTGTATTTGATGATCATGTTTTGTGCTAGATATCAGACAACGAGAACTAGTAGGAAACGAATTGATGAATAAATTAATGAGACAATGTCTGCTTTGGTCAAATTGAATTCAACTTCATCATAAAGGGATATATAATTCCTAGACAAATCTTAATATATCCTTGGAAAATACAACGTTTGCAGATTGGTATATGTTTGCGATGTTTTTATTGGTCTGAATTGCAGTATGGGCATTATATACAAAGTTATATGGCTGCTCTGTGTCCATGAATCATTCATGTCATGGGACCCGTCGTAAATTAACGAATTCCCACAAATGTAGTGTAACACACAGGCGCTATTTACGGTATTGATTATGTTTCCGACAACAAATAATCTCCTTAGTGTTATAATAGACGAGTGCAATGAATATTTGATACTTCAAAGCAGATCCTATCTTGTTAAAGTGACAAACTTGCCGACTCAATTAACAAGCAAGAAGAACCCACTGCTCTGTGAAATTGATTGGAACCATAATAATACTCGTATATTCGGACCAATGGATATAATGTTGCTAAAAATTATTTACTTACTCTAGACATACATAAGTAATCCACGATTATTGAAAAATTGATTAATTCGTGAACGGTGACATACACGTACATAATGTTGTGAACGCTTAACGGATGAAGTTACGTAAACAAGGTTTGGATGTTTTGTGAAAGAAAGACAGAAAAAGACATGTGTTGTCGCAGCGTATATGACAACAATTATTGTATGAACCCCATAAAATTTAATTTTCAAACTTTGTTTAAACTTATCAACACCTAGGATGCACAGTTTCGTGTATAGGCTAAACCCCTATGCATCTGATACCATACTCATGTTGAAATTCGACCGCCTGTTCTCCTGTTTTCTCATCAATGTTTGTCTGGCTGTTGGTTTAAAACATGTCTCCTAGTTAGTTATCATAGAATATTGAAAAAGCCAAATATTTAATGCTTCATTTGTCAGTGGTTAATTATCTTCACGTGCAAATAATAATTGTTTCAAAATTTGACAATTTCTATGTTTTAGGAAAGAAAAGAAATCTGATTGGGATCTGCTTAGAGTAAAGATATATGTATAGCAAAACATTTGTGCCTGATTATCTAATCAGGATTGGCGTAATACACCTACCGTCTTGATTTTAATGCGTGATGGATAAAACCATCATCTACTTCACGCATCTTTTAAAATTCAATTTGCATTTCCAGGCACATGATTTTCGAAAATTAGAAATGAATGATGCGTTATTAGGTAAATGTCTCCCCCGGGAGAGAAAGTTTTATGAATAATTGCTTGTAATACTATTGATATATCCATAGAATGCACAATCGGTGTTTCACCTATTCCGGTGGCATAAATTGAAACTGTATTCAAATATCGCAGTTGTTGGCGGTGTGTGATATTGCATTGAGATTATACTGGAAGTCTTGAAGCTAAGAATATGACCGTCTGTGTGATGTTATCGTTTAATATATAGATAATTAATACAACAGCTGGATATATGACAATAAAATACAAACATAAATCATTCATATTTACCATTTCCGAATATTTATTAGCCTGCCTTATAATATGTATGCTAAATTTCACGTCACCAATATCCTTGTTACAGGTGACGTTTAGCGAAAAGCGTCTAAGCATCCTTAATATAATTGCATTTTAATGATACTGCGAGTGTTCAACGTGGCCACGCTTCGACAATATGATGTTGTGATTAATAATAAAGCAAAAATACATAACCGATTGGGTCCCTTGTTAATTTACCTTATCGTATATAAACATGTTTACAGTCGTCTTTACATATATTATATTACTTTTTGAAACATAGTTTGTATCAACTGAATTGCTTGTGCTCATAGAATGTTGCTAGCTATTTTCGCGATGTTATAGCCCGTATTTAAGTTGCTTCTTCCTGAGTGCCAAAAATATAAAACGATTTGGAAGCATTTTACTACTCACGTTCGTCATTAAAAAATTTGCATTTTGCAGAATCATGATTTGTTGTTGTCAAATATTCATCTATTGTTTCCAAAAAAGTTGACCAAAAATAATGGAAAACGAAATGGGTGTTCGAAGTATGGTGCGTCGCTGTTTGTAGATTATTCGACGTGTTCCTGAGAAGTCTTGCAAACATTCAGAGTTGATTTGCCTTATCTGAGCAGGGTATATCATGATTTAAATGTATCGGTCTTATTTACTCATGTTGTGTGTCTAAAATGTCGTAGTTAATCAGTTTTCAGAGTGAAAACATCAGAGAGCTTTTATTGGATCGTGGATAGTTTAACCGCTGTCTGAAGTTTTCATGAATGTTCGTGTTGACTTATGTATAGAACCATTGTATATTTGTCAAAATTGAAATGTATGTGTCTTAAAGACATATTTCTGTAAATATCGATTTTCCGTTAAGTCGTTAACATTGTTCATCATATTTTCATTGCTTTTATTTATCGTATCCCTGGAGGAAGTGTCTGAGGAACTTAAAAGAAGATTGTAATTTTGTTTGAGAACTGCATTGATGCAACTCTGCAATGTTTAAATATCGACGTACCGTAATTGATTTGTTCTTATTGCAAACATCACTTTCATGTTTGTTGCAGTACAGGAACTGCAGAATCGTACATAATCAAACTCCTTTCCATGCTACAAAACAAACAGTTTCATCAAAGCGTTTTGAGGATTTTATCCGTTTGAACCTGGTCATAAGTAGAAGCTTAATAAATCTTACTTAATGGTGATGATTCATTGGGCCTTCTATTCGAATCGAATTCTTAAGTTCAAGTTATTCCGATATTCACCATAGCCGTCAAAGTGGTTGGTTTGACTATAACTAATATAGGGCAATGTCGTATTACTATGATTGTTTCATGTTTGAGTGACAAACGAAATACATATAACTTCCGTATTATAAAAGAGGCAAACAAAACCAGTAGGGTTTTTTGGTTTAATTTCTTTCGAGCAAAACGGTTCCTGCAAGTGACTAAACATCTACAAGTCTTAGCTAAGCAATAATTTAAATTTGTTTGTGGAAATCGGGCCGCGCAAATGCAAGCCTGATAAAATACTTCATATCAGTTATTAGTCCATGCTTCAGGTCATAGTTTTTCAATCCGTTGGTTCAGTCTGAGACTTTTGGTTCTTAGTGCTCTACATCAAGTCTTTAGGATACATTTGCCAATATTTCATATATCGTCAGACACACATTCATTTTTTCTTTATATTTGCGTGTGTATGTTTTCCCTCTATGACAGCTTTGTAGACATACTTGATATATTACTTGATTTGCAGCTTTAATATCGAAAAAGGACATAAATTGTCCTATGTATTGTATGCATGTTGCCTCTATTTATGTTACGCTTTAAACGCATATATGTATGTACCACGTGTTTGCAAGTCGAACTGACTACTGATCATTTTTATGTACATATATACAACACACATAAGTGAACAATGACCGTTAAATATTCCCGAATATTTGCATTTTAATCTGCACCTGGCGTTCACAAGCACATAAACATTAATTCAAGAAACTGTATATGGTAAAAGATAACGAAGATAAAAACAATGTCTCCAGATGGATTCACTTGATTTTGCCCAAAACAATCAGTATTTGAATTCAGAGAATATAATGCGGGTTTTGTGGGTAATAAAAGTGTGATCCTTCCTTCTTAACCTTAAATATTTTGTCATCCTTATGCTATAGGCTGGATTGAATGATTTGACGTAAAATGCTTCAATGTCATTCCATTAACATGATTAAGCACTGTAACATATGGAGGGGGTTAAAAATGCTGAGACATTTAGGCGGTACTGTAGGATAATTGAATTCTATAATACGTCATAATTCTGAGATGAATGAACGCATTTCTTGTTTTTTTTATCGGAATAATTTACTGTAGCAATTTGACAATATGATACAAATAACTATCCTCAATATTAAAAATGTCACCATGTCGGTTTATTGTGAAAGTCAATAGTGTCACTATTTGTATCGACATCTTTGTACTGATTAGCTCGAACGTGTACATTCTACACACAATTGGACTTATTAAATCAATACAAACATGTCAACTTTAGGTAAAATGTATTCTAGCGAAACAAGCTCACAGTAGGATCAGAGAGTGTCTTGCACGCAACTTGTTTATATATTGTCCCTGTGGACTTTTGTCAATGTGAATGTTTATTTTTCGCACAGTGTTATCAGTCTTACTAGCCATATGTCGGTACGTCGACCCGATGAACAGAACTTGTTAATATAAACTTTTAGAGAAACATGTCTTTATGCCATGGTTTCACGTTTGTACAATTCCATTTTTGTCCGATGAAAACGTGAAAGATGACAAAATAGGCCACTCTTCTCAGGCATAGTCACAATGCAATAATTTTCTATGGCATCTTCCTTTTTTGTTATTTTTCAAATCCCTTAGTATTTCTAACACTTAAATAACAGTGCATCGAATTCAAATGGTATATTCTCAGAAATAAGGCAACTGTACTTTCCTCATAATAATGGAGTATTAACACTAGCAGAGGCGTCTTTGAATGGGGATTCCGGTGATATTTGCTAGATGTAAACATCTTTGAACCAAATCAATTTCTTCTGTCTGTGAAACAATTTGATAACATTCGAAGGGTATTTTCTATTGACGCTATATACATCACATATTGATGTCTATTTGTAAGCTAGATGTGTTTTGCGATTTGTTTGCAAACAACTTCCTCTATTGGGCGATCATCGCAGTTATAGTTGACTGGCGTACTGCTAAACTGTTACATGAATGAATACATTTTCTATTAAAAAGACTGAATAACGTTTGTGTAATATCCAGCTGGGTGTTTTTATTAAGAAATTGGAAACGTTCTTCCTGTTATGCTCTGATTCATCTTGACTGGTTTGACATCTTGTCGGAATATGGAATATCGCTGCCAAAAGTTTATTCTGTTTTCTCTGAAATTGCGTCAAGAATAATGGACCACGAAATTGGAGTTTAAAATAGGTGCATCGGTGTTTGTAGATGAATCGACCTTGCCAATAAATCGTTACCAAATAAAGCTAAAACTTGCGTTTTATTAATTATGCACCCTCAGCAACTTGATTCGTAATGATAAGTTAAATTAGATAATCATCGGCGGGAATATATAGATTTTATACACCAGTAGACATTCTGATATCCTCATACGCCGACGCGTGTCAAAAGAAAGAATACTGACGATAAATTCTGTATAATTCCCTACAGTAAGCAATAGGATAGTGTCGGATATTACGTAGAAGCGAAATCAAATTACAAGGACGTATCAACGAATCAAATTTTATATAACTTTCTTTTCGGAGATTTAATGTGACAACGTGTCTGTATGACATAACCATATATCATATATAGCAGAGGTATAAATCTGATCAAGTCTCGGGAGTCTTACAAACAAACAGAGTAAATTTGCATTTTCTCAGCAGGATAATCATTGTTTAAATGAATTGGTCTTATTTGATCATGTTTGGTGTATGTTATGTCGTAGTTAATCAGTACTTGAAATGACATCGCACCAGAATGTATGTTTATATTGGATATTTGATAGTTTGAGAACTGCTGTCTGAAGCTTTCAGTCCGTGCGTTTACTTTTTGACTTCTGTAGAGAACCGTTTTTATCAGTCAAAGTTAACATCGACGTTTCTTTGTCTAGAAGCTTTAACAATACATGTATAATCGTGTTTTATTTACATTCGTTTGATTTTGCTCTGTTGTAACGATCGGGGGATCTTAGATTGTAATGTTTATCGAATGCATTAATTCAAAATCTCAATGTTTTAATCTCGACGTAAATGATTTATTTTGATTGAAAAAAACATCACTTTCATATTTGCTGTAGTGCAGACTATTGCTACTGGCATAGAACGATAACGTTTTCTTTGTTACAATGATTAAAAACAGAACAATTTGCCATAGAGATTTAAACAAACTGGCGATACATTCCTAGAGTAAATAGTAGGACACAAAGCAAGAATTACGGTGAAAGGCAGTTCTACAAATGTGCTGCCACCTTGTGGAACGGTCTTCCTGTGAATATGAGGCACATTGACTCTTTGGCAGTCTTCATAAAGACTTTGAAAACACATCTGTTTATAATTGCATATCAGTGATAATCAAGTGAAATATTTTTAGACTTTTAATGAACTGTCAACTAGTTGCATTTCGCGTGTTAAGCGCTTTAGAGACTTGTTATATAAAGCGCTATATAAATATTTTCAATCATCATCATCAATCATTGGTACATATATCGTCTTGGAATTCCTTTGTGTGGCATATTCATTATTACCTTATTTCCTCCCTTCACACGAATGTTGATAAAGCACAACTTGAAAATATACAAAACAATGAATAAAAACAGGACAATAATTGACTAACAATTTACCAATATAGAAACATGTTTATCAACGTCTTGGAGTAAATGTTCGACTAGCCCATGTAGCAATCGATCTGAGACGTCTGTTTTGACCTGGTTACAAGTCAATGGATGTAATAAGAATTTTTCACATGAGAATTCACTAAATTACGGCATTTGAAGAGAACCACAAAATGTCCATTATGAAGAAAGTGGTATTCGATCATGTGAGCACTGAGTGTGTTAAGGTAAACTCAGCATTTTGATATACGAGGGGTGATCAATATATTCGAGGACTTTTCATCTAGCAATTTCATATTGGCAGCAAGGTTGAGAGCCATTTAACATCATTCAGAGTAAGATGTCTCCGACCGAATGCACCAATAAAATTATTTGATTCATAAAAGCGTCACCGTCGGAGCAGCACATAGCGCCTTTCTGGAGGGATACCCGGTTCCATGTATGAGACTGGTTGTCTTTTACTACTGAAATAAGTATTTAATAGCCGATTCTGGAATGTGAGGTGGAAAAAAGACTATCTATGCGATATTGGAAACAAAACTCGGAAAAGGGTGGTTGGCTTTACAAAATTAGATTATTTCAATTAAGACTGAAAAAGGACCTATCAGGTTTAGGACGCAATATCGAAAGAACACTTTTGATTTGGAGTCAACGATTTTATGTGTTGTAGCCTATACTAGTCTTCGTTTTTGCCAGTTACATTTGATTGAGATCTGTTCGTCTTATTTCGCACAATTTAACGGAAAATGTCCCCAACGTGGTGTTATTTTTGCTGTTTATCTTATTTTATCGACTCAACCGTTTGGCAGAGACCCTACAATCACATAAACAACGGAATCATATGAAAATGGCTAATTGGGAGCGCAGAATCCAAGCACAATTTAGTCAAGTCATTTTGGAGGTATCTCGAGGAATTAATAAGTTTCGCGTTAATTTTCATAGCGTGTCGTTTCTTAGAAATAACGTTACGCCCGAAATGCTCGACGGTGCGCGCTCCACCATAGTTACAAAAAGTGACGTCATCAAGTAAAAAGTGACTTTATTTTAAAGAAAATTAGACAAATTGCGAGATAATTGATTGATCTACATCAGCGTGTAATTTAATTACTCTAGTTCCAATATTTCAAAATTGAGAAGGAAAATCCTCGGATATATTGATCACCCCTCGTATGTAAACATTTTTAGAATGTTAGAAATGTTTATTTGTCTATATCACGTTGACCATGTTCCTCGTTCCGATTGATATTGTCATGAATGATTAATAATTTAACAATACTTAATACAAACATTGTACATTTCTACCATCTCGTATTACCACATCTTAATATTTCTACCACTTACTAACCTCCTTAAGGTAAGTATTTAACAGCATCTTTAACCTAATGGTTGGTTGTGCTCTTTGAGTGTGAGGGTCGGCAAACCACACAATATGATAGCTGTATTAACCCCGACGATGACAAGCACTGATACAGAAGAGCTTCTCTCAAACAATTTTGGCGACAAATCAATTTACAAAAACATATTCATGCCAAAGTAGCATGTTCCAAATGTAATCAGATAGTAGATAGATAGTGTGTACTATGGACATGAGCCCGATCGATGTTGAATACTATATTCCTGCTCTTACATTCCGGATACATGATTATAAGGTTACAATTTAATACAGCCCATGTTCAATAAACAGGGACGCAAGTTGATTGATCCGTAGGGAATCACAACTAGGGACAAAAACGAGAGAAAAACATTGTCTGATACTACGTGACGCTTATACTAGACGACTAACCATGTTAGTAAAGTGTAAAGCTCCGGACGTATTTGATCATTTTGTCTAAATATTCTGGTTTTCATTTTGACAGACTCGTTCTATATGCGTATCTGCAATTGATATAATGTTAGTTTGAGCTGATTTGAGGTCATCGTTCTAAACATGTTCAATTATATGACAAAAATGTATATTGATACCCTTCTTTGTGTTGTTTTCTCTTGGCGGATGTCAATAAATATCGTGTTTAGAATACGGTCTAAACAAATACAAAACATAAAATCGCCCAGGGAAAGATGCACTGAATAGAAAAAGTCATGCACGAAAGGCAGTAAAAGAGACACACAAAAACTAAACAATCACAGACGCAAGCCGCACTTTTCGGTGATAGTGGGCGATTGGAAACGAAAATGTTTAGTCGCAAAAACACGATAAAGCATCTGACAATGTAGATTTTGTTTCCATATAATTGCAAATAACATGCAAATGTGTGTTTACTAACCACCATTTTCATCATGTGTATTCGCATGTTTACTAAACACTTTTGTCAACCGCTAGGTATGATTTTGATTTTTTTACATACGTACCAACTCCTTTCATTCGATAGTTGTGGAATTATTTTATGGTCATTCTTTCAACGGTTAAAAAATAATTCAGTAGATCGATCATGAGTATATTTTATAGTCATAGCTATGCTAGATACGAGACAACGACAACAAATATACAATTCATTTATTAATATATTAATGCGACGACGTCTGTTTTGTTACGATCTAATTTAACTTCATCATAAATGTATGCATAATTCCTAGAATAATCAAAAGATTTCTCTGGGAAAACGCAACGTTTGCAAAGACTGGTATATGTTGGCGAAGTTTGTATTGGCCATGCTGGCAGTACTGGGCATTATATACACTGTTATATGGCTGTTCTGTGTCCGTGAATAATTCATGTCATGGGACCCGTCGTAAATTAACAAATTCCCACACATGTCTTTCCAGTATCTCGGTGTAACACTCTGGCGCTATTTACGGTATTGATTATGTTTCCGCAACAAATAATCTCTTTAGTGTTATAATAGACGAGTATAATGAATATTTGATACTTCAAAGCAGATTATGTCTTGTTAAAGCGGAAAATAATCAACAGTCAAGATGAACGCATCATTCTGTGAAATTGTTGCTAACCATACTTCATGCTGATCATTGGATATAATAGACGAGTGCAATGAATATTTGATACTTCAAAGCAGGTCATATCTTCTTAAAGTGGAAGTAGCTCTCCTCTTCTCTACAATGCCCAGACACGAGACTAATGCTGAAATCCAACCGCCTGTTCACCTGCTTGGTCACCAATGTGTACATAGTTACCTAGCTGCTGGTTTGAAACATTTTGAAATTTCTTTGTTAGCTCTCATAGAATATTAAAGGAGTCAAATGTCTAATGCATCATTTGCCAGTGGTTAATTACCTTCACATTTCATAGAATAATTGTTTCAAAATTTGAAAAATGTTTGTGTTTTGAAAAGAAAAAATCAGATAAGTGAATTTTATTAACGATTCATGTATATCAAATAATTCTGGTCTGATTATCCGTACATGATTGGTGTAATACGTCCACCATATTGCATCATGTGCGCGTCGGATTAAATCTGCATACTACTTGGCGCTTTTAAAATTCGTTATGAATTATTGAAGTATCGTGCATTTGATTTAAGAAAGTTTACTTAGAACTAATTCATGCATTTTCTAGGTAAATCACTCCTCACTGAGGGAAAGGTTCATAAATAATTGCTTGTAATAGTATTAATCTATCTATAGAATGCACAATCGGCGTTTTATCTATTCCGCCGGCAGAAATTGAAACTGTATTCAAATAACGCAGTTGTTGGTGGTCTGTGATATTGCTGTGAGATTTTACTGGAAGTCTTGAAGCGAAGAATACGACCGGCTGGGTGATGATTGTATCGTCTAATATACTAGATAATTACTCACACAAATCATTTATATTTACCATTTCTGAATATTTATGAGCATCTAAACTAACGGGTTCGACGATCAGGTTTAATGGTATTAGTTTGAAATATCCTAGTAATAGAACATTGTTATAATACATATACATCCCTAATGAGGAATCACAAATATATATATTGCTAAATAACGTATTGTTTCAATAGTTCCACGCTATGGTATTTTGTAAGAGATATGTTACATAACTGGTTATAATTTAGGCTAGATTTGCTGAAACAATATGTAAAGGACTGATTACGGATTATATAAAGGAAATCAAGTGTACCTGATAGCTTAAAAATACGTGAAATCGACCTATTGAGACATGGAGAGATTTAGCAATTAGTATTATAATTTGTTTCTTTTTACAAACATAAAACTACAATAATAATTATAGGTCACCGAACTTTTTATCTACCCTTTTAAACATGTTTGTCTCCAAATGTGTATATCGTAGGTCATACAATTAACGGTATTATATTCTTTTGCCAGTTGTCTGTTATAATAAAGGTACGCTGTCAAAATAAAAAAAATCACAACCTTGATATGTCATCCTAAGATAATCTATTCTTTTGTTAGGGAAAAACGCATTATATCTCAGCAAAATATGTTTTCGTTGGGTTGATGGAATGATCCGTTGCTGTTTGTAATTCGCGTTATTCGTGTAATAGTTTATATTCTCTCATAAAAACCAATGATAAAGCTTCCAATGCCAAGCCATTATTACAGACTACCAGAGCTAATACATCGTTTAGCAATTAAGATGAATTATTGATAGGATTGCTTGCGCTAATTATTTCTCCATTAAATATATTGGTTTTCAGTCTGTGTTTTTGACATTTGGACTATTATTAGTTAGCATAAATTATTACATCCGTAATGAGGTAACACAATCCAGAGAAAACATAATTGTTATTGTCATTGTTAAGGTAATTTTGTCCTCATACGGTTATCATCTGCAGCAAATTGCCAATACAATTATTTAATAGTTAAACAAGCATGCAAAGTATACGATACGTTTTGAACTATAACATCGTTTATGATTGTGCTTTGGTAAAATAATACGTACATGGGAAAACCACATGGCATTTGCACAAAAGAGTATGAGGAAATCGTGCAGGGCTTTACAAGTGCTTTATCTTCATACTATTATATACTCGTAAATGTTCTTCAGCAATGCAATAATTTAATAAAGGTTAAATGGCTAAACCATAATCCACAGAATTTTATTGGCACCTTCACACTATAAAATTGTATTAGTGTTCGCTTCTTGGCTTGGGTTCGCTTTGACCTGGGCTCTGTTGGGATTTCTGCGGTTATTTGTTGAATAAGCGATTAGATCTGAATTATTACCTAGAGATATGGCGACTGGCTGTATTGTGTTTAGCCCAATGACCAAATATGTCACGAGCAGTTACGAAATTATATGGTAATTTAGGTATACTAGCTACATCGTTAATTTCACTTAGAGACGTTCATTTATTGTCCATATACTCGTTTATATCTCATAAAGTGAAGTAGAACCATCGTTAGCGTATAGATCTATTGAATATTACAGAATATTAAGCGTCTCATGGGATATCAAGTTGTTATGAAGCATTGTTTAGTGTCCCAGTTGGTGAAGCTAGCCACTGGATAATAAATGATACCGCTCGAATATGACGTCGGCTACGTGAATATTAACTTGGTACACCAGACTATATTTATTCCCGGACTTGACAGTCGGAATAATTTTCATGCTTATTTGTGATAGACGCGAGTGTTGTAATTATTTATCCACATACGGTATGATTACTTTTCTTTCTCTTCAGATTGGAGCTTTGCAGTCAGTGTGAGTGCGTGAACGTGTGGGGCAACTATGGCTAAGCTACAACGGTTTATTAAACTTAACGACCGATTTGATTCCCAAGTGTTTACGTTTATGTTGCCACCCAAACTGGTAACGGACAACAACCCGGAGACTTATACGAAGGATGTTACGTACGGATACCACAAATGGACGGCAATATTCACTCGTACAAATGTTCATTTAGGTTGTTATCTGAAGTTATTGTCTGGATGTGAGGGGATGAAATGTCAAATTGACTTTTCGTACACCCTGTTAAATCGTGAACATTTTACACGAAATGAAGCATTTATTGAGAAAGGGTGTGTGTTCACACAGGATTCAACGCAACATGGACGGAAGAACTTTGTAGCGCTTGGTGAAATGGTAGAGCGTGATTTTGCTCAAGCATCTGGTGAATTCTTAATTGAATTGGAGATGAGAAAAATTAATTGCTCATTTGAATGTTATGTACGGTTACCGCGGGAGACACCTAACGCACGCTACGCGACGGATACCAAACTGGAATCATCTTATTTCTCATACGGCCTTTGTGATTGGAGTATATCAATAACACCAAATGAAGGATCAGTACAACAAGACGAACATGTCACACTTCAGTTACATCGTCACACATCCTTCGATCATATATGCAATGTTAGATATTACATAACATTAGGTGAAAACGGTGCCTTTCAGTCTGAAGAGCTAGATCAACTTGTTGATACTACAGGTAACGGTGAGACATATGTGATTAATGGTTCGGTACACCAGTTAGCACGTGGTAGATCATCACTAAGGATGAAGGTTACCATGGTATCTGTCGTCACGGTTAGTGAAGTAACGTTGAATGTTGCCTCACGATCAAACAGTCGAGCTCATTTGTATGACAGGGATAAACAAGCATGGTAAGTCGCTTCCTATGCTCTTTTCTCGTCACTTTCTGTGGGTCTTAATTTTGTTCCTTATCTTGTGTTCCTAAACATCCAATGCAAAACCATTATCACAGACGCTCAGTCTCTAATACATCGTTTAGCAAATAAGATAAATTATTAATAGGGTTGCTCGCGCTAATCATTTCTCCATTAAATATATTGGTTTTCTGTCTGTGTTTTTGACATTTGTGCTGATATTAATTTTGTTCTATTTTATGAGTTCCTTTTTGTGCGCTCTGCTGTTTCTGTTGTTGGCTGCTTCCCTTTCGGGTCTCCTAGTTTCGTATTTAAACAAAAATTACAAGTAAATGGTTCATTTTTTGTACTAGAAAATTGAATTTAAGTAACAAAATATGTATTATTTTCCGATCTACAAAATCATCAAATATTCTAATTGTTATTTTGGCTAGATCCGCTTTCACGCAGAGATTCATAATGGTTTGCCTTTCGTGCTCGGCATTTTGTGCCAAGCGTGGACTTGGGGAATTAGCTCCGGTCTTAGCTGCATATCACTTGGGTCACTGGTTTTATTTTTTCTTCGTAAAACTACTAGGCCATCCTGCTCTTTTGCGACAGGGAAATGGGCTTTTGTTTTCGTTGGGTTATGTTTGGGCATTGCTTCGTGTTATTGTGTTATTTTATGCTGTTGATATTTTCTGTCCTCGGCGGTCTTCCGTGTCCAAATTATCAAGTATGTCTAATTGCAGGTCATTTCTATAAAAGATACGGTTACGTGTGTTAGAGACATTAGTGTATAATACAAAAACAAGACAAACTCCAATTAGTATTCGAAGAGATATTAGTGGGTACATGTGCTATCCCCTGTGGATTGTGAAACATTTTCTTACCACTTCTATTAATCACTCCTCTGGATACGTCATTCATGTTTGGTATTCCTTGCTTGCCACCAGAATATTCTAGAGGGTATACTAGAGAAGAAGCTTAACGTTAATTCTTAATGTCATTGAAGATAAATGATGATGTAAGGGGATAGTGTGCGGAAGGGGATACCAAATATGTCTGGGAGTCTCGTTTAAGTAGTTTTGTCAGATTGTAGTATATAATTTTGAGGTTGATTGTGTCCTTATCAAAGAATTTAGGAGTGGTATTGTGCATTTAAGGATCATAAAATAATCATATTAATACACGGTTCAGAAATTAACCTGACGAGCGATTGTCAATTCACTTTAGAGATTATGCCAATAAAGAGAATTGAAGCGTCCGAGCAGTCCATGCACATACACTTATACAGACGTTGTGGCGTTTCACTAATGTAGTTAGTAACTTAGTATTTTTTCTCATCCGCAATGGATATGGAATGATCCTCTAAGTGAATTAATAGTGGGTTTTATTATATTAGATACGTTGAGACGTTGTTTCACTTGTAGTACGTGGTAGGGTTTTCAGTAAACCAATAAACTGAATATGAATACACAATTTCTCGACAATTTCCCTCCGGAGCTCATTGCAACCTGACTTATTATGTCTGGTACGCTCTTCACAAAACGAAATTTTACGGAACTGTATTTGCTAGTAGTTTTCCGTGACTTTCACGGATATTTCATTATCCATACAATAATGGTAATATCAAAGATATCCTAAGTAATGTCCGACAACACAAGACGCGTGATAGTAATTGAATTGTACTGATATATTGCACCAGACACTGACGATACTGCATTCAGACCGATCCTTTGATTAAGAAAATATAAATCTAGGTATTGACATTGTCATTCCAGGGTTATTCGATTGGAGTGTCCTTGTAAGAGTATATGACATTTTTGCACATTATTTCCACTACTATAGCACATTAAACGGAATGCCACTTTCAGCCAGTTTCTCTACATGGATTTCTCTACATGATTTTATATTTCCTTATGAAACTAGGTCAGCCGGCTCTTTTACAACGAGGACTTGGTCTTTTAATTATTTCGTTGGATTATTTGTGGGCATTACTCCGTGTAATTGTGTTATGTGGTGTTGTTACTAGTTTCTGTGCTGGGCTGGTTTAGTGCTGCCATTACAAAGTTCTCATGTCTGTTTTATGGTGTTGGTTCTGGTGACCTCGGTGCACTTTGCTAACACTTCTTGGTACTCTTTCGCAGGATACTTTCTCGTTCTGAATGAGTTTTTCTTTGACTGTTTTTTAGTAGACAAGTTTACTAGAATGTCTTTCATAATTAAATCAATTTAGTTCGAAAGTCCTGTTTACCATGTTGATTACTTAAATGGTTTCTCCGCTCACATCTCTGTTCCAATTTGGGTTAGAGTACAGATGTTGCCACGCTGACATGCCGTGTTTTTTAATTACACAGTTACAGGGTGGGTGCATTAGAACATGTATCTATATTAGATTAATGCGTACAAATGGTTAAATCTAATTTGTATCGCAATGTTGAAAACTTAGTGTTGTCTTCCTTAAAGTCTCGTCATTTTAATGAAGTTACAAATTGTAAACTTGTTGTCAAATTGTATTATTCACATCGATACAGCTGGTCGTATTTCGCCAACTAAAACACATTTTTGTGTTGTTGATGGGATTCATAAACACCATTGTAGCAGCAGTTACATTGCGCTACGAGTGGGTTGTTTGTAAATATGTCTTCCGGTTAGCGTTCCTTCTCTAGTATTATGTACCGATGACTCCTGTTGATGTCATTATTTACGATAAAACTTCAATAAAACAATTCCGATAAAGCTATCTTCAATTAGCAACGGGTCTTTCATACATTAACAATAATTCTCAAATCGGTGCAAACCTGCCTAAAGTTATACTATTATATTAATCTGGAGATAAACACGTTTTCTGATGTAGTATTTTTTCATTATATTGTTCATGTCGACATAACGCCATTAGGAGTCCTGAAACGTTTTGGATGTATCCTTCCCGTCCGTGTACATGTATATACACATGTACAGACGTTGTGGCCTTTCCCTAACGAAGTGAGTAGCTAAGTATTTGTTGTCATCTGCAATAAATATGGAATGGTCCTTTAAGTGAATTAAAACATAGTGGGTTTTATTACGTTAGATACGTTGAGACGATGTTTCACTTGTAGAGCACTGTAGGATTGTCACTAAACTAATAAACTGGATATAAATACATCATTTCTCTACAATTCGCCTCCGGAGTTCATTTCAATCCCCCAAATATAGCAAGATCTGACTTATTACGTCTGGTACGCTCTTGACAAAACACGGAATTCCATGGAACTATATTTTCAAGTAGTTTACCGTGACTTTCACGGATATTTCATTAAGAGCTATATATACAATAATACAATAATCAAAGATATCCCAAATATTTTCCGAGAAGTTACAATGACAACACGAGACGCGTGATAATAATTGAATTGTACAGAGATATTGCACCAGACACTGACGATACTGCATTCAGACTGATCCTTTGATTAAGAAAATATAAATCTAGGTATTGACATTGTCATTCCAGGGTTATTTGAAAAATTCGTAGGCTTTCGTTCTAATTTGGTTTCGTTATTATGGGTCTGTCAAGTTTAATTCAGTTTCCCATACATAATTGAAGCTATACTGTGAAAACAAGTGCTACAACTGATATATTCCACCTTCGTCAAATTGCTTCCGATGGTAAGCATCGATGGGAGGGTATGAGAGAATCCAGTGTCCTTTGGATTCAGTGTCAAATCGCTGCGAACATGCCTAAAGTTATTATATTAATCTGGAGACGAACACGTTTTTTGTTGTAGTTTTATATGATATTGTTCATGTCAACATAACACTATTAGGAGTCCTGAAACGTTTTGAATGTTTCCTTCCTGTCCATGTACAAACGTTGTGGCCTTTCCCTAACGAAGTTAGTAGCTAAGTATTCGTTCTCATCTGCAATGAATATGGAATGGTCCTTTAAGTGAATTAATAGTGGCTTTTATTACATTAGATACGTTGAGACGGATGTTTCACTTGTAGTGTGCTGTAGGGTTTGTCACTAAACTTATCAACTTGATATAAATACATAATTTCTCTACAATTTCCCTCCGGAGTTCATTTCAATCCCCCGAATATAGTAGGATCTTACGTATTATGTCTGGTACGCTCTTGACAAAACACAGAATTACATGGAACTATATTTTCAAGTAGTTTACCGTGACTTTCACGGATATTTCATTAAGAGCTATGTATACAATAATACAATAATCAAAGATATCCCAAATACGAGAAGTTACAATGACAACACAAGACGCGTGATAATAATTGAATTGTACAGAGATATTGCACCAGACACTGACGATACTGCATTCAGACCGATCCTTTGATTAAGAAAATATAAATCTAGGTATTGACATTGTCATTCGAGGGTTATTTGATAAATTCGTAGACTGTCCTTTTAATTTGGTTATTATGGGCCTGTCAATGTATATTTGTATACGTTGAATGTCGTTCTTATTTGGTTTCGTTATTATGGGCCTGTCATGTTTAATTCAGTTTCCCATACATAATTTAAGGTATACTGTGAAAACAAGTGCTACAACTGATATATTCCACCTTCGTCAAAGTACTCCAGATGGTAAGCATCGATGGGTGGGAATGAGAGAATCTAGTGTCCCTTGGTAATGTTAATCACCGCTAAAGGAAATTACTGGTTGCATGGTTCGTAATTACCTCTCCAACAGGCCCCGTGCATGTATGTACTCACAACGGACACTCTAAACGGTCAAAACAGTTCGTTAAAATGATCGATCTCCCAAACATGCAGTAAGTGTGCCATTCATTGGTGAGAATTATAACAATATTGTTCGCAACTTGGAATGTCCTTCTTTGTATATACGGAGATAGCATGCTTTATTTGGAATGTTCAGTGTATTGTATGATCATATAATGCAATGGAACAAATGTAGTGAAAAATATCATTTCTAGAGGACGTAATTTCAAGGACACATTTACCGTCTGAGTCAGATACTATAGAATCATTAATATTCATTGGGGATTAATTTCGGGGTCGTGGTCATCAACGAAATCAACTTAATTAAATATCCCACGAATATACGTAATGATTTTACTGTATGAAGCTGGTGCTAGTGGCTGAAAATGTATTGGTCATTGTGAACAATATATCAATTACCCCAGATAATGTCTGTACTTGGAGTATTGGAGATCTAATCATGTTCTAATAGAAAGTTAATTTCAATTGGTACGTAATTGAATCATTTGGGTTTCGACTTACTGATTATAGAAATGATATTTTTGCACATTCTTTCCTCTACTGTAGCATCAGACGTTTTGAACGAAATGCCACTTTCAGCCAGTTCCTCTACATGGAATTCTCTACATGTTATTTTCTTGTGCAACTAGGTCATCCGGCTCTTTTTTACAACGAGGACTTGGTCTTTTAATTATTTCGTTGGATTATTTGTGGGCAGTGCTCCGTGTAATTGTGTTATGTTGTGTTGTTACTAGTTTCTGTGCTGTGCTGGTTAAGTGCTGCCATTACGAAGTTCTCATATCTGTTTTATGGTGTTGGTTCTGGTGACCACGATGCACTTAGCTAACACTTCTTGGTACTATTTTGCTGGATACTTTTTCGTTCTAAATGAGTTTTTCTTGGACTGTTTTGTACTGGACAAGTTTACAAAAATGTCTTTCATAATTGAATCAATTAAGTTCGAATGTCCTCTTTCCCTTTTTGATTACTTAAATGGTTTCTCCGTTCACATCATTATTCCAATTTGTGTAAGAGTATTTGTCATTTTAAGGTGCAAATACAAATGTTGCCATGCTGTTTTTAATTATCACAGTTACAGGGTGGATGCGTTAGAAAAATGTATCTTTATTAAATTAATGTATTGCGTACAAATGGTTAAATCTAATTTCCAACGCAATGTTGAAAACTTAGTATTGTCTTCCTTAAATTCTTGTCATTTTAATGAAGTTACAAATTGTAAACTCGTTGTCAAATTGTTTTATTCACATCGATACAGCTGGTCGTATTTCGCAAACTTAAACACATGTTTGAGTTGTTGTTTGGTTTCAAAAACACCATTATTGCAGTTATATGGCGCTACAAGTTGGTTGTTTGTAAATATGTCTTCCGGCTGATATTCCTTCTCTAGTATTATTTACCGATGACTCCGGTTGATGTCGTTATCTACCTCGATAATACTTCCATAAAACAATTAGGCTAAGCTGTATTCCATTAGCAATGGGTCTTTCTTAAATCAGCAATAATTCGAGGAGGAGTTTTAGTGTCAAATCGGTGCAAACCTGCCTAAAGTTATACTAGAACTAGTATATTAATCTGGAGATAAACATGTTTTCTGATGTAGTTTTTTATGATATTGTTCATGTCGAAATAACGCTATTAGGAGTCCTGAAACGTTTTGAATGTATCTTTCCCGTCCATGTACACGTATATATACATATACAGACGTTGTTCCCTTTCCCTAACGAAGTTAGTAGCTAAGTATTTGTTCTCATCTGCAATGAATATGGAATCGTCCTTTAAGTGAATCAATAGTGGATTTTATAACATTAGAAACGTTGAGATGATGTTTCACTTATAGAGCGCTGTAGGATTGTCACTTAACCAATGCATGGGATATAATTACATAATTTCCCTACAATTTCCCTCTGTAGTTCATTTCAATCCCCCGAATATAGTATGATCTGACTTATTAAGTCTGATACACACTTGACAGAACACGGAATAGCATGGAACTATATTTTCAAGTAGTTTACCGTGACTTTAACGGATAATTCATTAAGACCTATATATACAATAATACAATAATCAAAGGTGTCACAAATATTATCCGAGAAGTTACAATGACAACACGAGACGCGTGATAATAATTGAATTGTACAGAGATATTGCACCAGACACTGACGATACTGCATTCAGACTGATCCTTTGATTAAGAAAATATAAATCTAGGTATTGACATTGTCATTCTAGGGTTATTTGATAAATTCGTAGACTGTCCTTCTAATTTGGTTATTATGGGCCTGTCAATGTATACGTTGAATGTCGTTCTTATTTGGTTTCGTTATTATGGGTCTGTCATGTTTAATTCAGTTTCCCATACATAATTTAAGCTTTATTGTGAAAACAAGTGCTACATCTGATAAATTTCACCTTCGTCAAATTGCTCCCGATGGTAAGCTTCGATGGATGGGAGGGTATGAGAGAAACCAGTGTCCCTTGGATTCAGTGTCAAATCGGTGCAAACATGCCTAAAGTTATTATATTAATCTGGAGATGAACACGTGTTTTGTTGTAGTTTTATATGATGTTGTTCATGTCGACATAACACTATTAGGAGTCCTGAAACGTTTTGAATGTTTCCTTCCTGTCCATGTACAGACGTTGTGGCCTTTCCCTAACGTAGTAAGTAGCTAAGTATTTGTTCTCATCTGCAATGAATATGGAATGGTCGTTTAAGTGAATTAATAGCGGGTTCTATTACATTACATACGTTGTGACGTATGTTTTACTTGAAGTGGGCTGTAGGGTTTGTCACTAAACGAATAAACTGGATATAAGTGCATCATTTCCCGACAATTTCCCCTTGGAGTTCATTTCAATCCCCCAAATATAGTAGGATCTTACGTCTTATGTCTGGTACGCTCTTGACAAAACAATGAATTTTACGGAACTGTATTCTGTAGTAGTTTTCCATGACTTTCACGGAAATTTCATTAAGAGTTATATGTATATATACAATAATGGTAAGATCAAATATATCTCAAATATTGTTCGGGAATTTACATGTCCGGTAAAGAGTTCAGACCGATCCTTTGATTAAGAAAATATAAATCTAGGTATTGACATTGTCATTCGTGTTTTATTCGATATATTCGTAGACTGTCATTCTTATTTGGTTATTATGGATATGTCAATAACTTCGTTGACTATCGTTCGTATTTGGTTTGGTTATTACGGGCCTGTCATGTTTTATTCAGCTTCTCATAAATAGATTGATTGTGCAAACAAGTGCTGCAACTGATATTGGCCAGTCTCGTCAAATCGCTCCCGATGGTATCCTTCGATGGGAAGGCATGAGGGAAGCTAGCGTTGTCCATTTGTTAAGCTAATTACTGCTATGGGAAATTGTGGTTCCATGTTTCGTTAGTGCCTCTCCAACTGGCCCCCTGCATGTATGTACTCAAACTAGACACTCTAAACGAATCAAAACAGTTCTTTTATGTGGTCGATCTCCCAAACATTCAGTAAGTATGTCATTCATTGGTGAGACTTTACTAAGTGCATTGTTTGAAACTTGGAATGTCCTTGTTTGACTAGACGAAGGTTATATGTTTTTTTTGTATGTCCGGTGTGTATCGCTGGAGCGAGTAGATGAAAATGTATTGGCCACTGTGAACAAAATTTCAATTACCCCGAATCAATGGCTTTACTTGGAGTATTGGAGATTTAATCATGTTCTATTCGAAAGTTAATTTCAATTGGTACGTAATTAAATCAGAGAGATGTCCACTTACTTTAAATAGAAATAACATCGCTGGTGTGCAATGCGAAGCTTTTTACATATATACATTCAGCATCACTATGCGCTTCTTATGAGCCTATTTCATGGCAATCCCAACGTGTAATGTTGACCAAACTGAAGTTGTTGGAGCAACTTGTGTTACCATAATTAAAGTCTAATTGTCTTGATTTCTCACAATATTGATTTTGTACTTACGACCTTCTCATTCTAAGCCAGCTGTATGTGTGCACATTCTTTCCACTACTATAGCATACATATTGAACGGAATGCTGCTTTAGTGCAGTTTCTCTACATGCGTTTTATGGTGTTGGTTCTGGTGACCTATATGTGCTTAGCTGTAAATCGGGAGTACATCGCCGATGCAAAATGTCTCAGTGCGACCAATGCATTACTAGTTTGTTTCCATTGTACAAACCTGAAAAAATTGACTGTTTTGTACTATTCAAATTTACTAATACGTCTTTCATAATTGAATCAATTAAGTTCCAATGTCTTCTTTACCTCGTTGATTACTTTCACATCTCGAAAACAATTGAGTATTTTATGGTGCAAATACAAATGGTGCCACGCTGACATGTCGTGTTTTTTTAATTATCCCACAAAGAAAAAAACAAGGTTACAGGGTGGGTGCGTAAGAACAATTCATCAATATTACATTAATGTATTGCGTGTTAAAAACGGATACATGATAAGTGCGTTAGAACAATGGATCTTTATTAAATTAATGTTATGCGTACACATGGTTAAATCTAATTTGCAGCGAATGTTGAAAACTTAATATTTTCTTCCTTAAAGCTTTTGTTATTTTAATCCAGTTACAAATTGTAAACTGGTTGCCAAATTGTATTATTTATACATTTGGTGGTCTTTCCTCCAACCAACCATTTTTTGTTCAGTTGCATGGTTACATTATTGTTGTATTTGTAGTAGTATTGTGCTCAACGTGGGTTGTTTGTGAATATGTCTTCCAGCTGGTGTTCCTTTTTGTTATTCTGTACCGATGACTCCAATTGACAATGGATGACATTATTCACTTCGATACAACTGCACTAAAACAATGAGAACGTGTTGCGAGGATCCTAAATTGCTTTGATGTCATGTACCAATTTGAACCACGCACCTATCAATTAAAATATGTCATAGTAAGCATTTGTCCCCGCTCCCCAATGGCGCTAACAAATACAAATGGGAAAACTATGCCAAACCAAATAAAACAAAGAATGGTTATGCAAATACGATGCAAAAGGGCTAGATGTGTATACTCGAATATGGATAAACAAACCCTACATGATTCAATAATAACACGTGATATATTTTGATATTTTGTGTGTTTCAGGCTGATGGAAGCAGACACGACGGGGAAATACCTGACCTTGTGTCTCTACTATACAGATGTTACACATGTGCCTAGAAAATATAGTCGTTATGTATGCTGGAATATACTCGTTCTAACAAGGTAGCAATTTATGTCGATGTCCTTCGAACTCTATTGCTTTGTTTGTACAGTGAAGATCCGCTAAAAAGACCAGTCAAAAAGGTGGTCTTAATAGCGAATCGGTCTGAATAGCGGACCTTTTTTGTTCTTAATTAATACTTTGGGACCTCAAACTGGAAAAAAATTGCATGATTTCAAAATAATCATAGTGGTCTTATTAGCGGAACTTTACTGTACAAAAATCACTCTAACTTTCTATATTTCGCCATATTGGTCTTCTTCGGGAGCTATGTAACACTCTAAATAATTATACATCTTGTACTAAAAGATGCATAATTATTTACGGTCTTCGTGTTTAATTCCTAAGCATATGAACTCCAAACCGTAATACATTGGCCGGTATATCACGCAAAACTGAGATATATTTCCTAATTTAAACACACTTACGTTTCCCTTATGTGCATATATCGTGATTGGTATGGATAGTTTACGGTGAGATCTAAAGTTCTAAACCGATATGTTTTTAATCGATATTAATAATGTATTTATTTCTTTAAAGCACACTGTTGTTATAATGCTATTTCGGAACAAAGCCTAGTTGAAATGGATCTAGATCATAGTAAGGTTACAAACCACTAAATGCCTCCGCAAACCAAAATAGGATACACTCAAATAGTCCCTAAATAAACTTGTGATTGTGTTTAAATGGTAGTATGCTTTGACAAGGTGGAACTGGAATCATGTAATTGGGTTTACAGGCTTTGTATACATGTATGTGATGTATTGAAACTGTTTTATTTTACATATTTTGAGATTTTGGCCAAAATACCAAAGCGAAAGTAGGGTAGGGTAAAACCCGGATTTGGTCGGTCCGCGCGCCTGTAAAAATATGTTCACCGCGTTGGACGGACAAAATTTTTCTTATATGATGCGTGACCCCCTGTTTTTTTTTGTTTTTTCTTAAAGCTGGTAGCCCCTTCTTTTCATTGATATATGTCTGCCACCTGGCCATAGACTTTAACATGTATCAACCTGGGACTGACTATTGTAACTTTACATTGAGCTAAAGAACAAATTTATTTAGTGGTTTGTGACCTTAACTGATAGATTGAAGATACATAAATTATACGTTATTACCTTGAATGGAACAAAATCAAGAATACAAGTATGTTTTCTAATGATTAGAGCAAAAAGCATTTTCAATACTGTTTACATATCATAATAGTTTGGCAATTAAATATTTGATGGAACTACATTCACTTTAGCAAATTGTATTTTATGGTTTGATAAAGGGTATTTACAGAATAGGACTGATTAAGTTTCTTTACCAATCAAGGGTCATACAAACATGACATATACAATCATGGCATAAAACAGTAACAGTTTGTAGAAAAAAGAGAAAACATAATTATCCTTAACGGTATTACAGCAGATGGTAATATAGCCGGAATGAAATAAAGAATAGTATGCCTCTTTCAGATACATTCCGGAACATAAGGTAAAGACAAATTATGGACCATTCAGTAGAT
Organism: Spisula subtruncata; assembly: GCA_963678985.1. Lineage (NCBI taxonomy): Eukaryota > Metazoa > Mollusca > Bivalvia > Venerida > Mactridae > Spisula > Spisula subtruncata. The sequence continues at coordinate 42,579,426 of OY787667.1, read as the reverse complement.
ACTATGTACAGCAAGATCTGGACGAAGGTTATCATATATACACCACCATTCCAGTAGATGAGGTAATCCATAAATTTGTATTTCTGAAATGCTTCGAGTATGTTTCAAAGGCCGCTTAGCTGCCGTTTTCTCAACCAACGGTAGTACTTTGGTTCCCAGCGCGTAGACGCATCGAAACGCGTAGTGTGGGTACCATAAAAATTGATATCACTTATAGGGATAGTTTGTACTTCCGTTGGTTGAGAAAATGGCGGCTGAGTGGTCTTTTGATGTTTAAGAAGATAGGCGAAAAAATAATTCAATTTGTTAAAATCTACAAAATCGAGTGCTTGTGGAAAATAGTCGGAAAAACGAGACAATTTTCAAATTGCGCTATCAGGAAGTTAAAAATCGGAAATATACAATGTATGTACTTTTGTATCTTTTTGTGCGTGTTCCTTTTTTGTGTTCTACTGTTTCTGTTGGATGATTCCTTCCCTTTCTGGTTTGTTACTATCTTTATTTAAGAATATCCTCTTACCTTCTAAATATTGTATCAATGAGTGGATTTGCACAGTATGTATTTAATTTTGTTTCAGCTTCATGATGAGCGTTGCCTTTATACGGAGCCAGATGATGCTCGGATCACGGTACATATAGAATGGGTAGAATCCCACCTCCTTGCTCAACCATCATACAATGCACAAGATGACATCGATAAACTGCAGAAACATCAGATGAGGTAAGACCAACCCTTTGTTTCCTTCTTCGTTTGGTACCCATTAAAAGCACAGGTAACTGTATCATTTAAAACGAAAAACGCGTTTTTGTGTTAATGTGCAGTTTTCTTTGTTTTCGATTTATTCTCTTTATCATTGACAGTTACCTGTGATTAGAATGTACCTTCCAAATCAGTAAAATTGTCAACTTTCCTCAATTTCAAATGGTAGAAATTTCCAATCCGGGACAGTTTCATACCTAGACCAGTCGATTAATGCTGAAAGTCGAAAGTTTATTTAAAATAATAGAAATTATACATGACATTCTGTTCACACGAACATCACTTTTTGTTTCACTTTATTCTATCATAAATATAACCAATCAATACTTTTAAATCCCAAATTGAGTCAAGGTACCAGTAGCTCTCCCAATGAGGCAAAAACGAGGTTTAAGTCCTACCCAGTGCTAATTTGATTGATTTGAAACCGTTTTATTGAGAAGTATGTTTTGTGGGTTATAGCACTAGACGATTGGTCTAATGTGTTCGTTCTTCACATTGCTTATGCGAAGTCAACGAACAGAAAAGGTATAGGAATTACCAATCCGCCTATCACGTCTTGTGGCGTATATTGAAACATGATATATGAATATGCACCGAAGCTTTAGTATTCCGCACCACGTGCTTGCAATTAGGTGATGTATAGTTTATTACATTCGTCCCTCTTCAGACGTAGTGTCACAAAGACACAGTGCCTTTGTCCAAACTCATAATAGTAAAATAATGGAGAAATTATGATCGCAGACAAAGATAGATTATAACTGAACGGTTAAGTGCAGGAACCTAAGCACAATATAAGACATACCACAGTGACCGGGACGTCACTGATCAATAACGAAGGATATTGGATGGCCTATATTTGATCTTATTCCAGTCGTAAGTACAGAATTATCCATCAGAAACTCCGGGGAACAAACATTTACTGAATTGATTGGTAATCTAACACGACATGCGGAAAACATACTAAAACATCCTTCAGGGAAATTCTATCTGAAAAATACTCGTTAGTTTACATTTACAAAAGGCAAACATCTCATTACTTTCATCTCACGTAATTTAAACTATACGCGCTCGATATGGTAGACCTTATTTGTTAACTAATTTGGAATATTTCAACGTACAGACATAAGACGTTATATTGCAAAGTACAGAGTTTGACATTCCCTATTTGTTCACTCTGTTCATAATAGAAGACACAATTGAAGATGTTATGCGATTTGTTGGACAATGTGGAATATTGTTACAGTTCGTATAAATCAGTCTTAGTACAGACATAAGAAATAAGAAATATTGTAGTTCAGACTCCAGCGTTTTAACATTGCCTATTTTTCCAGTCTATTTATGAGATATGACAAACTTGGGAATACCAAAAATCCAATTGCGATTTGTTGACAAATTTGCAATATTTATAGATTATAGTGGCATCAGGGTGGATGTTATGAGTTTGTGGCGTGTGTTGCAATCATTGTACAGCAGAGCTATCGCTCGTCTCATAATTTATGGACCATAAAATCACCAGGCATGGTGTTGTTGTTGTAATTATATTATGCTACTGCCGTAGCGAAATGGTCTCTCTGTACTTCGGTAATACTATCTTGTGCTCTCTCTTTGTGCTTTGGCCAGTGTATGTGACGTTACTATTAAAACAGCTAACTACCTTATACTACTGATTGAGCAATTCGGTCGTACTTTGTAAACATTGCAATATTAGATAATATCACCTGTAGTATAGGTATATGATCCAAAAAGCATCACAAACGTGACTCGCGGCACACATTGAGTCATGAATATGCACCGAGTCATTAGTTTTCTGCACAAAGTATTTGCCATGAGGCGATATATAGTTTATTACATTCGTCCCTCTTCAGACGTAGTGTCACTAATACAAGGTGCTTGTGTCCAAACTCATAATGACAAAATAATGGAGAAATTATGATCGCAGACAAAGATAGATTATAACTGAACGGTTAAGTGCAGGAACCTCAGCAAGATATAAGACATACCACAGTGACCGGGACGTCACTGATCAATATCGAAGGATATTGGATGGCCTATATTTGATCTTATTCCAGCCGTAATTATCCATCAGAAACCCCGGTGACAAACATTTACTGAATTGATTGGTAATCTTACACGACATGCGGAAAACATACTAAAACATCCTTCAGGGAAATTCTATCTGACAAATACTCGTTAGTTAACATTTACAAAAGGCAAACATCTCATTACTTTCATCTCACGTAATTTAAACTATACGCGCTCGATATGGTAGACCTTATTTGTTAACTAATTTTGGAATATTTCAACGTTTTGTATAAATCTGTCAAAGCACAGACATAAGACGTTATATTGCAAAGTACAGAGTTTGACATTCCCTATTTGTTCACTCTGTTCATAATAGAAGACAAAATTGAAGATGTTATGCGATTTGTTGGACAATGTGGAATATTGTTACAGTTCATATAAATCAGTCTTAGTACAGACATAAGAAATAAGAAATATCGTAGTTCAGAATCCAGAGTTTTAACATTGCCTATTTTTCCAGTCTATTTATGAGATAAGACAAAATTGGGAATGCCAAAAAATCTAATGATTGTGATTTGTTGACCAATTTGCAATGCTATTATTTAAACACACATACATATTTGATGAACTATGCACTAAACTGTCCATTAACTAGAGCAATGCGAAAATTAAGACCGCATTTGGCCACTCGACTATAACAACAAACCAAAAAGATTGCGCAAATACCCATTTCTTACTTCATCGAACAATACCTGTTAAAGGTTAATATATGGAGAAAAGGTATGTCTATAGTGTAAAAATGTAGTTCTCTAAAGGAGCTGCAAATAAGTAAGGTCCTGTATAGCCCGTCGACGTTTCGAATCGTTCTGACAACTTTATTGGCACAAAAATACTGTACTAGCCAAGTTACAATACACCCGGGTACATACTTTACTGACCTTATGTTACACACGCTCGTAAATTTACATAAGAGGAATTATGCCAAACTATTGATCTAGACAATGATGCCAAGTAGAAGCACCAATGTCAATGTTTATGGCGTGTGTTGCAAGCATTGTACAGCAGAGCTATCGCTTGTCTCGTAATTCATAAACCATAAAATCACCAGGCATGTTGTTGTTGTTTTCATTCTATTACGCTATTGCCGTAGCAAAATGGTCTCTCTGTACTTTGGTAATACTATCTTGTGATCTCTCGTTGTGATTTGACCTGTGTATGAAGCGTTTCTATCAAAACAGCTAACTACCTTATACTACTGATTGAGCAATTCGTTCGTACTTTGTACACATTGTAATACAAGGCAATATCACCTGTAGTATAGGTATGTGATCCACAAGCATCACAATCGCGACTCGCGGCGCACATTGAATCATGATATATGAATATGCACCGAGTCATTAGTTTTCTGCACTAAGTATTTGCCAGGATGCGATATATAGTTGATTAATGATTTAATAATGGAGAAATTATGATCGCAGACAAAGAAAGATTATAACTGAACGGTTAGGGGCAGGAACCTAAGCACGATATAAGACATACCACAGTGACCGGGCATCACTGATCAATATCGAAGAATATTGGATGGCTTATATTTGATCTTATTCCAGCCATAAGTAAAGAATTATACATCATAAACACCGGGGACAAACGTTTACTGAATTTATTGGGAATCTAACATGGTATGGGGAAAGCAAATTTACATAAAAAACATATGCCAAACTCTTGAACTAGAAAATGATGTCAATTAGTGGTACCAATATCGCAGTTATGAGCTTGTGGCGTGTGTTCCAATCATTGTGTAACAGAACAATCTTCGTCTTGAAATTTATTAACCATAAAATCACCTGGCCTGTTGTAATTGTTGTTGTTCCATTACGCTATTGCCGTATCGAAATGGTCTCTCTGTACTTCGGTAATACAGCTTTCGCTATGTGCTTTGGCCTGTGTATGTAGTGTTTCCTATTACAATAGCTAACTACCTTATTGTTAATGCTCATGTTGCAACAAATACCATTTCTCAAGGAGTCTAAGTATGCTACATGTGACAACTATTTGGACACTGTTTGTGACGATTCCCATTACATTTCATTTTTGTCTGCATTGAGGAAACAGACGTATTTCCTACATTAGAACTTTCTCACCAAGTCCTATTCAGCAGGTTGTAAACATTATCAAGACCACCGAGCCAAAAACATAACGTGAGCAATACAGCAGGGCAATGTCCCAGTTATTTCCTGGCACACCATTTTTGCAATGGGTGCAACTATGCGCGTATACAAACCATTTCACATGGTATGATCGTACGTTGTTTCATTCATTGTGAAACTAGGTCATCCTGCTCTTTTTCCGCGGGGAGTGATTCAATTTTCCGTTAGGCTATGTATGGGCATTGTTCCGTGTAATTGTGTTATGTTGTGATGTTACTTCTTTCGGTGCTCGGTTGGTTACTGTAGGTTGAGTGCAGCCCTCACTGTCCGATTACCACATATATTTTTGATGCGATAGTCGAGTTGTCATACGCGTTCGTACTTCACATTGCTAAGCGACGTTACCGAACTATATAGGTATATGATTCACAGACTTAGGAATCCCTTCTCGTGGCGAATTAAGAAAGATGATATATGAATATGCACCGAGACATTAGTTTTCTGCACCGAATGTTTGCCATGAGGCGATATATAGTTTATTACATTCGTCCCTCGTCAGACGTAGTGTCACTAATACAAGGTACTTGTGTCCACACTCATAATGATATCGACATTATGATCGTAGACAAAAATAGATTTTAACTGAACGGTTTAGAGACAGGAACCTCTGCCGGGTATAAGACATACCACAGTGACCGGGGCGTCATTGATCAATATCTGAGGATATTGGATGGCCTAAATTTGATATTATTCCTGCCATAAGTAAAGAATTATCCATCTGAAACCCCAGGAACATTTACTGAATTGATTGGTAATCTAACACTGTATGTGGAAAGCATACTTAAACATCCTTCAGGGAAATTTCTATCTGATAAATGCTCTTTAGTTTGCATTAACATAGGGCAAGCAGCTCATTAATCCATCTCACGTTATGTACCACGATACGCGGTCGATCTGCTCTACCTAATGTTTTGACCAATTTGGAATATTTAAATATTTCGTATAAATCAGTCTAAGCACAGACATAAGACGTTTTATTGCAAAATACTGAGTTTGACAGCCCCTATATTGTCAGTCTACTCACAATAGAAGACAAGTTCGGGAATGTCAAAGCTCTTATGTTTTGTGATGTGTTGGCCAATTTTCACACCGTACAACCCGCTAAGTAGATGGCAGGTTGGTTGTGTAAGGCAGTTCGAAGCTCGTTTTGTGTTTTTCGACAAGGGTACGTATTTATTATATTTTGTGTGTTTTTCGTTGCCTTTGGGAATGATCACTTATATGTGTCGTTAAAGCGATGAATAAAAAATTAGTACATACAATTTATGTTCCCAGAAATGCCATATAACTCGAGAAAACAGTTTTTATGTGCGCGGTGTTTGCAAAAATGGTGAAATTATCGCCTTTTACATTAAATACTCGACTTATTTCGTGGTTTGGAACAATTCGAAATAATTGGATAATAACTTCAATCCTTCCTCAATAGATCTGTCGTTTCAGTTTCGTGAAATGAACATTTTCTGTGAAGATACAAAGTTTTTAATTCAACGAGGTATCAACAAAATGCTAAAGAAGCTGGCAGTTCCGATTTTTGAATACTAACGTCTAGGGCAGTTTGCAACAGTTCAATGCTAACGTAGAGGCAGGTCAATACTAACGAAGAGGCAGTGACACAAATTACTTTATAGGGATATTTGACCCCTTAGGATGATTTGAATGCTATAAATGCTATCCAGATTCATACCTGTCTGTATTCCACATCCGTTTCATCAAGTACCACCCGCATCTTGTGTTTTTCACATTATTTTCGGTAAACATGATTTAGATACAAAACCCAGCATTAAGCAATCACTGATTGTTTTAACAATAAAGTTAAGTTAATCAGTCATAAATTACAAATATTTCTTGAAACATGCATCTTATAACAGTTCGGTATCACATGTATATGCCCCCTCCCTCTAACGTTAATCATGTGACATTATTATCATCATTCCTTGCGAAGTTGCGTACCCTTAATGACGTCATCACTAAGCAAGATTGTTTATAACATCCGGGCGGCGGAGAAACAACGAGTCGTGGCATAATTTCATTAAATATACTATATCACTTGACTTAATGAAAGAACGCGTATTTGGATTTTATGTTATTGGACAATGTTGAAATGGTCTCTGCGATGATACCTGGCATACTATGTGTCAGTTTGTTCTTGTCCATTGTTTGTGGAGAGGGAATGGCGAAGTTAATTTTAGAAGCCGATGCCTGACAACAACCTTTTTCTTCACAACCTTCGATAATTTGACCAATATTTCTTGGGCCAGCCATAAATCTTAGGAATTTCCCTTTAAACAGTCTGTATCCTACTTCACAAAACTCTCTGGTCTCTGGCGGATGTAACGCATTTGTGACGTATTAGTACATGAATACCAACCTACAATGTCCAGAAATAAAAAAGAAGATAATCAATATTATCATTAGGAAACTGTTCATTAAGTACAAATGTATTAAATTACACCACTTTTTGTATGTTTCCAGTTGTCCACTATCCTTAAGACTTTCTAAAACAGCTGGAATAGACTTCATCAATTGTGAGATTTCGTCTGGGGTGCACTCTTTGTTAACTATCAGAATCATTAATGACTGACCCGATATCCATTTCAGATAAAAGTTCTACAACATCATCATGTATATGACATTCAATTACATATATTTTCACTATTCTTTCAGAGTTATCGTATTTAACTGGTATGTTTTAATAGCTTAGTTTTTTTACTCCGATCTTCGTTTCTGTAAATACCGACTCGTGTCACCCGTCACAAAAACCTCACCTTCACATGGTATTATGTATTCATAACTTTTTGTTCTATAGCCAACACGGCCGGATTTGGTAGCATTTATACGGGTCCATCTCTCATTACTGTGATTAAACCTGAGAAGAAGAATAAAGATCAGAAATTTGATCTTGAAATGCTGAAACAATAACTGTTGCAATTTCAAAACATGTTGAAAAGGGATATCTCATTGTGTAAGACGATACCCGAAGCGCCCAATATAGAAAGCTATGTATACACATGTTAACTCCTGTTTGTCATTAATAAGCACATACTAGAAAGCGAAAATTGCCAACCTTAGCGATTACGAGGTATGTTATATATCCAATTGATCTACTTGACTAAAATGTCGTTAAGTAGGGTGGTACTTGATGAAACGGATGTGGAATACAGCCATGTTTAAATCTGGATAGCATTTATAGCATTCAAATCATCCTAAGGGGTCAAATATCCCTATAAAATAATTTGAGTCACTGCCGTCGTCGATAGTATTGACCTGCCTCTACGTTAGCATTGAACTGTTGCAAACTGCCCTAGACGTTAGTATTCGAAAATCGGAACTGCCAGCTTCTTTAGCATTTTTTTGATACCTCGTTGAATTAAAAACTTTGTATCTTCTCAGAAAATGTTCATTTCACGAAACTGAAACGACAGATCTATTGAGGAAGGATCGAAGTTATTATCCAATGATTTCGAATTGCTTCAAACCACGAATTAAGTCGAGTATTTAACGTAAAAGGCGATAATTTCACCATTTTTGCAAACACAGCGCACATAAAAACTGTTTTCTCGAGTTATATGGTATTTCTGGGAACATAAATTGTATGTACTTATTGTTTATTCATCGCTTTAACGACACATATAAGTGATCACTCCCAAAGGCAACGAAAAACACACAAAATTTAACAAATACGTATCCTTGTTGCAAAACACAAAACGCGCTTCGAACTGCCTTACACAACCAACCTGCCATCTACTTAGCGGGTTGTATGGTGTGATTTTGAATATTTCAACATTTCGCATAAATCATTCTTTAGAGACAATGTCATAAGACAGTATGTATATTGCAAAATACTGAGTTTGACATCCCCATTTTTTCTGTCGATTCACAATAGAAGACAAAATTGGGTATGCCACAAATATTTTTTTTGTGATTTGTTGGTGAATTTGGTATCTTTCAACAAATATCGTATAAATCAGTCTAAGCACATATGAAATTATATTGCAAAATACAATAGTTTTGACATTCCCTATTTTTCAATATATTTTCACAATAGAAGACAAAATAGGTTATGCTCAAATGAGTACTATCCAGCGGAATTACATAGAGCAATGCTAAGTTTAGGAACGCTTTTGACAACTCAACTATCGCAGCAATCCCAAAAGATTGCGCAAATACCCAGTTACAATGAGACTACAGTACACAGCACCAGTTAAGGGTTGGTATATGGAGAAAGGGCTGCATATAAAAGTAGAGTTTTATAGTGAAGCGGCGAAAATGTAACGTCCTGTATAGCCCGTCTGTATAGCCTGACAATGTATCGAATCGTTCTGATAACTTTATTGGCACAAGAAACACATTACTAGCCAAGCTACAATACGCTCGGGTACATACTTGACTGATGTTGTGTTACACACGATCGTAAATTACATAAGAATATATGCCAAACATATGAACTAGACAATGATGTTAAATAGTGGTATAGTTTATAGCCATAGTTTGTGGCATGTGTTGCAATCATTGTAGAGCAGAACCTATCACTCGACTTATATTTATTGACCATAAAATCACCAGGACTGTGTATGAAGCCAACTACCTTATTGTTAATGCTCTAATTCCTGAACATTTTGCAACAAATGCCTTTTTTCATGGCGTATGAGTATGATACATGCGGTAACTATTTGCAAACAGTTCGTGACGATTCCCATTACGTTCCGTTGTTGTCTGTGTTTATGAAACAGACGTGTTTCCTACATTGGAACTTTCTCATCAAGTCATAGTCAGCAAGTTTTAAACATTATCCAGACCATCGAGTTAAAACCATTACGAGAGCGAACCAACAGGGGATTTCCCGGTTATTTCCTGACATACCTTTTTACAGTGTGTGAGACTATGCGTATTCATTATGTCATATGAGCATACGCTGTTTCATCCAATCCCGGTTTATACGGCATATGGATTCAGATGTTACCTGTCTTAAGTGACAATTTAAATATAGCTTTTTAGTGTAGGTACTGAAATCAAGGTCAATTAGATGTGTGCCTAGCGTTCTGTTTCCCCGGATTCCTAACTACCTCTAAAACAAAAACCTTCGTCGAATATACCTTGTTATAACCCTTATCATATAATAAGCGGAAATAATATTCGATTGATCATTTCATTTGCTGCTCATGATAGTTAAGGCTTAAGATGTCTATCTAATTATATGTATGTTATTGGCTTGAACAATGCGCTGCCTGATCGGTACTATAACCCGTAACGCTTATCTGACAGGGCGAAATTTCATCCGATTTAGCTATCCGATTGCGTACACTCTCTCTATCTCTCATTTTGTGGAAATGTTAACTGTGACAGATATCTTAAAACGTAATCGTAATTCATCTACTTTATGTAATAATCAATATGTTGTTTACATTTCCAGACGAGAAATTATTGCTCTACAATCAGAAAATCTGGCCTTAGAAAAACAGCTCCTCGTCTATCAGCAATCATTGTCGAAAGCGATTGAAAAAGACAAAGACAAGAAACGAGACAAAACGGCGCCAAATAATGTTGTTGAAAAAGTTCGAGATCATCGTCTGACCGACAGAGTCACGCCCATTAACACACCTTCACACACGCCTACTGAACGGAAGACCTCTCGTGACGAGAGTGGTTACTACAGCGATAAAACTGGTGGATTCAACAATGGTAAAACAGGTACAGGACATAGTGAAAAGAATGTTAGTTATTACGACGAGACTACTGCTACTACTAAATCAAGAAAAGACACCGGTACGTCACATAGTGATAAGATGGGTAGTTATTATAATGACGTTCCTAAAACAAGAAAGGAGTCTGGCACATCACATAGTGAAAAAGTCAGCAGTTATTATGATGATACATCTACTCCTAAGTCGAAAAAAGAATCTAGTGTAACGCATGGGGACAAAGTCAGCAGTTATTATGATGATGTCCCTACTCCTAAGTCAAGAAAGGAATCTAGTGCAACGCATGGGGACAAAGTCGGTAGCTATTACGATGATACCCCTACTCCTAAATCAAGAAAAGAATCCAGCACAACCCATAGTCAACAGGTCGGCAGTTATTACGATGACACCCCTACTGCCAAAACGAGAAAAGAATCCGGTTCAGCACATAGTGAAAAGGTCGGAAGTCATTATGAGGACTCACCTAAGTCAAGAAAAGAATCCAGCACAACCCATAGTGATAAGATGAGTAGTTATTATGAAGATACTAGTACTCATAAAACAAGAAAGGAATCCGGTTCAACCCATAGTGATAAGGTCAGCGGTTATTATGAGGACTCTCCTAAATCAAGGAAAGAATCCGGCTCAGCTCATAGTGAAAAAGTCAGTAGTTACTATGAGGACTCTCCTAAATCAAGAAAAGAATCTGGCACAGCACATAAAGAAAATGTCGGTAGTTATTACGACGATACATATACGTCAAAATCGAGAAAAGAGTCATCACATAGTGATAAGACAGGAAGCTATTATGAAAATACTCCTAAATCAAGAAAGGAAACTGGTACAACACATAGTGACAAGAGCAGTTATTATGACGATGTTCCTAAATCAAGAAGAGGAGAAAATGCTTACATTGATGACACAGTCGGAACTGGCAGTGGTTATGGTGAGAGGACTGCCACTCCAGTGGATGCGTACGGTGACAAGGTTTATAGTGGCGGAGGTTACTTTGACAAAACCACTACTGGTGGCAGCGAGAAATGGGATAAAATGGGCAGCGGAAGTAGTTATTATACGGACATATACAGAACCACCGGAGTTAGTCCGTACAGTGACAGTGGATATCTGGACAAACATGCAGCCGGCAACTATGGTGACAAAGTAAGCAAAAGTAGTAGTTACGTTGACAAAAGTGGTTCATATGGTGATACAAGCAGTTACTATGATAAAAACACTGTGGCTGGGACTAATGGTGATAAAGTAACCGGTGGAAGTAGTAGTTATGGTGACAAACCGTCTAGAGGTACCGGTAGTCCGTACAGTGACAAAACGAGTAGAAATGGTAGTAGTGGTTATATTGACAAAACAATAAATTACATGGACAAAGCAGGTGGTTATTACGAGGATAAAATAACCGGTTCTGTCGGCTACGTTAAATCAAGTTCAAGTGGATATTGTAGTGACAGAACTGACGGCAATGGCCGCAGTGGCGATAAATCAAGAAGAAGTTCTGGCTACGATGATAAAGTGGACAAAGTTAGCAGCAGAGGCGCCTATGTTGAGAAATCGAGCAGTAGTGGATACCATAGTGATCGGTCAGAGAGAAGTTATTATAAAGAGAAGGTACCGACTGAATATTGTGATAGGCCACGCAGTGATAGGCATAGAAATGAAAGAAGACGAAGTTCACATAGAGATGGGCGTGAGAAAAGTCATGACAGATCATCCGCCTCATCGAATGACCGATTATCGTACCGATATCGATAGTCAAATGACAGTCCACCTGATATCGATTATCCAACGTCAAATTATCGTTCCATGATGCAATAATTGAATGACAGAATATCGTATTGATAACGATAATCAAACGACAGATCATTGTAACAATAACGATACTCTAATGACAGATTATAGTATCGATAACGATAACCGAATTACAGAGTATCGTACCGATATAATCGATAATCGAATGACAGACTTTCGTACCGATATCGATTATTAAATGACAGACTATTGTATCGATACCGGGAATCGAAAGACAAACTGTCGTATCGATTATCAAACAACAAATGATGGTATCGATAATTGAATGACAGAATATCGTACTAATAACAATAAAATAATAACAGACTATCGTACCGATAACGATTATCGAATGACAGAGTATCGTACCGGTATCGATAATCTGACTATTTATCCAGCCTGGTGTTTAGAATTGTGTTACTATAACCAATGCCTTACAAGTGCTATGTACATTTGTATTGATGAGATTTCGCTTGCTTAGAATGAAAAGGTCGTAAATACAAGAGAAATCGACATGTTCAGAAAACAACTGTCATAAAAGTACTCGTTACTTATGGTAAAACAAGCTGTTTCAGCTTCAGTTTGGTCAACATGACAAGTTCTGATTTTCATTAAAATAGGTTTATAGGAAGCGCCTTGTGATTATGATTTTAAATATGAATCAGTTTTATAACGTCGTTATTAGTGCTTACGACCTTCTCATTCTAAGCCAGCGAATTAATGAAATATTGTATATGAGCCAGTACTCAGTTTGCTTAGATAAAGGAGGAAAAATTGGACTTAGGGTCGAATTTGATCCTAGAAATAATGATGAAACTCACCCCTAATCGTTGAAAGTCATTACTTATAGCCTGTTCATGTTTATGTTAATATGTATTTGCACATTTCGTAATTGTTATCCATTGTTGTTAATACTCTCCGATTGTTGTCTGGACATGCATTCACGGACTGCACTGTCTGAGTATGCTTCAGCACAATTTAGTCTATGCATTACCCCAGGGTCCCAAGATAATTTTATCTAGATACCCTGATTACCCTTAAACGTTGAATACAAACAGTTTCTATGCACAATCCTATATTAAACATTTTAAATGATCACGTGGTATCTGCCACTGCCAGGGGCGGTATTCACAAAGCATCTTAAGGACGAACTTAGTCTTTTCTTAAAGTCCTAAAATTTCCTTACAAGTATCCGGATTTTTCTTACAGTCCTATAATTTCCTTACGTGTATCAGGAAAACCAAGATTATAATTTATTTTGTACTTAGCAGTAGTATAGTACGCTGGCTACCTTCCCTACTTTGCCCGGTTACGCGTGGCTGAATTCGGTCACGACCTTGACCTCGCTGTGAGCATTAGCTACAATAATCACACAGTAAACATGTGTTATACTTTGTTTATTGGGAACTGTGTGCTGCTCATTTTTAAGTTAAGTCAAAATATCTAAGTTTTCCTTTAAGATACTTTGTCAATACCACCCCGGACCCATGTATTCCATGTACTTCTGTATTTTAACAGTATGTTATGTAATATACTGAGCGTCAAAAGTTTCGCAAACGAATTAAAAATTCAAAATTTTTAAATGGTTAACTCGAAAGAACTTTTTACTGACACTGTCTATTTGTGTACAAATAGTGTTCATGTTGAACCCATTTCCGTTGGCCTCCGTAACACTTGAATGATCACACCATCACAAATGGTAAAACGTCTATTCAAGCGCGCAAGAAAGGATTTTTCATTTTCGACTAAATTTCCACTTCCAATTTACTTGATACATGTCTGTGATACGAAATACAAAAATAGTTAGTCAAAATAGTTTGCAATGTACGCTACACTTGATGGCAAAAATTGACAAATGTGAACAAAATCGTGTATATAAAGGTCAAGAGGCCGGCGTTTCACTAAAAATACTTCGTGTCGGATACATTTGACATGTCTCTATCATAAAAAGACTGTTGCATTATATCCAACATACGGACCGTGTATATGACGTACCACGTGACAACAGGTCAAGGTCAATGCCGCTGACCTAGACAGGGAATGCTGCTATAATTATAGCACCAAACTCAATGGAATTGTTTTAGCTTAATCGTAGTACAACCGACATTAAAATTTATGGGGCACTTCCTTTTATTTTGCCTTTTTATGACCATTGTGCTGTTTCTTAAAATGTGACATTTCGTACAGTGTCTATTACGACATCCACACTTGTCTGTGGTCAAAGGGAGATTATTTTGGTACAATTACCGATTAAATTACCTCACTTTCACTGCAAAAACCGTAGTGATGCGTTTTTGTTCACAATTGTCAATTTTTGCAATTTTTTTAATTCGTTTGCAAAACTTTTGACGCTCAGTATATAACTTATACCGTGTTTTGGTACACGGTCGTATTTTTGTCATTTATTGAATTGCTGACTAAATCTTCTTACAAATACCGAAACGGCTACAAGTAACAAGTTATTGTTAACACATTACCAGTGGTTTACAGAACAAAAAGTTTGAAAGAAACGCCATTTGAGAATGAGACGTCTTAATGGAAAATGTCGTATCTATCTGTTTTAGGACATTCCAAATATCTGCAAATTCGTTTAAAAACTGTCAGCATATAATAATCGAATTCAATCCAAGGAATGATGATGAAATGTACACAAGAGTCTAATAAATAGCATATACTAGTAATAATAAAAGCAGGCAATAGTATTTGGGTTGTCCTATAGATACAAAAATAGTTTGCGGATTGAAACGATAAATGGTATTTACTCTAGAATTAATATATCAAAAGCAAGAAGAAAATGTCTCGACTATATTGATCATCTCGTACTATAGGGCATATGCCTTGATAGGATAGTGTACATATACTGCCATGTTGCTCAAGACTGTTGATGTTAAATTCATTCATGTTTTTTTTCGATTTTATTTTTATTCCAACTTACAATTTACTCAGTGTAAAGAACATTCACCGATGTTAGGTCCTCATTGATTGCGTTGAAGACCTTCATAGGGCCTGATAATAAGCAATCATTCTCAAACCTTAAAATCCGAGAATAAAGGCCTGAAACTACATTTTGCAATATCAACAAAGAAGAAAAAAAATCTGTATTTGAATAAAGACCTGAAAGCAGGGAAAGATCTGAAACATACAAGGCCTGCTACGTTTACTGGGTATGGAACAGAAACATTCATTAAAAAAAGCATTTTTAACAAAATGCCTCCTTCTCGCACATTCGGAGATCTGGATTTGACACACATGGCAAATCTGCTTGTTTATGTATGAGTTCCATATCGCTTGGTTGGGGTTCAGTTCACTGCCAACAATTTAAATTGAGGTAAATCTGTTTATCACCTGTGAAGGTCAAGCTTGGCTGATAATCATATCTTCAATTAAAATTGTTAACGTATGGAAGTTGAAATTTCTATGGACTTATTTGGTATACACAGCATAATTGTCAAGCCCAATCACTTATGTAGTTATGTGTTACCTTTTCGTAAAAAAATCATGTTATTACTTCACTGTGTGAATTCACATATATATGCATACTTGTAATCATGTATTTCTTTACAAGTTTAATAAAAACGCAAAATGTTCCAAGCTTTAGTTTTCAATGTGAAAATTCCTGGATGTACTGAACCGTTTAGTTAGGTGTGTTACTATGCATCGTCAAAGTTCCAAGAAATAGTGTCATTGAACCTAGTTACCATGTAACATTGATCTTTGAAACAATTACATTGACCCTGGCAACTATGAACAATGAATATTGACCTTGGCAACCATAAACATTGACATCGACCCTGGCAACCATAAACAATGACATTAACCCTGGTAACAATAAACAATGACATTATACCCGAAAACTATAAATAGATAAAGGGAAAACAGTTGTCACTGTATGTAGCAAAGTATGTGCCTTTTCTTTTTAGTATGTTCCTTTACGTGCTCTGCTGATTCGATTGAGTGCTGTCTGATTTTTCATTATATTTTGACCTCAACATGTTTCTCTTTCAGTGGCAGCAGGTCCCATGATTCTCAACTGTACTAGTAACAAATTGCTTAGAAACAGTAGCATTGACCTTGGTTATCATAAAGCAGTTTCATTGTCTAGATAAGCATTGGCCTTGGAAATCATAAAGCATTCACTTGGATCCCAATAACCAGCAACCTCGAACCTGATGGTCATGATAAGAGAGCTAACACCTTTGTTTCAAAACAGACCTTAATGATATATCGCTGGCTTAGATTTAGGTCGTAAGATAGATATAGGTCGTTAGACTGATACATATTTAACAACTATTTTCATGAAAATTGGAACGTGTCATGTTGTACAAAACATGGAATTATATAGACAAGCAAGGCTCGTCTTCACCGCATTACCAAACTGGAGATGAAAAGTAAGAGTAATTTGTTGACAGTTTTTCTTGTTTTCTCAGCTTATCGATTTTGTACCGTCTCATTTTAAGCCAGTGATATGGATGTGAGTATTTAATCAACTCTTGTCAAGGACAAGCAATGAAGGTTACACATTCTTGGAAGTGTGCAAATGGCATTCGGTATTGGTCTGCAACATGTATTCTGTACCAGTATAACTATGCATCTCTTACAGTGAAGATAGATAATAGGGGCGTTTTTGTTGTCAGTATACAATTTCCTACAAATATTAACAGCGCTAGATCGATCAAACCTGCTCCTGTTCGTAACAAGTAATTGCAAGGAGTACAGAAGTCCCCTACTGGTTTAAACTTATTTTGAATTGTTTTACCCCAATTTTTGGCTGAATAAGAAAACAAACCATGTTTCATAAACCTAGTTTGAAAACTGTTTTGAGTTATCTCAGGACCCAGATGGACAGACAGACTTTCTAATGGAGGGCAAACCTATAGACCCCTTATAGGACTCAGCCAGGTTGAATGAGAATGGCCTGCATAATATAAATACAGATTGTGCTGGATAACACGTTCCCTTTCCATCATTCAAAGAATGGCAGGTGACATAAAAACAAACAGCAAGATAGGAAGCAAACATTTTAATATAAATATATCACATTACTAGCCAGACTCCAATATTTCACAAAGAGTTTCGTTGCTTACCTAATATATTTCAAACATAATGAGCATTTCTAACAAGACAGCAATAATTACCTACAAAATATACACACACATTTCATTAAACATTATTCATTAATCAAACATTATATACATACAAATGAAATACATGCAATGGCGAAATGATTTTATTTACAAATGAGTTTTTATATTTTTGCGTTTAACTGAGACAGATGAAACAATTTTGTAAACACTTTCAGATATCTTTCTAATACTATCCAGAACTTTGGTAAGGGTTGGGTTTTTCCAAACTTGTGGAATGGGGTCTAGACCTTAGGGTAAGTATTGTCTCTACTACCCACTATGGTCTAGACCATTTACATGGGAGAAAAATATATGGGTATTCTAATAACATTGGAACTGATTTTTTAGTCCATTTTAGGTAACAAGAGCTGTCACTAGACAGCGCGCTCGACTATTCGCAGCCATTTGTCAGAAAAAATATAAGTTCAAAACAGGCCATTTAAAATTTGTATTATATTGAAACGTGAGTTACGCTACTTAGTTGACTACATGGCAATGAAAATTAATGTACAATGGTTGTTGAGGCATGGCAATTATCTCAACACTGGACTATTAACAAATATTTGTCAGTGAAAATGATTTTAAGACTTCAAGCGGCACTGTACTCTATTCAAGAAATGTGTATGTAAGAGAATTGTATACATCCACTGACATAACAAAGTTTCTACAAAATAATCATATGAGTAAGATATGATTTGTTAAAGGAGTCAATTTTAAAACAATGGTGACAAATTAAAATAATAATGTAGAGGATACAGTCATGTAATAAATCAGTGATGAGTTTAAAGTAGTTTAGTAATTATTTTTAGTATTGAATACAATACCATGCCAAACAACACAAGTTTGATATCCTCGCTGGATAGACAAAACCTCGTATCTCAGGTTTGTATGAGCGGGGAAACAGGAGACCGTTTTGCTCCTTATGTCAAAATATCGTAGCTCTGCACCAATCATTTTCTTAGATATACGTCATATGACACATTCAAAACCTCGCACCCATTTATTTTTGGTAACAAAATGTGAGATCAAATGTCAAATTCATCTACAGTTTCGGGTGAGATACAACCTTTTGACACATAGATACAACCTTTAGACACAGAAAAAAGGCAAACACCTATCACTGTCTAATGGAGTTATTACAATTGACCAGTACCATTGACTAATGATGATAAACAAGTATTATAAGTTTCAATGCAATATCATAAATAGTAACTAAGATATGGCGTGAATAGAACTTGCATGTAAAACTTGAACCAATAAACTCCTATGTTAAAAAGGGGCATAACTGAAATAAAAACAAGAGCTGTCACTAGACAGCGCGCTCGACTATTCGCAGCCATTTGTCAGAAAAAATATAAGTTCAAAACAGGCCATTTAAAATTTGTATTATATTGAAACGTGAGTTACGCTACTTAGTTGACTACATGGCAATGAAAGCTAATGTACAATGGTTGTTGAGGCATGGCAATTATCTCAACACTGGACTATTAACAAATGTTTGTCAGTGAAAATGATTTTAAGACTTCAAGCGGCACTGTACTCTATTCAAGAAATGTGTATGTTTAAAGGGAATTGTATACATCCACTGACATAACAAAGTTTCTACAAAATAATCATATGAGTAAGACATGATTTGTTAAAGGAGTCAATTTTAAAACAATGGTGACAAATTAAAAAAATAATGTAGAGGATACAGTCATGTAATTAATCAGTGATGAGTTTAAAGTAGTTTAGTAATTATTTTTAGTATTGAATACAATACCATGCCAAACAACACATAGGTGAGATATGGTTTGAATGTAACTTGCATGCAAAACTTTAACCAAGGAAAGTCTAAGTTAAAAGGGGCATAACTCGAATAAACTAAAAATGGAGTTATTACAATTGACCAGTACCATTGACTAATGATGATAAACAAGTGTTATAAGTTACAATGCAATATCATAAATAGTAACTAAGATATGGCATGAATAGAACTTGCATGTAAAACCTGAACCAATAAACTCCTATGTTAAAAAGGGGCATAACTGAAATAAAAAAATAATAGAGTTATTGCCCTTGACTGATACCATTGACTGATGATGGTAAACAAGTGTTGTAAGTTTCAATGCAGTATCATGGATAGTAGCTGAGATATGGTCTGAATGAAACTTGCATGCAAAACTTTAACCAAGAAAATTCTATGTTAAAAAGGGGCATAACTCAAATAATAATCATAATAGAGCTATTACCCATGACCAGTACCATTGCCTTATGATGGTTAGTAAGTGTTGTTAGTTTCAATGCCATAGCACAGATACTATTTGAGATATGGCCTTATTAGTAACTTGCATGCAAAACTTTAACCAAATTTTCTAAGTAAAAAAGGGCCATTATTTGCATTAAATTCATGCAAGAGTTATCTAACATGGTTGATTACATGACAGGGAAAGCCAGTGCAAAGTTTCAATCCAATATATGCACTGGTTATTGAAATATAACCAAGGTTAAAGTTTTGCATGTAAAACTTTAACCATATGCAACGCCGACGCCGACGAACAAGTGACTGTAATAGCTCTCATATTCTTCGAATAGTCAAGCTAAAAATAATGAGTTATTGCCCTTGACTGTTACCATTGACTGATGATGGTAAACAAGTGTTGTAAGTTTCAATGCAGTATCATGGATAGTAGCTGAGATATGGTCTGAATGAAACTTGCATGCAAAACTTTAACCAAGAAAATTCTATGTTAAAAAGGGGCATAACTCAAATAATAATCATAATAGAGCTATTACCCATGACCGGTACCATTGCCTTATGATGGTTAGTAAGTGTTGTTAGTTTCAATGCCATAGCACAGATACTATTTGAGATATGGCCTTACTAGTAACTTGCATGCAAAACTTTAACCAAATTTTCTAAGTAAAAAAGGGCCATAATTTGCATTAAATTCATGCAAGAGTTATCTAACATGGTTGATTACATGACAGGGAAAGCCAGTGCAAAGTTTCAATCCAATATATGCACTGGTTATTGAAATATAACCAAGGTTAAAGTTTTGCATGTAAAACTTTAACCATATGCAACGCCGACGCCGACGAACAAGTGACTGTAATAGCTCTCATATTCTTCGAATAGTCGAGCTAAAAATAATGAGTTATTGCCCTTGACTGTTACCATTGACTGATGATGGTAAACAAGTGTTGTAAGTTTCAATGCAGTATCATGGATAGTAGCTGAGATATGGTCTGAATGAAACTTGCATGCAAAACTTTAACCAAGAAAATTCTATGTTAAAAAGGGGCATAACTCAAATAATAATCATAATAGAGCTATTACCCATGACCGGTACCATTGCCTTATGATGGTTAGTAAGTGTTGTTAGTTTCAATGCCATAGCACAGATACTATTTGAGATATGGCCTTACTAGTAACTTGCATGCAAAACTTTAACCAAATTTTCTAAGTAAAAAAGGGCCATAATTTGCATTAAATTCATGCAAGAGTTATCTAACATGGTTGATTACATGACAGGGAAAGCCAGTGCAAAGTTTCAATCCAATATATGCACTGGTTATTGAAATATAACCAAGGTTAAAGTTTTGCATGTAAAACTTAACCATATGCAACGCCGACGAACAAGTGACTGTAATAGCTCTCATTCTTCGAATAGTCGAGCTAAAAATAGCATTATTTTAAAGACAAAATCCCTGACATTATCAAGGCAACGTCTCTATTAGGAAATGTGAAAATAAGTACATATACTATATCCATCTACTAGCATCTATATATATTCAATGCACTATTTAATTATCAAAATATTTCTACAAAAAGACAAAATTTAATGTGAAATGTTATTAAAATGTTATATGAATAGCATGAATAAGAAAATTAACCACCAAACATGTATAAATTAAGATGTATCCTTAATTTATTTACTTGACGATGTTTCGTCCCTATTACATGAATGGCACACAGCTGTTAGAATAATGGCATTACAGATATTAGCGCATGTCACACATGATCAAAACCAAAACCACAAATGAAACAAAAACTAGTTTTTAAACAAATAGATTTATTCCAACATAGACTTTGAAAAAATGTACATGAAAAAAAAAACCATGACTGGTACAATTGGTAAAAGATTTGTCATGGATATAACAATTGACGTGTAATTGAACTTGTTTTTTAGAACAGTAAAAAATCGTACATGTCCAGATTTATCTACTATTTATTCAGCAGTACAGTCAATTCAATAAGTAATACTTTATGATCACATTAAAAAAGCAGGGAATAAAGGTACACCCAGTTAAACCTAGATAAACATAGTTTACCTGACAGACAAGCTTATGTTTATAACTGTTCTCATTTAACTTTGAACAGACTGTAACTAGCACCTTTGTTGTGCATGTTGATGGATGAGCATAGTTTTATGATTACTTAATTAATCTGTTGGTACTCAAAATTTTATTTGAATTATTTTTACAAGGTGATTGAATAAAGTGCATTCATTTTGTATGAGCTAAAGCTTTTTAAAAAAGGGTAAACAGATTTTGGATGACACCAAAGTTTCCAGATGAAGGATTATAGAATGACCAAGGTCACAATGTTTTAAACAACATGATAAATGGTTAAACATTTCACAGCAAAATTATGAATGAATGATACAAGTACAGAATAGCACCAACTCCTACAAATTACAAACAATGAAGTACTGGCATCCAATATACAAAATCGTCATCATCAAGAACACACATATTTTTACTGATTACAATATTTATGGTTAAAGTTGACAAAACTTACATTTAGTTCAAGTACAAAAATACTTCAGAAAATGTCAGAACGATGACTTCCTATATCTCAAAAGGCATCTTTCAAATGTTACATAATACTAAAGTTTCCGGATGATGTGAAGCAACATAACTGTTGAAATTCAGACACTTCCAACTTAAAGATAACTTTTAAGATTGATGTAAGTGTTTTGATAGAACAATTCTGTGACTCAAAATATACAATATGATAAATATGGACAGCAACAATTACAAAAGTTCAGGCATAGAAAGGGTATTAATGTAAAGTTAAATATAGTTTTATTTATAAATCACAAACATGTAATATCACAGATCAGATTTTCCAATGCATTAAATAAGAGAAGAGATTTTAACACATAAACGTATGTCTACCACAAAGGGCCATACCTTTCGTAAAAATCATCTGACTAAAATTTCCTTAGTCTACATACAAGAGGAGGCTAGATTCCTAGTAGACATGTTGAGTTTCGCAGAAATCCTACTAAGACAAAAAATATCTTGTTTACGCTACTGGCATTGAAAAAAAAGGTGGGTAGGTAGGGAATAATTTTTTTAGAAAAAATACTCATTTGACCTATAAGTATTTCATGTTATTAAAGAATGCTCACCGTAAAAATGAACGAAACAATGAGTCAGATTAGTGATGTTGATGATTAAATTATTTACAAATGATAATAATATCAGCACTAAAATACTAGTTTTTAAAGGGAGATTCGCAAGGGTGTCCGTAAAAGTAGGTTAAATTGATCTTACATATTTTAAGATCTGAATCAATACCTCAGTATCTCATCAAAATGATTTGACTTCAATAGTAAAAACATTGAGATTGTTATGTGAGCATGCATCTTTAATCCATCAGATTCACTTGTAAACAGGCAACAACTACTTCTAATCAGAAGTGTTGCCATTGGGCAGACTAGTATACCCCTGCCGGCAAAAGGTCATATTTCAGGCAAAAATCACAGCACAAATTCCTTCCTTCATGCACATCTACATGTTAAGGTTGTTGTTTTATGGAAGGAAATCTGATAAAAGCTGTAGGAGTTGCGTTTTCAAGAATCCATCTACAGACAGACAAGCTGAAAACAGTAAACCCCCTTACAACATACACAGTGCAGGGGTAAAAGTAACAACAATAATGCGATGTTTCCACTGCATAGGCTCACAGTCAACTATGTATACATGTCTGATAGTGGTTTCAGATCTAAGTTTATATAATTGTCAAAAGAAAAGTATTAATTGAGATCAATATTCTTTGTAGGTTCATTGTTTCACCATGTCAAGGGCATTCATCTTCATCACTATAAGAGCATAACACATCCAAGCTGTTTATAGCTATAAGAGCTGACACATCCAAGCTGTTTATAGCTATAAGAGCTGACACATCCAAGCCGTTTATAGCTATAAGACCATAACATATCCAAGTTGTTCAGCACTTCAATGGCGTAACACATGCAAGCCGTTCACAGTATAGTAAGGCCGTACCATGTCCAAGTTGTTTATCACTATTAAAGCATAACGCATCTAAGTTGTCTACCACGGCTAGGGTGTAACACATGCAAACCGTTCACTGTGGCAAGATTTGATATAACATACAATCAACGTGTCGCCATGATGATACAACTGGATGTCTTCCTGAGACAGAACCTGACAAAATCACAATAACACTATACATCACAATGATCACAGATCAGTTGGTAGGTTCTCGGCATTCAGCACAGGGGTTCCATTTGACTCAAGAGTAGGGGTTTTGACCCTTAATTTTTTTTCAAAAAAATGCACATTTCAACCATTCAGATTTGGTTTGAAGGGTCATTGTTGTTTTTTTGCCTATAAGATAATGTGCAATTGTGTTCCACTTATTTCAATTTTTTTGCACTTGTCTATAAAATGGTAAAATTTTATCAAAAATGACCCTCGAGATTCAAGAGCTGGTGGAACCCCTATCCCTAGCCACAATATCTTCACAGGAACTTAAATGCCATGTGGACTTAATCCAACACATTGATCACTGGTTAAAACAACAGCAGAACTACTACTAGTAATCCTAACACTATTGATGGCTAGTCAACGAACATACACCATTCAGTTTTAATGAGATACTTTCTCCTTTAGCACTCTTAAAGAGAAGAAGTTCTGAATAGTTGCCAGGCAACGTTGGTCGGAATTCAACTGGGAACCGGACTAATCTTTTCTTCCTGCAACAATACAAATAAACCAAGAATTAGAATAAGAAATAATATGCAATATAAGTGAAGGACAAAGAGCAACTACAGTGCCCACCAAAAATAAGTATACATATGTTATTTCCCCATTTCCTCGTCTGTAATAATGCTATTTGCAGAACTACAAAGCATCAATATTTTTAAGTGAATGAAGATTTTTGTTGAAAATGTGTAAAGACCATACATTGATTGCTAATGTAGATATAAAATATTAAGTTTCTTTTTCTTGCACGAAAGGTCACTTCTTCATATAAAGACAGAAAATTCAGCCCCTTTGACCCCATGGTTATCTTAGTTCAGATTTTTTCTTAATTCTATCACTTTTTTACTCATTTAGTAATTGTAGTTTCAGAAATTACTTTTACTGTGACCATCTGATAAACCGATATTGAATAATTTAACAAATTATAATTCTGCATCTGTAAAAAAGTGTATACCTTTTTTTGGTGGGCACTGTATATTAAGGTCATATACACACAATATCTGAGGTTTGTATGTTGAAACAGCTTTGAGTTTAAGCAATTTTAAAAATAAGATCATGTATACTATTCAAAAACAAGCAACTTTTGTAAAACACCTATACTCCCTAATAACCTAATGATCAATGTCAAACAAATGCTCTACTTCACCAAGGTGTAAATTGGTACCTGTGAGGGCAGTTTCTATTTCTGGGCCCTGTAGATCAATGTTAGCTGCCACACTCACAGGAGAGTAATAGTCTACCCTCTAGGCAGGTATTGTTAGATGTGTAAATGCAACACATAAGTATACAGATCTAAGTGAGACAGTGTTTTAAATCTGCTTTTTTTTAAATAGGTTTCAGCAGCTGACCTGAAGCTAAACATAAAAAAATTTGGTATGGCCTTACATTGGAAAACAAATTAGTGATTATAAGATTTAAGATACAATACTTACGCAACAGTGAAAGGTTTGGTAAATTTCAAATAAAATGGAGGCTGTGGTGGCATCACTGTGACCTAAAAGAACAAGCAGAAACATGTAATTAGGAATTGCATGCAATACAATAGTCCCCTACCTGGTTTTCAGGCTTTCAATGTTTCTGTTGCCATGGCAACCACAATTTTAATCTGAATAAAAAAATTAGATGTGCATAATTTCCCTATCCACATACCAAGTTTCATAAACCTAGCTTGAAAACTGTCATTTATTTTGTGTGCAGAAAGATCACGCTTCCTTATGCAGCAGATCTGGCTTTTTTAAATAATCCAGAATTGTAGAAAATCCAGTATTATACAGGGCTCGACACTAACGGTGGTCCGTTAGCCTGAGGCTACCTATATTCTCAAAGGACTACCTAGGTATCCAAGCTGGGTATCCCGTCGGGATATCTCAAAATTGACCCATCGTTTGTGTCGACCTCTTTATTTTGACCAATTAACGTAAATTAAATAATTAAAATAATCGTTTGCGAATGCAAAACGAAACCAGAAATTGCATCTTTCCTCTAATTAAATGTGCGTTGAGTCGCTCATGATCTTAGCCGACATCGCCAAATCCACATGGATTTTTTTATTCCTAGCATCATTGCTGGTTTTCGTCATTGATGGCGGTGAAGATCAACAGATAACATGGACCGTTGGTCTTCTAGGCATATTTGGTGGAAGGCCCGACAGAATGTAGGGCTGCGACGGTCCTTCTGTCCGACGCATTTTTGCTTAAGTTTCGCCAAAAATCGGCAAAGAAGTATGTGAAGAACTTCCGGAAGTTTACAATAGAAACAATTAGTTTGCAAGTGCGCATCAATGCACGCCTATTTTTAGAAACGTGTTTATTATAACAGCGACTATGATTGGTTCAGCGCATCCACGTGGTTTAATTAAGGTCAACTGCGCAAATGTTGCATGTAAACAACGACGACTCGTCTGAGATCTGCCGTGGGCAAAAATAAGCCGAGACGATGATTGGTTTAATATTGTTCGATCGGAATGATTCGTTTAATTTATTTTGGTAATATTTTACCGATATCCATTGATTCCCGCTCATTTTTAGCCTTAATATTAAGTAATTTAGTGTTTTTCATGATTAAGCATTCGTCCCCAACTATTTTCATACCCGATGTAAAAAAAATACGTAGACATCATCTCAAACATTCCTAGTTTGACCAATCTTATTAGTTTTAATTTTTTTAATTCTTATTTTGAAGATAAGAAAATCACATCCTTCTGGACACCATACCATGACTTTGACAGGTGTGTAGGACATTTTAATCATGTACCGAACGCCCCTTTGTGGCAAAGGGTAGCGGACCATACACTGTCTGTTTATACGGGTGGGGGTTTGTATTTTAGTACAATTAAAAGACATTGTATAAATGAGTCGACAAAAATGTTTTATGTACTAACATGAGGACTACCTATATTTTGCAAGGACTACCCCATTTTCTATGCTGGTAGTCCTACGGGCTACCTCCTGAAAAAGTTAGTGTCAAGCCCTGTTATATCATTTCATTCCCCAAGTTCCTGGCCCCAATCTCACGAAACATCTCAATTTTGAGATAAATCTCATCTCAAATATTGCCATGTGTCAATTAGGAAAGGAAGGATGGACCCATAATTACCATAAAAAACAGCAAATGCTATTCATAGTTTTTTCCAGTAGGTTTTTAATGAGTTGTAACTAAAGATTTATTAGATATTCAGGCTCTGATTTTGGCAAAATCTCAATTTGAGATAAGATTTATGCTTGAGATGCTTCGGGAGATTGGGGCCAGAAAGCAGCTTACCTGCACATCCTCACAATGACTGTTCTTCACGTCTGTTTTAAGGGTATGTTCTACATTAGGTGCTATAGTTGGGAACTTTAACACATCCTGAACTAAACGTAACTTGCTTAAACCCAGTCTGAAAAACAACAATATTTATAATAAAGAACAATATTCTATACAAAGCAACAAGAAATATTTAAATAAACACAGACTGATATGGGTGAAAGTTAAAAACCTTTGGTCTATCTTGATGTATCAGCACCTGTACTGTACTATATATTGCCAGTTATTGTCTAATATCATTTTCAAAGTTTCAACATCTTTTGCATCAAGTTTAAATACATTTAGCAAATGTTCACAATACATGAATATACATCACCGACAATTTGGCATTGTTTCAAATTCAAGTAGCAGTAAAATAAACAGGTAATTATGTACAAACCTTGGTAATAAGTTCTCCACTTCAGAAAGTGCTGGTCTAGCCAGTTTGTCTTCTGGACTATCCAAACACTACAAATATATTGTGCTACATTAGACAAGAATATCTTCTTACCATATTATTTTTATTCTAACTTATATTATAATAATAATGCCAAAGCCGAACTTAAAATAATCTGTTTCCCTTCCCAACCAAAGCAGATTTATAATGGGTACAACTGGATGGGGAGCGGTGGCCTATAGGTAGGGCATGCGCTTCATGATCGAGAGGTCCTGGATTCAACTCTCGTCTGCAGCACTGGTTAATTTCTCTGAGCAACAATAATCCACATGATCCACCAAGGTGTACATTGGTTCCTATGATGGCAGTGTCTATTCCTGGGCGCAGCATAATGATGTTGGCTGGTACACCCACAGAAGAGAAACAGTAGGTTTCATTTGGTAGCCCAACGACCTGGAAACAGCCCTCGAAAATTGGTAACTAAAATTTTAACTTATAATGAAAGGTTAAATACTATTCACTAATAGTATGAAACTACTCACATCTCCTGTTAAGTGAAGACGAATAAAGTCCTGTTCATTTGAGTTAACTTCTGACCTCTCGTAGTCCAAGGTTTTCAGATCCCAGTATTGAGAATATGTCCCAGGAGACTGTGGCATGAACTTCAGTGTTAGCTACAAATATACCAGTCAAACAGTTAGTACGAGGGTCATTCAATAAATTTGTGGACTGGACTCGTCATTTTAATACACATTGGCACAGAGAGTAACTAATTACATCACACTAAACAACAGCCTTTCTGACACAAGTGCAGAAAATTTTGCACGAAAATATGCATTTTTAAAGAAAATATGGCTAAAATAAAACTATCACCTTACCGCAACCACCACACAACGTAAATATATTCCGACGTCAGCGACGTTTTTGGCGTTTTGCTATTTCTCAAATGGTAAATCCGAAATTGAAGTATGTCATTAATATCGAATTAAACACAAATATTTAAGTTGTATATTATTAAATAGATCTACCACAACATTTTATGTATTCAAAGTTAAGGATTAAGCTGGACTTAATGGTTGTATGATAAATTGAAACGCATCGCACATTTTGACTGGTGTTCCCAAGTCAAACGTCCTTATGTTTTTAAATTTCGTTCAATCCCAGTATCAATTTTAATACCATGCTGCTCAGAAATTTGATTTTGTCACTAAAACACAGGGACACTGAATACTGCATCCTTTCCGTTTGCTCTCATTAGCAGCTTATGTATGTTTGTTGTGTATTTCCAAGACAAATGCACGATTTAATAGTTGCACGAATATCCTGGCGTAAAAATTTCGGTATTTTGACGTAACTGAAAACGTGATAGGCATAGATCAAATACTTTTCAATTCAATCTCAAACGTCCAAACAACTTAATAATTTCACAAAATATTATGATAATATCTTGCAATAATCTGTCAAACATATGGAAATGTAAATTAAATAATTTGGAATTTATAACTAGTTGAACGAGTGAAAAGGATACGTTACGTCGGTCGGGGGTGGTTGCGCGTTACTATGGTAATACAACGGCTGGTCACATGCTACTGTGTTGCATAATCAGAGATAAATTTGTATCTATGGTAGGTAATTGATAAATGTTTATAATGATATAAGAAATTATAATTTAAACATGAATATAATAAAATGAGAACGATTGTCTACGAATATATTGAATGACCCTCGTACAGTCTGAGTCATCTGACATATCAAGGTCTCGATGCAAAACAATGGTAACTACATCAATTTATAGAGGCATAAAATTAATAGGGGTCAATATACCCCTCATCAAAGATGGGGGGCATAATTATTTTACAGTCTTAGGATTTTATCTGTAACATGTTAGAATTTCTAAGCACACAAAATGGGAATTACAGCAAATCTTTAACAAAATGTGTTTGCTACATTCCTCGATACTGAATTATCTTACAAGATACCTACTTTTACGCTGCCATGGTGACCAAGTTTTCCAAACTGTTGTGAGAATTCAAAGACTCTGTAAGATTTCCTGGTTACAGCCTGACTGCTGTCCCCTTTCTGAAAATATCAACATTATAACATACCAATAGTATAGTTGCTATTAAAAATGAACCAAACAGTTTCAAAATCCAAAAAGCATTGTTACATCACGATTTTTACAACAAGGTTGGATAAGTCAATAAATATGGGTCAGAGTTATCAGCCTTGTCAGTATGCACTCCTCTTGTAATGGTGAATAACTATGCTTAGTTTTAAGGGGGTGCTTTTAATAGTCTTTGATAAAATGACTCTGACAATAAATCTAATCAACGCACACTGATGCAGATGATCCCATCACAACAATAGCTAAACTTTTTCTCTTCGAAAAGTTGAGCTAAAAATTACAAAGTTGGCGACCTATCCCTAATCTTGAACCATTGCAGACCAGTCTATCAAAAAATAAAGTTTTTTTTAAATTCAGGTACTGCAATGGCAATACGGTACTTTGCATCAAATTCAAGAACAATATAAGACTTGTGCAATTTGCACAGAATATAAATAATTAGAAATAAATGGTTATATAAATAAGTTTGATAGAAACACAAGACAATTACAATACTTACATCTAAATGATATGGTGAGGCGAATGATGTGAAAGTCCAGCGTAGATTCTGATTGCTCAAGTTTGTCAACTCTAAATTTTCCTCAGAGACTTTACCAACTTTTGTAGGATCGAACTTGACGACGGTCCGTGAGATCTGCAGGTTTCCCAGTCTGTTGGACCCAGTGCCTAAAGCCGCCGACCGTGGTCTACCGAGGGAAGAAGGGGCCGCACTCTGACTAAGTGACTGCGGCATGTTATGACTAAGTGACTGTGGCGCGTTATGACTAAAAGGCTGTGGCGTGGTGTTACTATATGACTGTGGAACTGTTTCATCTTGCAAAACTTTCACCTTTAAACTCTGAAATCAAGATACATTACAGAATACAGTTACAATTCTCCCCTTGAACGTACAGGATGCTTCTTAAAAATTGGTCAGAGAATAAAGTATTTAGTAGCCATGTCAGTTGTTTTAATTTTGTGTTGAAAGATATTTTCTTGTGTTTTCAGCACAAAATATTAAACATTACGTTCCCACATGATATGTCCGAACTGTGCAGGTAATGATTTACTACGGGGAATTTCTTATTTTTGATGTTATTCAAGTAGAAATACTCATGAGTTTATAAATCTGGGTAAGTATATTTTCTTAACATGATGACCTATCTGGAAACCTTCAACTACAAGTTCAAAAATCTGCAAAACCAAATATTTTACAGAAATTTGCAGAATAAAGATTGCATTGTATATTTAGTTTATACTAATTTATTTTAACTTAATTGTGAAATGAAAGTTTCATCACTTATATCAATCACTCTTGACATTTTATTTCTGATGTTATCCATCGCCACAAGGGTATGAGAGAAGAAATGCCAAATTAACTCTTAATAAATGCTGAGCGTCAAGCAAGGGAATTATATTGTTACAATTTTTATTTCATCTTTGGTATGAAGCGGCCGGGGATCAAAACCAAGACCTCCCACACTCAAAGCAAATGCTCTACCACTCAAGGGTGTCACCACGGCCAATTTAATAAATCATGAAAATCAGATGCGGCCAAAGGTTTTTGCCAATAATTAGCTCAGTTTGTAATGAAGAAAATCCTTCAGGACAGATTAAATTTACCATAACTTTGTCATTTCTTGAAACATTTTCAACCAATTACTTTTATTTTGATCAAAAGTCATTGCGCTTTCAGTTATAAATGCTAAACCCGAATTGAACTAATGAGGAATATTGACACCCCTGACCACTAGGCTATCGTGGAGGAGGTACATTACCTTTGAGACTCGGTTGCTGCTTACAATAACTTCACCCATCCATGACTTCACTTGTGATGCTTGAATCGTGGGGAAAACTTTTATCGTCGTAATTTCCCTGAAATATTTAAACACAAATATGAAGATCAAATCCATCCTCCTAAGTTCACCACATTATTGTATAGTTGTTCCTCTCAAAACCTAATTCTAGAGGATATATATCACCACAAGGGTATGATAAGAAATGTTTCCATCACAATAGCATTAGCAAAGAATTAATGTTAACATTATTTGTACCAAATGTAAATTTGAAGAAAACCCACAAGATTGTAAATTCCGGACTATATCTATTATACATACCTTGGATTCATTGTACCATTCGCTGGCGTGACTGACAACATCTCTCCTGGCCAGACTATCTCAAATCTGAATATAATAACACGAAACATTTACAATACACACAAACCATGTTTTCACCATGTGGGAATAGAAATTTATCTATTACAAAATGATGGTCAAATATATCCTAGTCCACTATTTAGGACGTAGATAAATAAAACAAATTATTTAATGAGTTTCTTTATCCGCGCCACCGGATAATCCATGTGGGTGAGGCCCCTATAGGAGTTTTAGTATTTTTAGTTTTTGGGGGATAGTGCATGGTACAGAAGATGCTCCAATTCCAGAAGCATCCCTGGTTCTTTTACATGCCAGTGTATAGCACCATACATGGGACCTAGGTTTTAAGTCTCATCCGAAAGACTATTAGTAATTTTAGTTGGCCAGCCCGGGATTGGAACCCACAACCCCGAGATCAGTAGTGACTACTAGTCTCGCGTTCTACCGACTGAGCTAAGCGGGCTGACTGATAAATCATTGAGATTAGATTTTGTTGAGTAAAGACACAATATAAATTGAATGTTAACCCCTATGAAAAATAATAATTCTATACTATTTAATAAAGTTAAGAAAAGTAGAGAAAGTTTGACATGTTTATAAAGGTGATATTATACCTCTTCCTTGTATCAGTCAAGTTGTAAATGCAGAATTTGTCTACCTCATTATTTGGCCCTGAAATAGGAAATTCAAACAATAAAATCAAATATATCAAGTACATCGTCGGTCGGCTGCCAAAACCTTGTAACTCTATTTTTGGGGAAAATGGCTTTTTGACTTCAAGATATTCACAAACCTGTCTCCCGCCTTGTCTCAAAACATTGTATCAGAGAGCCAATAGTTACCCGATATTCTGTCGTGATGGAATATCTTAACTCTGATTGGTTTGTGGAGCCCAGGTCAAAACGTCGTATCTCACACTAAACACAAATGATATAATACAAATACTTTTAAGCCAAGAAAAAGACTCATTCATCAACTCTTACAACGGTATTTTAATGTAAATGAATTATTTCGACTAAACCTGAAATTTATTTGCAATATAATACATAATTACAATAAAATTTAATTATACAAAATGTCGTATTTCATATTCTGATGCAAAATATGGGTCAAAATGTTGTATCTCAAGAAATATCAACAAGAGCTGTCACTAGACAGCGCGCTCGACTATTCGCAGCCATTTGTCAGAAAAAATATAAGTTCAAAACAGGCCATTTAAAATTTGTATTATATTGAAACGTGAGTTACGCTAAATTAAAAAGGGGCATAACTGAAATAAAAAAATAATAGAGTTATTGCCCTTGACTGATACCATTGACTGATGATGGTAAACAAGTGTTGTAAGTTTCAATGCAGTATCATGGATAGTAGCTGAGATATGGTCTGAATGAAACTTGCATGCAAAACTTTAACCAAGAAAATTCTATGTTAAAAAGGGGCATAACTCAAATAATAATCATAATAGAGCTATTACCCATGACCGGTACCATTGCCTTATGATGGTTAGTAAGTGTTGTTAGTTTCAATGCCATAGCACAGATACTATTTGAGATATGGCCTTATTAGTAACTTGCATGCAAAACTTTAACCAAATTTTCTAAGTAAAAAAGGGCCATAATTTGCATTAAATTCATGCAAGAGTTATCTAACATGGTTGATTACATGACAGGGAAAGCCAGTGCAAAGTTTCAATCCAATATATGCACTGGTTATTGAAATATAACCAAGGTTAAAGTTTTGCATGTAAAACTTTAACCATATGCAACGCCGACGCCGACGAACAAGTGACTGTAATAGCTCTCATATTCTTCGAATAGTCGAGCTAAAAACTGTTTTTTCCCTCTCCCGATAATCTTGAAAAATGAGATACAATGTTTTAGCAGCCGACCGACGACATGTAACACCATATCATCCCTCTAGACAACTATAGTGCAGTGATGTCAACAGGGCAAAATTTATAATCAGGAAAATCAAATCCAGTCAACCATTTTTGCCAAACAAGAGGCTTTCAGCCAGATTGTTTCCATATAAATAATAACTTTTTATAAAGAAATTCCTTTAAAACAGATTAAATTCACCATAACTATGCCATTTCTCAAGATATTTTCATCAAATATCTTTTATTTTGGTCAGACAATATGGCTCGTTCAGGAAAATTGGCACCCCTGTTATTTGCAACCTTTTTTGGGGAAGGAACTGTTGGGAAAGCTGAGTAATCAAATGTTTGTGTTTTGATTTGCTAGGTGAGGGCACAGCACCATTTGGATTATAATCCAAAATAAAGGAGCAAACTACATTGTTGATGCCAACATTAAATTTTTCAATTTGTGAGTAATGCCTTGGCCCCGCTGAGCATTCTTTTGCCTCGGCGATATACTCCCAATGTAAATTAATGATCATTGGGAGTCATTGGGAACAGGGATATCACAAATTTTCTAATGAATACCCCAAGGCTTCCCCTAGACCGTGAGGACCCTTTTCCCGATGCTCATTTATTAAATCAGGAGTACATCGCCAATGCAAACAAGACTGCGTTCAATAAACGCTTATGCCCCCTGTGGGAGCCATTTCAATAAGTCTAAGTCCAAAATTAGGTCAAGGTGAAGGTCAAAATGGAGTCAGGTGACACAGATGTGTGGAGAGTGGTCATATACAACATCCATGCAAGTTTGAAAGCTTTGTAGCAAGCCATATTAATGCTAAAAGAAACGGTCAATTTGGGTTAACCACGAATTTGGTCTTTCAATAAGTCTAAGTCCAAAATTAGGTCAAGGTGAAGGTCAAAATGGAGTCAGGTTATACAGGCGTGTGGAGAGTGGTCATATACAACATCCATGCAAGTTTGAAAGCTTTGTAGCAAGCCATATTGATGCTAGAAGAAACGGTCAATTTGGGTTAACCAGGCCGGACGGACAAACGGACGGACAGGTGAATCACTATATGCCTCCCGATCTATCGATACGGGGGCATAAAAAGTCTCAGTGGGACCAAGGCGTAAGCACTGTATGATTATTATATCCTTACATTTGCTAGAGCAGTATATAGTGAGATCTACAGGTTTGATGCACCAACCATCACCATTATCTAGCTTCATATTGTCCGACTGTACGCTGCAACTATCACTTCTAAAAATAGAAAAGTGTCTGCTGCAACTATCATTGCTAAAAACATTATATTTGATAATTAGAAATGTGTCCATGGAACATGAGCCCCCTCACTGAGGTAAATAGTAACTAAGGGCCATAACTCTGGTAAAAAAAGTCCACGCCTAAAATTCCATCCTTTATGGTCAACAACTATACATTAAGGTTGTAAATCGGTGAAAAATGTCAGAAATTCTGCCCAAAACGTTTGTGAGGAGTTCACAAACAAGATTTGCGTTATATACATATGGACGGATATTAAATTCAGTGGTGTTTGAACAAACTTAATTTGATCAAATTTTTCGTACAGAAAGTATTATAGATTAGAGAATAACCTGAAATTGGTTGTGTGCCTCCGTAGCTCAGTAGTGAGCGCGCTTACCGCCTAATCCGACAAACTGGTTTCAAACAACTTTTATTTTGTGAACAAAATCACATTCTTTCTAAATGCAGAAAATCCAGAAATCTTGATTATTCCTGAGTTGTAGAACCACTGTGTATTTAATTCTAAGCCCCAAAAAGGAGGAATCAAGACTTACCTGGGTGTGTACTGTGAGTGTGTACTCTCAGTATCATCCACAGAACGTGGTATAGTAAACTGTCTATGTCTACTGGATACACTAGGCGTAGATGTAGGCGAATATTCTACCACATCAGACCGGCTACCTTTCACTAGTCCAACCAGCAGCTGAGATCTACATCAAATACATAAACAAGAAATGCCCTAATAAAATGTAGTACGGTAATAATATATGCTTAAAAGTGGATCGCAATAATGTATGCCCTTATAAAATCCATCAAAGGGAACAAATTCAAAAATCACACATGGCAGAGCTACGGTTCTTGTGCACTGCGCTGCTTGCCACTGCAATAAGCATACATACAAAATTTGAAGTAATTTAAACTTAAAACGACAAAGTTAAGCTCCAGACAGGCGAAGTGGGACGACTATATGCTGCCTAGTCAGATGACACAAAAACACCCAGTTAAAGTCTATTATCAGACAAGTTTATGTTCAAATGAGTGATAATACTAGCCATTGTTTACACATGAAAATGGAAATAAAATGCATTAAAATAGATAAGTCATTCAGGGGCCATATTTCTATTGAAATGTTTGAAAGTGTTACATGGCTTTGACAATGTAATGTGTTTATCATGGTTAACATGTATGCCAAGTTTGAAAGCAATGCATTCATGGACTTCAAAAATATTTGAGTTTCAACATTTTGTAATGGACGAACAGACAAACAAAAGGACAGGTGTATTGTTACATGCCTCCACACCAGTAGATGCCGGGGCACAAAATAGTCCAGTAAAAGTATTACCTGTAGGGTCTGACTGAGTTAACTTGATCCTTGTATGAGAAGCACAATACAGCTCCGATACCGTTAGTATCACTGTGAGCCATGAACTCTCTCTCTGTCATGCTGACAACAAGTTCTAACTTCTGTCGAACATTTACACCTATCACAAACTCACTGGGTTGTACTACAACTTTAGCACTCAACATCTGTTCTGTACATTTAACATCTACAATAAACATATCAAAACTGTGTAAAGTAAAATTATACATTTTTGTAAGGGGTTAATTTTCAAAATTTTTAAAATGTTGCGAAATTCATGTTTGGGAAATTAAAAAGCAGCAATAAAACTCAAGAAAGTATTTTTTAATAAAAAAAAGCGAAATTAAATCTTAAACATCACGATCGACTTCAGAATAACAAATTCTTTCACAAAGAATATGCAATTTATATTGATTTATTTAAGGTTGATTATGAAACAAGAAAAAACTTATAATAATCACTCTCAAAACCTCATTCCTGATGTAATCCATCTCCTCGAGGGTATGAAAGTAGAGAAGCCAGTTCCCTTATACGTTTGGAGTCAAGTAAAAGCATTTCTGGTACCATTTTTATTTTGTCTTTGGTATGGCGTGACCTGGGATCGAACTGGAATCTCCGGCAATCGGAGCAAACACTCAACCACAAGACTATAGAGGAGGCAGTACGATTATGTATAAACAAGCCAGGCTTACCTCTATACACAGCCACTCGTACGACAGCAGATCTTACACCCAGGTTATGTACAAACATTTCCTTCACTTGTCCCAATGAGAATGATTTAATACCAATACATGGTATATCTCCATCTCTGGTCGGACATGTGGAATCTGCTGAACAATGTAACCTGCTCACTCCACCATATCCATCTACTTGTACCTGCGGTCAGAGAGCAATACAAGAATATATAATTATCAGGGCCAAATTCAAAATCAGGAAAATTGTAAGCGGCCAAAGACGAATATCAAAAAGAAATTAGAAACTGTTTGAGTTATGGCAGGATCCAGATATTGTCGACAAACAGTAGGGGCCTAACAAGAGATGTCCGTAAAACACATTTGCCCACAAGGCATCCTAATTGTCTAAAATGGTAAAGGTCACAGTGACTTTGACCTACTGACCTTAAAATCAATAGGGGTCATCTACGGTTGCTGACAAACCTCCATGTTAAGTATGAAGATCCTAGTGTTCTTGAGTTATTGAATGGAAACCATTTTTGTCTACCAACAGACAGGCATGTGCAAAGCAATACACTCCCTCATCAAAGATGGACTGGGGCATAAAAGCATATATAGGTTGTAGCCTTATGGTTTCAGATAGGGGTGTAACGGTTTACTGTGGTATACGAAACACAGCAAACTTCATCCCCACATGGTTCTCAATACAACATGTCTAAATTTTGATAAGGTTTCAACTTCGGCATCAGCTTTTTTATGAACAAAATAATATTTAGACAGTGAAAACAACCGATAGCCTACAGATTATGTATAATTACTATGTACAATTCATTTTGAATGTCTTAAAGAATCATATCTTGAGGTGAGCATATTGTTACACCCCTAGTTTCAGATTTTAATCTTACTGAGAAGGTTTGTGAAAGAAGATAAGATAACTTACCGAGAACTTATAGGATGAGGTAGCAGGGACGGGTTTGATGACAACCTTGCCTGTAGCTGAGGATGGTGTGACAGGATTATACAGTACATACACTGTCACTATGTCCTTCTCATTGCCCGCTATATGTACATCCAATGATTTACTCCCTACTGTACGCGGGTCAGGTGATCGGGCAATCTGTAATACATAGATTTTTATTCATTTATTTATTACAAACATAACATCATAAATGCACACCTTCCAAATAAGTTAAATTTAAATTAACAGTGGCAAAGCAAAAGATGCACTAAAATGTGATTTAAAAGGGATTTAGATGCATAATCAAAGAATGTATTAATTCTAAGTGTTATAAATATGGGACAGAAGATCATAAAATGAATCCAATGTAAGGTGTACTTGGAAAACCAGAAATTAACAACAAAAATAGGAGCAACTCCACTTTAATACGAGTACTAGGCAGGTATGTATAGATTTTTTATATTTCTTACAAACAAAACATCATTTAGTAACATGTATAAAACAAATTATATAGAAAATTGTTATATCTCAAAAACAAGTTTGTTTGAAGGTTCCAATCAATCAGAATTTTGCTATGATAAATAAATGCTGCTTTCTGCACAAATAGTTAATCCAATTGATACAAAGTTATATTCAGTGTAAAATCATTTAATTTCAATGGGACCAAATCTCTTGATTTTTGTGAAAAAGACCATTTCGTCAGCAAGAAAATATTTGTTAACATGCCGTTCAACGAATACCAGGTACGTCAGGTTGTTTCATTTTTTTTTAATTCTCTCTAATCAAGAACCCTTTTTTACCCTGCCAAAACAATGCATGTATACAAAATTTCAGCTAAATTGGTCAATGTTTATACCATGCCATTCCGACTCGAACTTTTGTCCCAGGGGGTCTTAGCCCCAATATTGGATTATTTCATATTTTTGTCAAACTTGTACAAACTATGTAATGTTGCATATCATTTTGAAGGGCATGATCAGAGGAACATTCGAAGAAAATTTTAAAAAATAAAACACCCTAAGGTATGTAACATGTCGCCGCAAGGTCGTTCATTGAATGCAAGGCTGTAGAACAATCCAACTTACCAATACATTGTCAGCTCTGACCATAGCACTAAAATTTGAAGCTTGTTTATTTTTGTTCATCAATTTGAAGCTCTTCACACTGAAAACAAAGTTATGAGGGGTGATCAATATATTTAAGGATTTTCCTTCTTATTTTTGAAATATTGGAAATGGAGTTATGAAGTTATAAGCTGAATCCAGATGTAGATCAATAAATTATCTTGCATTCTTCTATTTAACTTTATGATAAATGCTGAAGAAATGTTAACCAATTCACTTTCAAGAATACCCACTCTCATGTTTTTCCGATCTTCGGCATATTCACTACAACAAATGTTCCTGTTTTTTAGTCTCTTGCGATTGTATTAAATTTAATGTTTTGACCACACAAACTGCTACTTCATACCAACTTCGCGAAATAATTTCTTGTCTTACAGTATACTAATATAAAACTCTCATACCATGTTTTGCCGAGTGCTACACCACCAAAGTTGATCACTGTTTGATTACAGTAGAGTTTAATAGGTGGTTTATTTTCTTCCTTCACTTCACCTTGTACAACCAACTCATACATGTGTTTATCTGGTAGAACATACATCAATAACAGGCTGAAAAACATAAACAGTAGAAAACATTTGATATGGCCCTGTGATAGTAAACATTTGAGTACCTACCCCATGCTCCATTTCATACTCCAATGAAGCATTTTCTTAGTAACAAAATCTGCTGTGACTTCTTTATTACTGAATGGAAACATATCATCTATACATTATGGGGGCTCATTTTCTTAATTTGATTATTTGCTACAAGTTGGTGTTCGTTTTGATGTAAAATTCTAAAATTAAATAAGCTGTATTTCAAGCTTGGAATATGAGAACATGTTTATAATAACTGGACCCTGTGCTAATTAATACTAGCAATGTTTTGATTTAATTAAAATAACTAATCTGATCAGACAAAGGATAGAAAGGATATTCAAGGATGCAACGCAAAAAAAGATTTTAAATCACTTTAGACATCAAACATAAAATATATAAAATTTCAACCTAACATACCTAGCAAGTCTGGTCATTGTGTCCTCTGTTGGTTTGAAAGCCACACTGAGTTCACAGTCTACACCGGGTGGCATCAAGGGTAGTGACATAGGTGATACACTGAAGTACTGTTTATGTGCATGAAATGCAAATTCTACATCCAGCGGTAAATTACCAGCATTAAACACCTTGAAATGGGTCTCTACTACTTGGTTAGGTGCACATGTTAATCGTAACTCCTGAAAAAGATAAATATATTTCATAATCAGATGTACCTTTTACTGTCAACCAATTTACTTTCACGTTTTGCTGATCATCGGCATATTCACAACTACAAATTTTCTCCTTTTTATGTCTCCCACAATGTCCATATTAATGTTTTGAACACTTTCGCAGTTATTTAATTTTGCCAATGTTTATCAATCGCGAACTCCGCGAAATTAAATTGCGCAAAATAATTTCTTGGTGTACAGATATAATCTATACAATTTACAGTAAAATAATTATTTTAGTAGAGGTTAAATTTTTATTGATTTCACAGCTTAACTCCTTCATAAAATTTATTTCAAACAATTTAACTTTGTCAGAAACTGAACTTCTGTTATTAATAAGAGCAATATTTGCCTTATTTCATACACACATATATATATGTACATATTTCACTGTGACATGGGTAAAAGTTCAAAATTTTCAAAATACTGAAATCTGCTTGTCAATATACTGAACTAAATGATTTTCATAGAAATTACATAGGGGAATTATTTCTAAAAATACTGAAATCAGTATTTAGACTGAAAACTTTTACCCCTGCTATGAAGGCTGGTGATTGGAAATAAAATTATTCTCTTCTATTTTACTGTCAAATCAAATCAATACCTTTAGATTGGATTGAATGTGTAGCTTCCTGAAACCAATGCTGGCACGGACATCAAATGATGACAACTTAGGGAATCTACAACTAGGTATATCAACCTCTATATCCATCTTACAGCTAAGTATTTCAGGAGGCTGCTTACATAATGCTGAAACATAACAAACATATTCATCACCCATCAAAGACAACAATACAACATGGACATACAGCACACATCCCCACTTATTCCTCAGTAATAACACTACTTGCAGAACAGTGAACCAACGAAATTTTTGAAGACAAGGAATATTTTTGTTGATATAGTGTAAATACCATACATTGATTGGTACTGTAGGTGTAAAATATTAAGTTTCTTTGTCTGGCTTGAAAGGTAACTTGTCAATAAAAACATGGAAAATTCAGCCCTTTGACCACATGGTTATTTTAATTTAGAATTTTTTCATTCATATTTATATCACTTTTTTATTGGATAAGTAAATGTAGATTCAGAAATAACTATAATTGTACTCTCTGATAAACAGATTTTAAATTGCTGGAATTGGTGTTACTAATGTCACAGGGTGAAAAGAATGTGCAGCCAGACTGGGAATTTGCTTATAGGGCAAATGCTCTCAAAACTGAGCTATCTGCCATTTATGCACTCCCTCGCCCATACTGTGAACAAGTTCAGACCTGACAATAAACAAAGATTTCTTTTTGTATTATTGTAGTGAATATTTATATCTTACCTTTTGTACATTGTTTGTTGGGAGGTTTGCACCATATCTTGACTTCATGATAGTTGAAGGGTTGATTAGATCCAGTGAGACAAAGGTTGATAATATTACGACCATGACTAGATGATGAAGGTAGGCTACCACCAGATACTATAGATATGTTAGACTCACGACCCTCGGGCTCGAACAAGAAACAGTGCCAACCTGCATTCTGTGAATAAAATATAAAGGTTAATATAATCTATAACCTCTCAATAGTGGCCCTCTGTGTAGCAACAACCTCTCTATAAAAACATCATAAAAACTTTTCTAAGCCAAAATTTACTAAAATAAAAACGCTGATATAACCTCTTCATAGCAGCCATCAAAAGTATTTCTAAACTTAAATTTACTATAAATGTAACTGCCATAGAGCAACAATCTCTTAAGACACAACCTCATTAAAATCAGATTCTAACATTTGCTCCATTCCTTTCTTTCCAGCTTGCCATGGGCACGTGAATAGTTATCATAAGAAAATAAGTGCTCTATTTTAGCGAAGCACAAATTTAAAGTGAATCCCTCCATTTTGATATATTACACTGATTTAGTATCAGGTAAACAGTACTCTCATGCTTGACAAAATTAAATAAATTATTGAAACTGAAAATGTGTTGTTTTTTGTGTATCCAGGAAGTGGATATTTCAGTCCAACTTGGCAATGGCAAAGTGAAACATTGGAGAATAAGATGAAATATTTCATAGAAAAATCTAACAGTTTTCTTACCGAGGTTAAGGCTAATCGTAGCGGCACTGAAGCAAGTCCGACATTATGTATACAGATAGTCTTCTCACTGCAAGTACCCCATACAACACCACCAAAGTCTAAACCCTCCTGACTAACATTTTCCTCACAGTCTTTCTCATATACCTACAATAACAACAACAACATGATGGTTGTAAAACACAGGGGTGTCAATAGGGCAAAATTAGAAATCAAGAAAACCGTATGCGTATCACTCAAAACCAGGTACAATCAATTGTAAAGTTGCAAATGGAGGTTATTTAGCGGAGATTAGTAAGTGAGATACTTTGGGAGATTGGGACAAGTAGTGGTACTCAATATTGATCTAATATTATTTAAGATTAACATCTCATGTTTCTGACTAAGAGTTTATTATTGTGTGATCTGCTTGGTTGTCCTCATCCTTAAATCAAGTAAGTACCACCTCTGGTTAAGAATAAATCCAGATAAATCCAAATAAGGGGAGAGCTGAAAAAGGGGAGCGCCATATCGAAGTTGTCAAACTTGTTGCTTACCCTTTATTTATTACCCATGCATAATATGATATTATGTGTAAATTTTTATGACAGAAATTGTATA
Source organism: Spisula subtruncata (assembly GCA_963678985.1). Lineage (NCBI taxonomy): Eukaryota > Metazoa > Mollusca > Bivalvia > Venerida > Mactridae > Spisula > Spisula subtruncata. Next base: position 42,536,222 of record OY787667.1, on the reverse strand, counting down.
TCGAGGGTTTAGTGTAAAACTGTGGTATGTGCCTCTAAAAATCAATGTAGATACCATAGTTTTGCACCCAGCCATCGATATATGAATTGGGAAATAAATCGCTTAAACTAACTAAATCCAAAAACTATACAAACTTTAATTCTCGGTTGCAAACAGAAATTTTTAGCATATTTGAGATACTTTGGGAGATTGGGGGCCAGAGGTGGTATTCAATATTGATCTTATTTAATTTAAGAATAAGTTGTCAAACTTGTTTCTTACCCTTTACCAATATATATTATGTGCAAATTTGTATGATAGAAATTGTATATCGAGGGTTTAGTGAAAAACTGTGGTATGTGCCTCTAAAAATCAATGTAGATACCATAGTTTTGCACCCAGCAATCGATATATGAATTGAGAAATAAATATGCTTAAACTAACTAAATCCAAAAACTATACTTACTTTAATTCTCGGATCCTCACTGATGGCCTGTATGGTCACATTGACAGGTATAACCTCTGTCTGGCTCTTGGAGAATGATTTAGAAAACACCTGTATATGTGCAATATAAGCACCGGCACACTTGGGTAAAAACATCACCTAGAATTAATACAACATCATATTATTATATCAAAACATCACTTGGAAGTTATGCATGCTGTTGCATAAAACATCACCTAGAATTAATGCCTATTGCTTCATAAAAACATCACCTAGAATTAATGTAAATTGATGCAAAAAAATCACCTATAATCACTCTCAACACTTCATTCTTGATAGTATCCAATGCAATGAGCAAGGAAATTTCTAGCAACATTTTTATTTCGCCTTGTAATGACGCAGCCTGGGATTGAATCCGGGATCTCCCACACTCGAAGCGGACGCTCTTCCGCTAGACTATACTAGATATAAGAATGTGTATAAATGTACTTACATCAATATATTCAGTCTTTCTTGGATGAATTATAATCTTATTTTGTCTGATGGTGAACGGGAAACTATCCAGTGGAACCGGTCGTCCATTGATCTCCAGAGTATTTACCTACAACAAAATCATACACATTTAAGAATACTGAAAATTGATTGATTTGCACAAAAACAAGTGTATTTACCTGTAACATAATCGTACCCTATACTGAAAACAAATTAACTTGCACAAATCCTAACTTTCGTGTGTTTCGGATCATTGCCATATTCGAGACTAATATAAATCGCGCAATATATTCTCATTATATTCGTGAATCTTTCGTTTTTTGATACAAATTTCCTTCATAACAGACTAAATTGACCATAACTTTGCCATTTCTCATGATATTTTCATCAAATAACTTTTATTTTAGTCAGAAATCATGGTTCTTTCAGGATACGTAAGTCTGGATTAATCAGGAAGATTGACTCCCCAGAATAGAACTATAGCACTCGTACCTGAATCACACATTCTGTCCATCTATCTGTGGGGTTATACAGGGGTAGTACTTCCTTTCTTGAGATACCCACACAGCATACTTCCTGAAACTTGAGTACACCGGGAGCCTCTACAGGGCATAATGTCGCACAAACTGAAAACAAGAAATATTTGTAAAACATGGATGCCCCCATGGCAGCCTTATTGTCTAAAATTGTAAATGGTAACAGTGATCTTGTCCTTTCACCTCCTGACCTCAAAATCAATAGGGGTATCTATTGTTGCTGGCCAAACATGTGCAAAGCAATATGCCCCCTTATAAAAAATGGGGGGGGGGGTAGGGGGCATAAAAATCAATCAGACAGTGTTACAGAAATTCAATAATCTGGGATAGAGCTATGAATCACCATTATTCCATTACCTCCCATTCTCAGGGGTGTCAACAGGGCCAAATCAGGTAAATCATATGCGGTCAACCAATTTTGACAAACAGAAGGCCAAGATCATGAATCTACTTAACATTAAAATTGGAAATAAACCTGATACATACAGAAATAACATAGATATCTAATTTCATTTATTATCTCAATTAATAAGCATACCAGAGTTATTTTCAGGTAGACTGCCCGTCTTAGAAAGGCGCTCGTCCTTGCGTTTGTGACCTTGTGTGGGATTTACACTTGTCTGTGAGAAGCCTCTGGTACCCAGTCGATCACTGAAGAAGCTGTGCTCATCTAACGGGTGAGGTGTCGACTGTGCAGAAGCCAGACGCATCAAAGCTGTGCCATTCCCATATATATCACTAGGTCGGGAGAAGTCTGAAATGGATACCAATACATAACTAGAGCTGTCGCCATTTGGCAGACTAATATACCTCCTGCCGGCAAAGGACCGCAAGTCTGACAAAAATCACTGCAGTGCAAATTCTTTCCTTCTACATGTTCATGTGTGAAAGTTTGAAGGAAATCCTGCAAAAACTGTAGAAGGAGTTGCGTCCTGAAGAATCCTACGGACAGACAAGCTAAAAACAGTATAAACCCTTACTTTCATCAAGAAAATTATATGCGATCAACCATTTTTTACATATAAGAGGCCTTGAAGCTCATTTTAATTGTTTCCATATTTAAATCAGTTTTTTTACTGTATTGAATTCCTTCAAAACAGATTAAATTGACCATAACTTAGCCATTTCTGACAATATTTTCATCAAGTAACTTTTTACAATGCCATAGATGCATAATAACAAAACAAACATTAGCTTTACCTGTTGCATTTAGTGTTTCTTCTTCTTGCATAGCTCTCCACTCGTGTTGAGTCATCTGAGATTCAAGTGATTCACGATGAGACATCAAGTTCATTTCTGCGGTAGTCATACTAGTAGCGTTCATTGTATGAAAGTTACCATGACTACCCACCGAGTTCCGTGAATATATTCTATCCATCACTTCAGCACTGTAGTCTCTTCGTAGATTATCCTGAGCAAAACCAGTCTGCATCAAGGATTGTTTAGTCAATAAATGCGGCTTATCAGCTACAGCTGATTGATTGTTCGGTAAAAGATTATGCTTAAAACTTGTCACGGGAACTTTTGGAGGTATACCAGGGATGCTAGCATGAGTGTCATAATTATTGTCGTCACCTAAGGTAAAATCAGGTGACTTTGACACAATACGCTCCGGTTCTTCATTGTTCTGATTACCAGTAAACACAAACGATGTTTGAGTCCAGCTTTCCAAACGTCGAGTGTTTTCATCCGTCTGTGTGTCGGCATTATGCAAACCTTCATTGGATTTATTACGTTCACCGTCTAGATCATTTTGATTTCTACGTTCAGCGACATTATTGTCCACTTTTTGTACCGAGTTTTGCACCTTGGCCACAGGTTTCATCAGAGGACTCCGACTCTGAGTTGGTTGTATATTAACAACAAGTTTATTTCGGTTCTTATCCGGGGCAAATTCCGCAATGTTTTCGTGATTATTCAGAAAACGGTTGTCAATATTTCTAGCACTTGTGCTGCGTTGTTTGAGAATATCAAATCCCCGAGATTCTGCCAGACCGACGTCATCCATGCCAGCGACATCTTCACGTAGTTCACCTCTGTGGTTGATGTGAGAATAGTCTGAACGTTGACTGTACTCGGTCCCATCAGGAATATGGTGGCCAGGCATGTAACCGTGGTCCACAGCACTCGTGTCCAACCTTGACCTCTCATTGTCGTTTTCCAGTAATTTCTTGTCATGCACTGGGGATGTTCTCGAAAAGCTATGCCCTGGAATAATATCTGGCTGATTTTCAATAGTAGAAGCGTTGCTTAAATTTTCAACATTGAGACTATGATCACTAAATTTTCGATTCGCTTGAGGAGTACATCCTTTATCACTGACTGTCGGGAATTTTACCTTGTCATTTCCACTCTGTCCATCCGGTGGGGGTGTTCTTTCACGATCCTCTCTTGTAAAGTCATCATAAAGCATGTTATCACCTTGACCCGATGCCGATGCATTTGACAGAATTTTAAATTTCTTACGAAATTCGTCAGCAATGTCAGTGTTAACAGAAAACTTAAAATTATCCAACTTTGTCGGCAAACAGTTGGACGTATTCGGGGAAGACCAGACATCATCTGGGTAATCACTAGGATCCGCCGATTCTCTTGTGTTTGTATCATTTAAATAATTCTCCTCCGGTACCTCTTCAACTGTGTCAACAAAGTCCACATCCAGTACCGGTTCCCTGAATGTATTTTTCTTTAACTCTAAATCACCAGCAGAGTCTTTTGCTTTCAAATCTGATTTCAGTAAAGATCTATTTGAGTCGGCCACTTTTGGAAAGCTTCTACTACTCCCATTAGACGCGGAAACACTGGAAGACGTTCCACTCGAGGAAGAGTTCTGAGAAAGACCGGGTTTTGATGCACATTTTGAAGCTGCTAAGTTATGCAGTCTCTTTGTCTGTGAGTTAATACTGAAGTCTGCAGTATTGATGAGCATACTGATATCTCCCATACTTATCAAAGCTGAAAAACAACAAAACATAAAAACTCTAAAATCTGAAATTTTCATGATGGATTAATTTTCACAATATTCACGATGATACAGTTTTCCTCAATTTTGATCCCACATCGTTAAAAAATCAGTTCCATGCCCAGAGTTGGAAAAAGCAATGTAAAAATACCAAGCTACTGAAACTTAAAAACAGCTTTTAATAGCTACTACTCAATATTTAAGTCAATATTTATCTTTGGCCTAATTTTTTAAAAGGAGTCAAGCTTAACTATAATATACAAGATATGCAATATAGACTTAATTTAAATGATAAATATGGCATCACTTTCAAACAGAAATTGCTATACTCTGCACAAAAAACTTGTAGTAATATATTCATGCATAAAGGTCAAGGACCAAGTTATCAAAAATGATCTCAAACAATTCATGGGTTCTACTATGGCATAATTCCCAATCAATTCTTTGAATATTTTCACCAAATAATTTTTATTTTGTGCAGAAAAGATCATTCTTTCTAATGCAGCAAATCCAGATTTCTGGATTATTCCGGAATTGTAGGACTTCTGGTCTCATTAAGCTTCTAGCTTCTGATCAAATCTATTTCTATATTATATTGTTTGTATATTGGAAATTTATGTGAAATAAAATGTGTTTAAACCAAGGATCAAACTAGTTTGTTTGTACTATACTGATACTTACGAGACTTGCCACCTTGAAACTTTTTATCTGGTAGTTTATTATTTCCATCATCTGCATGCAGTGTGCTAATGGAGAGTTCTGGTTTATGTGTTTCAACAAGAGAATCCATCGTTAATGTACAGTCCTGTTGATCCTGAACATCTTTAGAGCGAGCCGGGGTGTCTGAAATATACAGCATAGACATGTCTGTGAAATATGGACCCTGATCTACCAAAGCATTTCAAGTGGTTGAAAGCGGTGGCCTAGAGGTAGAGTGCACGCTTTGGGATCGAGAGGTCCCGGGTTCAACTTTAATCTGGACCCCTGGTTAATTTCTCTAAGCAAGAATAACGAACATGCTCCACTGCACCAAGGTGTAAATTGGCACATGTGAGGACAGTGTCTGGGATAGAGATAAGTCAGAAGCTAGAGCTCTTAGATTGTTAGTGAAACAAGCTCAGAAGTGTCTTATTTCTTATCAGATTCATTCAAAATGGAAACATTGGAACTCACCATATCTATACTCGGCGGATGGTCGGACAATTTTAGGTGGACTGTTGACACTCATTCCAAAGTCAGGCTAAAATAAGAAAAATAATACATGGATTGTGGTATTTATCTAATGTGAGGTAAATAGTCAGACAGTTTTACTTGGGCATATTATCTACAAATAGGAATTAGTTCCAGTTTCAATCATGCAATACTTTATAAAACTAGAAATGTGTCCATCGACACGGGTGCCCCATCGGGATATATAGTAAAAGTAACAACAGGCCATTACTCTTGTAAGACATTCTGCCCAATGGTTTGTGAGGAGTTAAAGGGCCTGCCTCACAGATGGAGCAATTTTTAAAAAAAAAAAAATTTCTTACCAAATCAAGTACTTATAAATATAAAAGAACATTGTTGACTGTTGCTTTAAGAAATATTTATTGCAAATAATCGATTTTAACCACTTTCAACATCGCGCACACCAGTGTGTTTTTCCTTTTAAACACAGCGTAAATTTTCCTTTCAGCATGATTTTTGAATAATATTATTCACTAGAGCGGTCTGTAACATAAACAAACTTCAGTCTAAACATCTATGAAGTATTTGGTTTGTTTTTAAACTCGTTTTCATGACATGCGAGTAAATTTCAGGCAATTTAAATGAGAGTAGTTTAAAATTCTATACCATATTAATACGGTATAGACTTTTGGAGGTAAAATACTTAAATAATAGCAAAATCCTGATGTTTCACAATTTATATTTATATCAGTGTGCTTGTTTATGGGATATACAGGCATCTATTCCAAAAAATAGTGAGTGTTTAACAATTTTATTTGATTTTTACTATATGCTGAAACGTGACACAGTCCCTTTAAACATACTACTAAATTTAGAATTTTTGTCTTGAAATTGGTAAAAAAGATGATATTTAATTGAGAACTTAGCCCATATTCGACTATAAAATCACCCGAAAAAAACACTGCATATGCAAAATAATATAGCCATATTCAAAGGGACCATGAAATATACACTTACCCTTGGTACGTCTTCATCTCCAGACAGAGTACCTAGCGCCTCAGTACGACCTCTCATAAATGTACCAACAGATATCCGCACACAGACTTGTTCTTCTTGACTTGTGTCATTCAACCAGGATGGTCGAGCCACGGTCATTATACTTCTATACGCCCAGGAATCATTCTGTGATGGTTGGTCAGCCATAGGATCATCCTAAAATATTAAAAAATCATGCCATAATAATGCAATATGACCTCTCCAGTGCAGCGTTCGGTAGAGCAACAACATCTCTGATGTAAATTGGTTTACAATAAGGTTGAGATTTAGGAAAATAAGCTGTAGAACTTATTTCACACAATCACCCTTAATTAAACCAGAAATGTGTCCATAGGACACAGGTGCCCACATTGGGATATACAGTATATTAAAAGTACCAAAGGGCCGTAATTTGGTAAAAATTGACCAACCAGCAATTCCATCCTTCACCGTCAACTACACATTAAGGTTGTAAAAGTTTGAAGAAATTCCACACACAAGATTTGCCTAACTAACAGGCATCCATACAGATGGACAGACAGCAACAATACTATATGCCAAACACTTGTAAATAAGTGAGGGGGCACAGTAAGTATTAATCTTAGTCATAATTGAAATATTCTGATAAATTTTATTCTACCCTACTGACTTTTGAGAGAATAAATTTACCTGTCTAAAAACATTTTCCTCCTCAAACTCCACTTCATCAGCATCTATCATGGCTTTACCGTCAGCTGAAAGTATCATTGATCAATATAGAAATCCTTAAAATTTGTACAACTTAATATATAGATAATCTAAAAATAAAGAAAGACTTTTTCACACACAGGATTCTCGACAATGCATAATTTTGGCATATACTTTTTTTAATCAGACACATAAAATTGGACATAGTCACATTGGTGACGCTATCACTCTGACTACACTCCATGAAGGTCACATTCAAATGACCTCTCTGGCACTCATTGACTTCGCATATTTCGTAAATCTAATACGCCACGAAAAATCAATAGTCCCAGCAGCTTCAGCAAAGATTTGAAACACTTCAGATTTGTGAAAGAAGCGATTTGATTCATTGGATGACTTAAACTTCACATCGACATGACCCATACAAAGTGTTGTCAGATCAGTGAAGTAGTGAAGCGTAAGGGTCTAGATTTTAATGAAATTGGGACAAAATCTGGAAATCTTCAAAATTGAGTTTACCAAATCCAAAGAAGTCTTCATCATTGACGGTAAGATCCATAGCACTAGTTCCGCCACAGCTTGGTACACGTTTCAATCCATCCCTCTGTTCTTTCACCTTCCCTGATAGTGATGTACGTAGTTCAAGGTCAATTCCCTCCGAGGATAATGATCTCAGAGAACTTCTCGTACTTGACTGCCCACTGTTTGAAGTACTGCTTCGAGATGATGTAGATTTAGATTTGGCTGGAATATATTAAATATCAGACATATAGAGCTACGGTCCATGGGTGGTATTCATAAAGAATCTTAAGAGAGAACTTTCCTCGAAATCTTACCATTTCCTGAAATCTTACAATTTCAAATTGTATTAGCTAACCAGGAAAAATAACATTATCAACGCTTTACATTGTCTCGAAGTGTAATGTAAAATAATCACCAAACAACTATTAGCTACTCTTAGTTTCTTGCAAAATATGCACAGTTCTATTCTTAACTTAAGTAAAAAAAATTAAGTTTCCCTTAAGATGCTTTGTGAATAACGGCCCAGTTATGATATTTTGAGAGAGTCACGTAGCAGTTCATGTGAACCAAAAAGATTATCACCATTATCTGTACAGGTAAAGTTTGGTTTAGCATTGAATATATACTGCACATGATTATATAAGCCTTTGTAATTGACATTAAGCCAGAGCAGAAATCGCTCCATCTGATAATTTGTCAAAGGTTGCTTGGTGAAGGTTTTCAAGTTAATCCATTGCACCATGTGATTATAATTTACCGGTTAAATTGTATTTAAAGTTAATGACTTAACTGAAACTGCCAGAAAAACATAATTATATACCATACATACGAGGGTCATTCAATAAATTCGTGGACTGGGCTCGTCATTTTAATAAACATTGACACAGAAACTAACTAATTATATCACACTAAACTACAGCCTTTCTGACACAAGTGCAGAAAATTTTGCATGAAACGGTGCATTTTTAAAGAAAAGATGGCAAAAACAAAACTATAACCTTACCGCAACCACCACACAACGCAAATATATTCTGACGTCAGCGACGTTATTGACATTTTGCTATTTCTCAAATGGTAAACATGAAATTGAATTAAGTCATCCATATGGAATTTAACATAAATAAGTAAGTTGTATGTTGTTAAATAGATCTACCACAGCATTTTAATGTATTCAAAGTTAAGAAATATACTAGACTTAGGTTGTATGTAAATTGAAACGCCTTGCACATCTTGACTGTCGTTTCCTCAAACGTCCTTTCGTTTGCAATTTTTGTTCGATTCCTGAATCATTTTTAATACAATGCTGCTTTTCAGAAATTAGATTCTGCCACTAAAACACAGGGTCACCGAATACTGCATGTTCTCCGTTTGCTGTCATTAGCAGCTTATGTGTGTTTGCTGTGTATTTCGAAGTCAAGTGCTCGGTTTAATAGTTGCACGAATATCCTAGCGTAAATTCATAGGCATTTTGACGTAAATGAAAACGTTATAGGTATTGATAAAATACTTCTTAATTCATACTCAAACGTGAAATCAACTGAATAATTTCACCAAATATTCGGATAATATCTTGCAATAAGCTGACAAACATATGGGGATGTAAATTAATCAATTCGGGATTTATAACTCGTTGAATTAGTGAAAATGGTACTTAACGTCAGTCGGGGGTGGAAGCGCGTTACCATGGTAATACAACGGCTGATAACTTGCGAATATGTTGCATAATAAAGGATAAATTTGTACCGACGGTAGATAATAGATCAATGTTTATATTGATATAAGATATAATTATTTAAACATAAATATTATAAAATGAGAACGAATGTCTACGAATATATTGAATGACCCTCGTACCTAGTGATTGATAAAATTTGGCAGCTTTTGGTGCAGGCATTCCTGGTTTTCTAAATACACCACTATCAGACGATAGATGACCGCTATCAGGCACTAGTTGACCAGTATCTGGCAGTGGCTGACCACTATCAGGCTGTGAGATGTTCCATGGTGAGTGACGCCCCTGTGTACCACCACTGTGTCTATCTGATCCAGTCTGTGAACCACCGGTAGTCAACATCCTCTCATCAGTGCTAATAATATAACAACAAGAAACTAGATTGTTTTTTGAAACAAAAATATATGGCACCCACAAAGGGATATAACTCAAAACAAAACTATAGCTGTCGCCATACAACATACTCATAATAGTCATATATTCCCGCCAGCAAAGGACCATAACTCATTCCAGCGCAACTACATGTTTTGGTTGTTCATTAGTGAAAGTTTGAAGGAAATCCTGCAAAAACTGTAGAAAACGTTAACTTCACAAAAATCTGTCTACGTACAGACAGACAGACAAGCTGAAGACAGTATACCCCCTTACAACTTACGTTGTGCAGGGGGGTATAAGAAACACTACAAAACTCAGCAAAATTCATCAGACCTTAAATTCCTGAAAATATACACAACACTAAGAACAAAGCATTCATGTGAACCCACATACCATGGAGATCCGGATGCAGCACTGCGTCTTCCTAGACCTGCTTGATTATCTAGACTACTAGCTTTACTTCCCTGACTCGTTCTTATACTTCCTTCTAAATCAATCCATAGAACGTCTACAAACATACCATATCATGCAATAATCAAGTCAAATTTTTTTTGGGTGTCATTTGAATACACATTTACACCAAAAATTCAGTTATAACATTGTCATATTGTTAAAGTTCAGCTTATGAAGTTAATATATTTTTTTTTAAATTTTCATCAAATAAATGAGCATTGGATGGCATCGGAAAGGGTCATGTTGTGCTAAGGGAATTCATTTATTTAAATAAGGAGTACATCGCTGTGGCAAAAAGTGCTCTGTGGGACCTAGGCTTAAGTGAACTAAATAACCACTTACCATTATCATCAATTCCCAAGTCATCATTTGGGTCAGTCTCGACTAGTTCCAATGAAAATCTTGATTCGTTACCTGGGAGACCTTGACTACCTGACCCATTTAGTCCGAATGATCCGAAGGACGAAGACTTTACATCATCAAATGGATTGGACGCCTTATTCTAATGAAGTAAAATGTTATGTGAAAAAATTGCAACAAAGATAACAAATGAAATATATATAGAGTCAAATAACATTTGAATACGTTTTTACATATCTAATTTCAGAACATATTTTATACATGTTGTAGTCTATTACTTATTGTCATTGTACCACATTTTACTGAACTGACACAATGCATTGACTTTTTACTTCATGCAAAGCAATTGAGTTAACCCTTTGGTCAAATTTCTTGTAACTCCTAAACATGTTTTAATAATGAATTGTCTCCATTTGTAAAATTTATATACTTTCGAGGTGATTATTTCACAGGGTTTAGATTTCGCACATGTGATGTTGACAGCGAATATAGCGAAATTAAACACCAATAAATAATATTTATGAAGGTGCCCGCTTACATTTACATTGGAAACATCATCTGCATTGAACCCTGATGCTTCCAGTCTGTTACCAGGATCAAAGTCCTGATCCAGTGGACTGTTCCGACTAGCCAGAAACTCATCAATATTAAAACTAGGTTGAACAGAGTCATCTACAGCACTCCCAGGTGTTAGGTACCTAGAGCTGAGACACAGGTCTTCTACTGATTGTCCAGTGCTGGCCGTCTGAAATATTTACTCCAAATTATAATATTATGTTTACTTAGAACTTGGGCTTAAATATCTGATTTCAGTGCTGACAGAGGTGACAAAATACACTTTTGGAAGACACTTGAAAACTTAACGTAATTATCATATCATCATATCAATGGAGCCAAATTTAAAATCAGGAAAATCATATGCAAATAAGATTCCATCAACCACACTGTTTCTATATCTAAAACAGTTTTTGTTAAGAAATTCCTTCAAAATAGCAAAATAGATTAAATTGACCATAGCTTTGCCATTTCTAAAAATATTTTTATTTTGGTCAGAAATCATAAAATACATAAATCCCTAATTAATCAGGCATAAGCCTTTCTAAATAAAAACACATTGACGATTATTTTGAGAAAGGCTTATGCCGAAAAATAAACTAAATAGAGTATACGTGGGTGAATCAAAAAGTTCGTAGAAAAATATCATAACTCACAAACGAAAGCGTCAAATGCTTTCAAATTTAAATATAACGTGATCATAAGTATAACAATACAATTTGTCAAAAATCATTGAATTAGTTAAAACTACATGATTTTTACATTGAAAAGCACACATGCTATAACAGCATACCGGAGCACGTCAGCGTCATTTGCTGAACGACGTCAAACTTACGTCACGTTTGTCAATACTTACCTTATCGTTTTGACTCATTTTCGCTTTTCGAGTGAGTGACTAATATGTTGGTATTTTTGGATTACCATTGTGATAGTAGTTTCTGAATTTTCAATTGTTAGTTTAAAATCGTTTGCGCTGTCCCATAATATTAATCTAAGTGTTTGCTATATCTGCTATTATATAGCGCTGGTCCTCTTCGACGACGTTGCAAATCAACGTCACCAATTTCGGGTGTATTGTCTTCGGTTGTCAACTTCTAGTATCCTACACGAAAACACTAATTCCACTTATAAATCGATGTCTATTTATTTCAGGATATATACCTACTCGTTTCAAACCATGTATTGTCTCTGATGCCGTACGTATATTCCAGTACACCCGTTTTACGCGGTTATTTCTATATAGTGTGATTATCTAAATGTCGATTAATACATCATTCATCGGAGATGACGTCTGAAATTTTAACAGACTTTATAAATGATATCATGTAACCAGACATAACATTTTGACGGTTTTTGGAGGTCCTACAATTGAGATATTTTAGAAAATTTAATAAAATGTGTTTCAAATTATCCGTGTGCTCCGGTATAGGCAATCGCCCTTATTTAAAATACACATATTGTTAAAACGGTTATCATCAGGTCGCTATAAATTTGTGTATGTAAAGAAAATACCAATGTATTCATTCAGTACAAATATGACGACAATTACTCTGAAAATAAAAAAGTTATGGCAAAATTCTACGAACTTTTTGATTCACCCACGTAAACTACACTAGTGTTTAATAACTATTCCCTATTGAATATAATCTGAAACTTACAGCGTATCTACTGAATCTCAAATCTGATAGTAGATCATCACCCATTGGTCGTATTCTTTGCTCCTGAAAATGAAAAGTTTATATTACGCTTGGTTTGTTTATGTTGATCACTGTTTCAATCTTTCTTTTATAAATGATGTAATTAAACAACCATCAATAGATGCTATCACAAAAATATGTGTATGTTATTGTGTTTTTTTTTAGATTTCTCGACACATACAATAAATTAATTAATTTGTGTCTAGTTTGAGGTGTTAAGGGAAGAAAACACTTGATGTACATTTAACTTAGGGGGAAAACTGCATTATTTTAAAGAATTTTCTTGAGGTGAAGAACAGGAGCTGCTATGGAATGAAACTAGACTGACAGCACCAATGCTATATGCCCCCACTTACAAATAAGTGAGGGGGTGGGGGGGGCAAAAAAAGCCCAGTGAAATAACAGCATACCTGTTGTTCTGTAGTATTTGATGAGTTCAGAGAAACTAAGTTGACATTATCATCACTGTAAATATATAAACATCAGCATTTCAATACACCAACTTGATATGTCCAGCCAAAGTTTTATCAGGATATTGAATAGGTTGTAATAAGCAAGACCTGCTGATATACCTATGATACCCAAGCATTTAATTGTGACAGAATGTCCATCTAAATTTTGCTGAACAGATATTTACTAGGACTAAGTTTAGCGACTGTACAACTTGAATGCATGGTTCCGAGACTTTTCTCGGGGTAATTGAACATATCTGGCCGGTTATTTTACTCAGGGCAGTCCAGCATATTATTTTTCTCGGGTGGTAGCCTTGATCAGTCGGGAGGCTGTGTTAAACTTGCATAAATGTTAAAGTTAACCAAATTTTGGCAACGTGTTAGGGAAATATGGACCCCGGTGCCTCTTCCAGGTCTCAGAGTACATGTAACTTTTCAGGTAACAGTCTGTGAAATTAGCCCTTTCCGGTTGTCCGGGATAAGTAGTTGTTGATTCGGGCAAAGTTTTGAAGTTGGGCAAATAACTTTTGCAGTTATTATACAGTGTAAAGCACATGTAGTTTCAAGTTCTACATTCACAGACTGAGATTAGCAGAGATAAAGTACAATACCTATCGGGACCACTGCTACCATCTCCGCCACCACCACCGTCACCAGGTACAGGGGAGGTAACTACATTACCCTCTGCAGATTGACGTTGTGTGATAGGTAATTGTCTTCTCGTCTCATCTGTTAGACTCAGTCCCTCTAGACCTAAATAATACGAGGATGCCATAAAGAAGAGTATGTGATATGGTAGCAATTATACGATTCTTTTAAGGAAATAAAACAAATAATGAAAGCAAACAACCAAAACAGATTTAATTTATACATCGTTCATTTAATTTCCACAATGCTTTGCCTATATGGCTAAATCAGGTGACAGATAAACAACAATGGTGACGTTTCGTCATCATGCAGTGTCTATTCTAGAAATGAGAAATTAGGGGGGATTTTCCCCGTCCTCTTGAAAAAAAAGGGGGGGGGGGTTTCAAAAACAATATACTATTTTACCACAAAGATGTTTAATTGTCTTACAATTGGCATGTAATGATGTATGATGTAATAACAGTAGCTTTAGATCAGACTACAATATTATGGTACAAAATATGCAGGCCAACTGTCGGGTTGGAATCAAGCTGTTTATCAATATTTGTAGAGGGTCCCGGCGGTTTATCAATACTTAATAAGTTGGAGGAGGGGTCAGGACTACTTGCAATTGAATGCGATCCTTCCGTGATCGCAGATTTGTTGAAAAAGTCGGCGCTTCTTCGCTTCGACTGTCTGTACGAATGCGACGCAATGGAGCGATTAAATGGGTCAACGTACAAATTTAATTACAATAACAGTAGGTTCCCTTGGTATTTAGACGAAATATTTTTATTTGAGTAATATAGTTACATCCCTTGGAACTTTTGTGTTTACGACGCGAACGTAAGAATTGAAATTAACCTGTCAATTTTGATAAAATTTTTGGATTTTAATGCGGGGTTTTCGCGCATATCGGCCTAAAATAATCGCAATCTTCAAAAAATATGTGTGAATCCCGCAATCGCACGTCCTAGAATAGACACTGATCATGCATGAAAAAAGTGGCAGCAACTTTTTATTTAAGGAAATACAACAGAATTCAATAAACCCTTATTCCCTGGTGGAAACCTTGTCTATAATAACCGGCTAAATTAATCAGAGCCATACTTAACAAATCCGAAATTGGATAATTCTAGATTTGTTGGACCACAGATTTAAAATCACTTACCAGGTCTCCTCTGACCATCAGAATCTTCACCTGCAGCTTCTATCCTCTCTCCCTGTGCTTTCCTGACAAGTTCTAGTTCATCTTCTGTATCAATCTCACTGCCACTACCACCTGATGTCAAATACAAAATCATTGTCAACAGTGTGAATAAATGTGCTTCTAATACTGTAAAATCATTTAAATTCAATAAGACAACATTTCTTGGTTTCTGTCAAAAAGACCATTTCGTGAGGACGTAATTTCAAGGATACAGCATTCACTCAGTCAGATACTACAAAATTCTTCATATTCATGGGGGACTAAATTTCTTGGTTACAGCCATCCTCAAAATCAAAAAAATTAACCCCCCCACAAATATTAAATGATTTTACAGTAGTGCTGGACGCTCGACTTTCTCATTTTTGATAGTAACAAGGATGAATTATTATGACAAGTTTCGAGAAGATACCTTTGTTGAGTTTGATAGTCTTTGAGAAAATGACTCTTGACAAGTAACTTAACCAACACACTCCTCTGCCCGGGCAAAAGGTTAAATTTTTTCTTCACAAAATCTTGCTAAAAATCAACTTTAACAGAAAACTTTTCTATAAGAATGACCCTTGAAATTAAGAATACTGTAAAATCATTAATTTTCGTGGGGGATTAAATTTCGTGGATTTCATGGTTCACTTCAACCACGAACTTTAATCCCAACGAACATTGATTTTGACCCTTGTTTTGTTACCTGAAAAATTTATATTGTAGATTGCTCTGTTTCACCGACGGCCCTGTTTCGGTGACCTGTTTTTCCTAGTGTCATACTTTGTTTTGAAGAGTTCTACGACGCCAAAATTGAATGCATATTCAACTGTAACCTTCTAGCCGCCCATGCTGTTATCAAAAAGCCAAAATTTGATTCTAAGACCTAAGTGACCCTTTGTTTTTAATATCCTATGGTATTTTTTACAAAATTCTTATGACTTTTTACAATTAAAATTGTCTTTTTTACCAAAACCACTCCCAACGAAATTAAATGATTTTACAGTATAATGAAATCCCTGAATAACTGAAACAATGGAAAAGGTTATATTTATAATACATACCATCAAACAAGCTGACTTTGCTGAGATAAGGGAGTTGTGGATGTGTTTCCTCACCAGTAGTCCCTGGTCGTAAATACAAGGAGTCCAGTGGCATGTCCTCACCTGTAATAAATATCTTGTCACAATGACCAATGCAATAAAGACTGTGTTCAGTAAATGCCTATGCAGCAGTGGATGCCAAGTCATTCAGGGGGGCCATAGTTTTGTAGAAATGTTTGATAGTATAACATAAAAAAAAGTTATTCTGAAGAAGGCCTCGGCCGAAACGTAAATATAATAATAATTCTACAAAATATGTGTTGTTGTTGATCAAATTCCCAATTATGATAGTATAACATGGCATAGACAGATATATATAATATTCTGTAACAAGTCAATTATTGGTCATCTGTGAAAAACAGACAAATTGTTTCATAATTGCTTATATTTATAGGATCATCAGAAACAGTTAGGGTGCCAAAATGAGGCTTTTACAATCATCAAATGGATTATCATAAAACCCAGCCTTTACAACTAACCGTATCTTGAACCAGATGATGTTTTATTGGTCGGCGTTTTCTCCGGTGATTTCTCAGAGTCACTTTCACCAGCTACACTCATATCAAAGTCAGCATCGAGTTCCTGTAGATCTTCTTCTTCGAGCTCCACATTATATACACTCTCATCACACTCATTCTCTTCCCCGATAGCTGACTGTCCAAATAACATCTGACGCATCGCCGCAACAGCAGGGTCTAAACAAATATATAACAATATGATAGCCGACTACATGCAAATAATATCTGACACAAAACAGCCACTGCAGGGTCTAAAACAAGTAATTAGGAATTGAAATTAATACCAAAGTCCCCTATCTGGTTTTCAATCATAATTTTTGTCTGAATAAAAAAATATTAGACTTGCATAATCTCCTTATTGGTCTTTATCCACAAACAATTTTCATAAACCTAGCTTAAAGTCTGTTTGAGTTATGACAGGAACCAGATTTCTTAACAGATTGACTGAAAGAGGGCAAACCTATAGTCCCCTCTAGTTGAAAACCAGTATGGGCCCAAACACATACAGCATATTTATATTTACATGATAATGTTCTTGATATAGAATTCAGATGTTTTTGTGGGCATCAAATTCCGTTAATTTTAATGACAATATAACTCTTTTACCTGCTTTAATAGGATTTTTAGTCGCTTTCTTCACAGTCCCAAGTTGGGATCTAGCAAACAGTTGTTCTGGTTTAGAGTCATGGCTATTATTGGTCGAGGAACCATCACGTTTCCAAGAATTAGAATCGGATGATCCAAGCTCCTTCAACGACGACGATCCTTCAAATTGACTGGACTGTGTATCTCTAGACAGATTATCTTTCATCAATGACTGCTTGGTACCTAAATGAATCAACAGCAGAAATGTTAAGGCAAACCTTTCACTGCACTGATTCTATGTCTGCCCTTGTCAGCAGGGTTGGCACATAAAACCCGCCCTTTAAAACCCCTTAAAACACGGGTTTTAAAGGGTAGGGTTTTAAACGAAAAAATGGGTTTTATGCCAACCCTGCTTGTCAGACGCAAATCTCCAATCATATTCATTTATGAATGCTTGGGAGTATAATGTAGATGTAGATGAACCATTGAAAACATTTGGAATATTTAACAAGCAATGTTACAACGATGTGTAGTTTTAGTTTTCTTGGACATAGTGGCATTTTTTAAATGATTTTATTCATCCTCGCCACCGGATATTTCATATGGGCGAGGCCCTCAGAAGAGTTTATGAACTTCAATAGCTACAAATGAATGACTAACCTTGTGAATCTTGAAGCGTTGAGTCTCTTGTAGTGTTCCGGGTGCCTGGATTCCCCATGGCTGAATCCAGCAGTAAGTTGTTGGACGACAGATCTACAATGTTATCATACCATATATATTAATTTATACACAATATTATTATGACATCACATCCCCATTCAGTCTGTGAATTTAGGATTTTCAATTACTTGCCTGAATTGGTAAAATGCAACATTAACATTACAAATATACTGTAAACGGATTTACTTTCACAAATACAAACTTTTGTTACTACAAATTTTTACATTTTTCAGTCTCTCACAATATTTTGAACACTTTCGCAGCTACTTAATTTCTACCACTCGCAAACTCTGCAAAATGAAATCGGCAAAATACCACTCGCAAACTCTGCAAAATGAAATCGGCGAATTAATTTCTTGATAAATAGTACTTATATCACTCACCCATATGGTCAATGTCAATAATTCCAAGAGACGATTTTCCATCCATGTCCGACCTATATAATCAACAAACATAGTGAAATATATATGTCATGGTAAAATAAAGATTGAGACAACATTTTGTACATTTTTGTAACATACAAGTAGATATGTCTAGGTTCCAAGGTTTTTTCCCAGGTATATGTGGTTTGTAACCTGGTTACAAGTTCCAAATGGCCTCTTATTGAGCGTAGAATACGGTATCCTTAAAAGTCTTATATAGACCAATGTTTTCAGTTAGGTTACAAAACACATATACCTGGGAAAAAACGTGGAACCTGGACATATATGAAATATTGTGGTGTGCACAATTGTAAATTTTTGTGATCAAATTTTGTTATATCTTTCGAACCCTTTTATCCTTGACATTTAACGTTGATTTGACATGGCTATTTTATTTATCCATGCAAACATTTACTGTATTTGCGTGTTTTAGTATATTATGATTGCCATGTAAATGCTCATTTTATGTTGAAATAAATCTTTCTATATCAAAATTATCAATATGCAATTGTTTGATGAAGATTCCTGCCATAAACCAGCACTCAAATATTGAAATTCCTTCTTTTGAGGTTCAAAGCTACATTTTTTTAGAACAAGAAGTTGAAGTTATGTTGAATAGGTGCTAAATATTATCATTTGCTTGTTGCCAAATGAAATTTAGTGTATTCGTAAGCTATAAGTGTAATTTATCAGCCTGAGTGCAGAGTGTGGTACTCAGATTCAACAATTACATTTTTATCTCATAAATTGTATGTAATTGCATAGATAATGTATCAAATGTAATTTAAATATTCAAATAATAATTCTATACATTTCCTTATTTATATTTGCAATCTAGAACAAAAAAAGCTCATAATATAACATTTTCAATATTTGAGTGCTGAGTGCAGAGTGTAAGTATTGGTTGTAATTTCGGTCCCAGAGTGAATATATTTATAGGAGAACAGGTAAATGCCACATTTGTTATTAGACTCATTAGAGGCAGGAGTGTAGCATTTGACCCTAAAGGTTATATAAGCAAGGAATAAAAATTTCCAAAATGCCACATTATGAATTTGACTTTAAGAATTTAAATAAAATCATATGTTTTCTTCTTGTCATAAAAATCTTATTCTCGCTATAAAATGTTCGAGATTTGGCAGCATCCAGTGGAAACCGTCTAAATAGACTTGGGTTCACAGGATTACAAAAGTGATAATTTTTCACTAGAAGACACATCACTACAGGGTGTCCCAAAAAAACGGGGACCTACCTAAAACCCTTATTACTTATTTATTTTTTGATGAATTAAGCTGATATTTTGTTAAAGTGTATATAAGGGATCCCCACTTCTAAAAAGGGTACTTGTTTAAAT
Organism: Spisula subtruncata; assembly: GCA_963678985.1. Taxonomy (NCBI): domain Eukaryota; kingdom Metazoa; phylum Mollusca; class Bivalvia; order Venerida; family Mactridae; genus Spisula; species Spisula subtruncata. The sequence goes on along the minus strand of OY787667.1, from coordinate 42,516,252 downwards.
ATGGTGCTTCAAAACAGGAAGTGACGTCATCATTTTCACTATGGCAACATTTCACATTATTTTTGCTTAATCACCCGAAAAGGGGCATTATAAGACAAGGGCATTTGTGTCAGGGCATTTATTGTTAGAAAGCAACATTTGAAGTCAAAGGGGTGATCAAAATCTTACAAAAATAAAACAAATTTAACAAGAAATAGTAAAAAAGAGGAAAATGTGGCAAGTTTAATGACAAAAGGGGAAGTGGAAATACTTCCAAAATAGCATCAAGAATCATTTAATGACTAAAAAAATAAATATTGCCAAGGACTATGACCAAAGAAGCTTAGACTAAAGAAAGGAGCAAAAAGTAAAGTTTTATCCAAACAAACAGTTCACAGATATATTTTGGAGTAATTGTGTATGTCAGAAATTATAAAATAGTACCATATGCTAGCAGAAAACTCTTCTTGTGATAAATCAGCAGCAAAATCAGGATATGTTTGCAAAATAGTACTGACATCTTACCTCATACCACAGGCCATATAACCTTAAATTACTCAAACTTGATTCCAATAGTGAACTTGTTTGCTATACATAATGAATGAATGTATCACGAACCATAAACAATGATTTGGAGCACACGAGAAGATGTTTGAGGTCAGCATGGAAATATATCTCATTAAATTCTGAAATCCCTGCTTCAGTTTATGGTATTTTACTGAAACGTATGATGTAAACATGGGAGGTAACTCTGGGTATTGAACTATATAATCACAACAGTGATGCTAGTATTCTGAACACTGTTCTTCCCTTATTGTTTTGACATATAAATAGTGTGATTTCTATAATTGAGAGAAAAGTTACAATTGTTTGTCCTACGGTAGGTCCCCGTCTTTTGGGACACCCTGTACAAGCAACAAATTTTTTTAAATTGATATGATTAAATGCAAATTATGTTACAGAGTATAATTTCAATATTAAGCACCTAATTTTTTATTGCTGAATTTTAAAGGTATTTGTGACGATTTTAATCTATCATAATATGGCTTTTTGGAAATATCACCAGTCACCACCAGGATTACAGGGCTTTCATTAGATACCAAACTATTGACTCATGATTGTCAACAAAGAGCAAACTTATGCAAGAAGGTTTGTATTACAAGCAAAGTGAATTTTGATGTTTAAGCTTGAACTTTAGACCCCAATCTCCTGAAGTAACTCAAGTAGAAATCTCAGACCAAATTGAGATTTTGTCAAAATCAGAGTCTGAATTTTAGAAAAATCTGACGTTTTAACTCTTTAATTTTTACTGTTTATAAACTTAGAATAATGAATTTGTTTGTGATACCAATGGGGAGTCCAGCCTCTCATGTTATTTATCTCAAAGACCAAGTGACAATAATTTAGATGTCATTTAGCTGAAATTGAGATGCTTCAGGAGATCATGGTCAGGGGTCAAAACTGGAATGATTGTTGAATTTCAGCGAAAATGCAGTTTCAAGAGTCTAATGAAATCCCTTGGGTTAGTAAGGAAATCTGTATAAATTTGTCTGATTCAAACATTTGATGGTCCATGTATATATAGGACTTACATATCAGTATCTTGTTTATTTTCCCTACACCAATCATTTACCACTGACCAGTCGGTTCCCTTCTCGGGATCAAACAGTTGGTCTCCCCCATCAAAGTTGTAAGTTTTAGGCCGGGCACCAGATGAGTTAAAATCAAACAACTTCTGTTTCTGGTTCCTATCTTCACTTGATTTAGGAGCAGAGACTGGAGTCTCGTCTAAAAATGAACCCATTTCTTCCTCTTGTTGCATCATCCTCCTAGAAGAAAACATTACAGGTTGATGTTGACATTTTTATGACAGAACTTGAGAACAAAGTTTATAAAAAAAAAACTGAGTTTCATCACAAAACTGTGATCTAGCAATATACTGTAAATCTACGCTTGAAAATACTACCAGTATTTTACCTAAGTCTACCTAAGTAGTTTCCAAACGCAGGAACTTCGATCGTTCCTCTATATTTGGCTCTTCGTTATCATCTGTATATGTTGGTCCTGTGTAGCTATCTTTATAATTCACTGAGTATGTGTATATCATTGGATGATTTTTCCAATGCCTATCAAGTCTATTTTTGAATGAATTTACTGATCCCGCAGAAACGACACTATTTGGTAGATTATTCAATATGTCTACAACTCTGTTGGTAAAGAAATACTATTGTTTGGCACTACCAGAGAGTGTGATACTAAAACAAGAGACGTTGGTAGAGCATGTAAATTATGTATGCCCCCATGATAGCAAAGCAGTCGAAAATAGCAAATGTTACAGCAACCTTGACCTTAATATCAGTAGTTGTCATCGACTGTTACTCAGTGGTCAACCTTCATGCAACAATGCTTCATCCCCCAACTTAAAAATAGGTGAGGGGGGCAAAAAAAAAGAATATTAATCGCACCTTGTCTTTGTTCGTCCAACAGTAGATGCAGCAAGAGGTGGAGCCTTCGCATAGAAACTGTCGCCTTCAATGAATGATAATTGTCCATCTCCAGAGACTACCGCAAGATTATCCTCAACATTCAAAGACTGCCTCACATCCATTTTGCTGCAATGGACTATGGACAAAACATTTGATTAGTGCAATTCTTTTAATTAATCTTTGTACAAATTTCATAACAAGACAATGCATACCAGTATCAGCACCCACTCTGTGTTGGCATGTGATCTCTCTGTGGTAACTTAATACTTACATCACAAAGAAAGAATTACTGTGGTTTCGTCAAATCCCCGGTTCGTCAAAATGAATTTATAGTATAAACAAAAATCGGGTTCGTCAAAGTGATAATATAGAGTGATTTACACCATCCATGTAATTACCCTGTGTGTGTTTGTCATAGTATGATAAGCATGCAACGGCCAAACAAAACTGATAAACAGATGATAATTATCATTTAATTAAGTTTAAATTGTAATAACTGTTAAATTAAAACACTTCAACAATTACATGATTGTCACACAATATTACAAATAAATCAATCGCCAATCACATACAATACAACCAAATCAATAAAAAGGCGTTTGTTCACACTTCTTTGTATATAAACTCAAATCCCTCTATAATTCAATTTGACGAAACCACGACCTATTTAGTACAGAAAGTTAAGTTTGACGAACCGGAGATTTGACGAACCCACTGTCATCACAAAGAAACACCCTACTTTCAGTTTTGTTGTGACACCAGACCCCTTTGTTCTTAACCGGACCCCTCCCTGTGTGTTCAGCCGACCAACTGGCACGGGAACCCTCTCCATGCTTACAATCAAAATGATCATGCAATAAAGCTTGAAAGATCATAACGTTGTCACAGATCGTCAGATTTTCAAATAACTTGGCACACATCTTCCCGAAATGACCTCAATACTCGCGCATGCCCAGTTTTTTTACCTTTTTGATGTTGGATTGTCCCCCGGTTTTTACCTTCTGCTTGGCACTAGGATTTTCCCTTTCCTGGATTAATGGACGGGTGTCATTTGGCTGGTGGTTAATTGGATCAGTAGACCAGTGGGAGGGGGTCATGCTATTGTTTACATCAAAGGAGAGTTTGTTTATAAGAGTGACGGAGTCACACATTGCACAGTATTCAGTGCCTATCATTTCTTTGATGATTTATCTGTGAGACAGCATGTCACTTTTCGACATGGGAGGTCACCGAATATATGATTTTGGGATGTCAAAACTCAAATGTGACGCGCGCAAACAATTCAACGAAATTTTCAAATGTGAATTTTGGTGAAAATAATTACCAAATTTATAACAAATGGGGCGTTCAGTCTACGTCATATCTAGTTTAGAGTAAGACCACATCAACAGCAAATTGACAGCATGTAACAATCACAATATATTTCAAATTTTCTTCCCGCAACATTCAATTTTCTAAGCTTCGACACGATTAGCAACAATTGGATGAGAGGAAAGGTCAAACGGTGTTGATGTAAAAACCGTCGTAGTATAAAATCCACTCATCAGCACAGAGTTGCTTCCCCTTATCAAATTGATAGTGCGTGCTTTTCGTCTAGCCAGGGCCCCCCATTCAAGTGTATAGTATTCTATTCAAGTAACTCAGGCATTTTTCAAGAATACTATATAAGTCAAATATAGAATATTTAAGTAGGCTTAAGTTATTATGTCTAAATGAAATGGAACAATTCTATTTTCAAATTATGATTAAAATCATTTTCAATGATTTTAATTTTAAATATTTGTAAGTGGCTGAAAAAATAACAATAAAATAACAGCTGCTAAGCAAATGGCCAACACTCGAACAACACAGAACTTACTTCTCCCTTGTTATGCTTTACAAAATCTCACACAACCTAGTCAGTGTCGACCACAACCATCTCTCTAACACACGGAAACATCTTAACTTAATCATATACCACCTTCAAATTCAAACTATCAAAATAACTTATTTTCCATAGAACAATTAGATACTGGAACGCCCCTGCCTTAAGTTACGAAAGGAACAGTATAATCAAAGAGGTCCAAATTGATATAATCTACCAATATAGTGTACCAGCTTACGACATCCAGACCAGTGTTGATCTTCAATTAACACTTTACAGTTGGCCTGGATTCATACATGTACTATAAGTGTCGTCCTACTGTTTTTACTTTTTAGCAAACTGTACATACAAACTTTTAATCTAACATTACAATCATGTATATTGAACATTAATAATAATACTTACTCGTTTGATCTTTGTGAGTATCCCCGTAGATGTAGAAATGACACACCAACTATTTGTCCCATTTGTATTCGCACATGTGACAATTTTTTTACCATTGGAAGGCATGGGGACTCCACGTAAAATTGTCCATATGATAAAACTATTTGAGAGATTTCTTATGTGCAAACATATTTTGTAGTTTGATATGTCTACAAAATAATGCACTAAATTTCATAATTGTATCTTTATGGGATCAAACCCCTTTTTAAAGGTTTTTAACATGACTATCACTCACATTGAACAAAGAAGGAAATGGACGGATTTGATATCAAACTTGTTTACTTTCTTGTCCGTAGTTCTTTTGTTTCTCGGGGAAAATATTTTGTGCAAACTTGATTAATATTTTAATTTCTTCCCGTCAGATTGGTGTTTTGATATAAGAAATGCGATAATTAGATCTGCCCCCTTTTTACGGTTTTTTAAAACAGGTATCATTTTTTTTTAAGTAAAAAAGTGATACACATATTTAATTTGCACATTGTTAATTGTTTTATGACGCGCCCCGCTGCGATTGTCACAGCATGTGGGGTAATAAAAGTGGTACATTCGCTTGAAGGGTTATAACCGTTATATTTGTATAACCGCTATATTTCCTGTATACATACTTTATTATGATTTTAGAGATTTGAAACTTTGACTATATTGCCGATTTGGAAAGTAATACATGCATTAAAATAATTAAAAGTGAAATGTCATCACGCATAATTTAAAATTATAATAATCGAACAGGTGAGACTTTATTATGATTTTAGAGATTTGAAACTTTGACTTTATTGCCGATTTGGAAAGTAATACATGCATTAAAATAATTAAAAGTGAAATGTCATCACGCATAATTTAAAATTATAATAATCGAACAGGTGAGACTTTATTATGATTTTAGAGATTTGAAACTTTGACTATATTGCCGATTTGGAAAGTAATACATGCATTAAAATAATTAAAAGTGAAATGTCATAAGCTCACGCTAGTTTAAAATTATAATAATCGAACAGGTGAGACATAAAAATGAAAAATCATGTCATTCCTATGACACTTGTTAAATAAACTGGTTAGTTGACACGTTGTACCACCTAATTGAATATATACGAATTCTAAATTGAAAATTAAATGTCAAAAAAGGTGAGGAAAAATCCGTCTAGACAATGTGATACTGTACACCTTTCCTTAAATCATGTTGTTATAAAATGTTTCACATGTAGTTCTCATCCAGTACAGGAAAGAGCTATTTACTGAATAATAAGAAAAACAAGAAGACATCTGATGTTGTTAGTATATTCTCCTATTTAATTCAAGAAAAAAACGCTCTAGTTCACGAACTTAAAATTGTCATAACTTTTTTATTTTTCAAGATATTAAAAAACCAATTCCATAATTGTACGGTCTATGGCTCGAAGATGCAACTGAACAATCAACCGTACAACATACTTGAAAAATCAGCAGTGGTTGCTAAATTTCATTTAAACTGTACTTTGTGATATTGCACACGTACTCAAGCATTGTACAGTTACAAGTAACCGGTTTTTTCATCCATCGAATATGCATGATAATAAGTATACATATCGTGACATGTATTGCGGTTACTAGTATAACAAATGCATAATTGTTAGATTCCTCACACAAGATCAACGAATTCTGAATGATACCATGGAAGTATTTAAATGTTCCTGATGATACCTACCTCATGAACAAAATTTCATAATGACAGAGCTATGCCCATAAAAAGATCCTGGTATGCATCAAATACAAAATGTCAAAAATACCAAAGTGTAACTGAACGCAGCAAATGATAAACATTAATTTATACACTCCGACAACCCGCTGGGTCAGCATAGCGCGATTACGCAATTGAGATAAGATCGATCAGATTAAAACCGGTATAACACCAGTCAAGGGAAGGTAACTGTGGTCGACTTGAAAACACATTCAATACAAATGGGACAAATAGTTGGATATGAATAAGGCAAATAATAATCATGTTTGTTTTCCATCGTGAAATTATTAATTCCATAGTTACATGTACTAAACGTGCATGTAGTAGGTGACTCAGATACATCTGAAGGTTATAGCCTACTGTATGTTGATCTAATAAAATTTGTGATGGACATCGACTCTCCATCATCGCTGAATACAGGGGCCTTATTCACCAAAGTTTATAATCACTGCCATTTCCTTGCAATTGAATGTAACAATGTGAAATTTTATCTGATTATTAGCTGTAACCAACTGATCATGTGTGTAGGGCTAACGCATGTTTTTTTCGTGCTATTACATCTGCAGAGTCCCGATGGTTTTTGTACTATAATACACATTATTATTTATATTAAAATCTGTACATTTATAACAACATGAGAGAGAGACTAGAACATTTGGCAATATGAAGTCTAAGTCTGAGTTTTAGACTTAAAGCGTTCGCGAATAAGGCTCCAGGAAAGTATAAGAGTGTTCCTGCTGAATAGAAGTTCGACGACGCAACTATTTGCCTTGCTATATATAGCAAGCACAGCGTTCGAATTGCTTCGACCTCCTAGACCTCGACCTACATATCACTGGCTTAGAATCAGAAGGTCGATAGTCCTACTTAAGACCTTATTGATAAGGATGCTACATTTGTGCACACATTGTTTTTTTTAAAAAAAACCAAATCAATAATCATGGATGCTTTTATTTACCAATTAAGTCACCAGATGGATAATGCTGGTACAGTAAAAATCCAGAAAATGTTGTATAGTGTTGACCAACGAATCCAGTATCAGTCCAGTCATTTCTCACCGTCACAGTCTGTCCGGCCTTTAGCTCAATCACCAGCATCTGCGAAGACTGGTCGAAGGGAGTCACGTAGAACATGGAATACCGGGTACCATTCACATCAAAGTGAGCTCGTATGTGATTAAACGTGTTGTTTTGTATATCAATACCCATGACAGTAGCGTGAACGACGTATGTCCCATCTACTGGAGCGGTAAATCCACCCGTGTTGTTGTTGTAACCATTGCCAACGTTGGTGACCACAACAGGGAATTCCAGGACTTGGTTACTGCCCATGTGATGTATATCGTGGTCCTGATGTGTGGCATAGAACGCAACCTCGTGTTCGGGCGCTTCTCTGTCTGCAAATATACATTCAATTGAGCGGTTGTGAAAGGTTACAGAGTGGTTGAGTAAATAACGCGGTGGCCCCCATCTCCCTAAACATCTCAAACTGAGCTAAATCTCATCTCAAATTTAGTAATGTGCCATTTAGATAATTTCCTTAGGAGGATGGATTCAAAGAGTTCATCCCAAAACAGGAAGCACTACTCTTAGTTTATTTCAGTAAAATTTAAAGAGGTTGGACTTCTGATTTATCTTAAAATCGGACTGTGATTTGAACAAAATCTCAATTTGAGACGAGATTTTACTTGAGATTCCTCGGGATATCGGGGTCTGGACTACCGATCAATAGGTCATTGGTTTGATATAGGCAGAGGACTTGGTTATTTCTGAACCACGTTCAGTGTTTTACACCCATTTTTAGACGAAGGGGTTGGTGACACAAAGATAGTCTCGTGGGTATCGGCAATGTAAGTTTACACGCTTATCAATAATATACAAACGCAACTATTATCACCGTTAATTATGTATAGTCGATGCATCGGTAATCTGTTCACAAGTATTTGAATATGCGCCTATTTTTGCAACCAATTTTATGGTAAGGAAAAAGTATGTGCTTATACTCAAATATAGATTGACGGTAAGGTCGTATGCGCTTATTTTTGACATGAGCTTATTTTCCTGATTCTACAATATATCAATTAGTCTATCTGTCTCACACGTATTGTAAGGCATACACACTAGAAGTGTTTGAGTGATACAAGTGCAAAATGTATGGTAGTTTTGAATTAGAATAATTTGAATTAAAATAAAATTATAAATATATTGGTAAACTTAAATACTGGATGCGGTCTCAGAATTAAATACACTTCTTGAGCATGATTCTGTTATCGTGAATAAAGCAACAGTTCATACATGTTTCGCTATTCGTTAATGCAAAATCACCCCGTGTACCCCGATAATATGTATTAGACAGAGTACTGCTGTTTAGACAGAGCGGAAAATGTCGACGCTTGAGAGGTAATGTATTTTGTGCCTGTTACAATTATTTCGTGTCCATACCAGTAAATCGATGAACATGTATTTATGCAGTGGTTCTTCCTCGACATGTAGATGTATTTTTTCCGACCAGAAACGTAAGATTCGATTTTAAACTTTATAAAATGCGTCCAAAAGTCCAAAGTTTAGTCTATAAAAAATAATTAAAAATACTTCTAGACGGCGGAGAATACACAAATTTCGTGAATATGTAGCGAAATAATAGTACCATATTCTTTCACAATGATATATTCACTGACGTAAGTATCTTTCTAAAAATAACAGTTTTTCTACACTTAGTGTCGCCAGAATGGTACTGCTTATGTTATATGACTGATACTGCTTATGTCCAGTGTAAATTCAATAAGATACTGCTTGTGTTGTTTTTTGGTTTTTATTTCAAGGGTAAATGCTGGCACAATATTGATAATCAAATACTTTTTTTGGGATTAAATATACTCTAGAGCCCTTACTAGAAATAGGTATATATATGAAATATTGTAAATTTGCCTTATTATTACCGAATATTCAAGTACAATCACGCGTAACATTATGGTTATAGTCCATTATGAATATAAATGTATGTAAGTTTTGTTTGTTGACTTACTATATAATGATATGGGCACACATGAACACACTTAGTTCATATCATATGTATGCTCACATGCCGATCAAATATGGCATTTATCATAGTCGAAGAGGTCGTAAAATAGTGTTCTTAAAATGTTACAACAAGACTTTTTACAAATTCGTCACTTTTGGTAAAATTAGCGATTTTAGTACCTGTTTGCTCTATACGCTTTGTGATTCTACCCCCTGACATATTCGGACTATCTCGAGCATTTTCGCCCAAGAATATTCCAGGCATTCCGAAAAACGGATTTTAATGTCTAATGTCGATATGCTGAATACGTACTCGGCTACTATGAGAAAGGAGCCAGACCACAGTTTCCAAGCCTCATATGCGAATTGGCCATGTAGAAAAATAATAATAGAGGACATTTTGGCTAAATATTGGGCTGTTGCATATTCATAGAATATTTCACTGCTGGTTTTGGGTTTTCATCCCTGGCAGTGACCATAATATTACTTAATGGTGCATGCGAATTGGATGTGTTTACATTTTTGATCTCCTAGAAGCTTGGATCTTGAAACCAAGCGTCTACTGACTGACAGAACTGCTTTTTGAGCGAAATTGAATGGTACGTTTTCAAAGCTATTTTGTGAAAAAACGACAGGGGTGGCAAGGGTTTCTGGTGTCATTCTTGAAGATTTCTAGTATTGATCTGTAAATATCAGCAGCTGTTAGACTTCCATCATTGACCGTTAGCGCATAAATGGGGGTTGAACATGGCTTGTTTGGCCTCGACCGGGCAGTAAAATTTATGGTTTAGCTGATTGTTGTGAACAAAAAAGAGTGAATTACAGTAGGCTGTATATTAAATGATGTTGCATATTGTAATCTGGACTTGTTATCTATGTAACCATGACACGTTTTCTTTTCAGGTTTGTTGTTAAAACCGATTTGTGGGTATTTGAAGCATTGTGGTCAGTTTCAGGACTTGGATTTTGTTGAAAATGGGCCAGCAGCCAAAACCAATCTCTACCCAGAGTTGTCGTTCCTTTCCAATCCACACACAATTACTATAAGTTAGTGTGAGAATAGCAGTAACGACAACCCTGGATAGAGATTGTGAGAAAACCCGACCAAAAGCATTCTTAGAGTTGGAACCTATTCCATGATGCCTGGAATCACTAACCGCGAACCCAAGCCTGTTGTGTGATTTATTAATGTAGTATCAACATTATTTCTGCTGTATATTAATGACCTCCCACTTCGGACAACATCCACATCCCGCTTGTTTGGTGACGACAGTCTATTGTACATGACAATTCGCTCTACAGAAGATGCCAAAGCCCTACAAGAAGACCTGGACAGGTTACAGCAATGGGAGCGTGACTGGTTGATGTCATTCAACCCATCCAAATGTGAGGTTATCCGTATTACCAGGAAGAGAATCCCCATCAAGGCGCCATACTTCATCCACGACAGCGAACTGCAAGTTGTTACAGGGGGCAAGTACTTTGGGGTTTACATAGACGAGAAGCTCTCCTTCAACACCCATGTTGCTACCACAGCGAAGAAAGCAAACAACAGTCTCGCTTTCCTGAGAAGAAACCTGACAAGCTGTCCCCAACAGATCAAGGCACAATGCTATCAGACGCTTGTCAGGCCAATCCTTGAGTATGCCAGCTCTGTCTGGGCTCGCATACGAGATCCAGTATCAGCCAACTGGAGGCTGTCCAACGACGCGCGGCACGATATGTCAAAGGGGACTACCGCACCACTAGCAGCACCAGCCAGATGATTACTGACATTGGTTGGAAACCCCTTGCCGAACGCCGTTCCAACGCCAAGCTAGAGATGGTCTACAGAATCACCACCGACTCGTCGACATCCCAGCCGAGGCCTTCTTCCACCCAACATCAATCAACACCAGGGGCCACTCCACCAGGAACTTGCTTCCCTTCTGTCGTACAGATGTGTTCCTCTACTCCTTCTTCCCCTCCACCATCCGACTCTGGAACCAGCTCCCTGAGCAAGCCACTATCGTCGACGGTGTTGAGGCCTTTAAGAGGGGTCTGACCAGCGAATAAAGAATATGCTGCTTTTAAAGTTTTTTAAAACTATGACTCTGTAAATACTGCTGCACCGCTGACACGATTTTAGTAGTACGACATTGCCCCAGAGTGGGATCTGTTCTAAACAGGAAAAAACAAGGGTAGATCACGCGATTTCTGATATCGGGGTTGTTGGTTTGCATCTCCGATTGGCCAACTAAATTCAATTATAGTAAGTATGGGTGCTATACACCTGGATACTCTTTTATCAAGGAACTTACAAAAATCTTAAAACTTGAATTCTTTATAGAGTCTAGTGCGTTTTCTTCTATAAACGAGGTGAAAATATTGTTTAAAATTATAAAGGATAATTTTATATTGGTATGTAAGTTTACGATTATCATAAATGATTTGAGAAGTCAGTACCCTGGCATGTAAAAAACACAAATGATGCATCTGGAATTAGGGCATCTTCTTTATCATGCACTATCCCCAAAACGTGTCCGTTGGCGAGGTAAATAAAAGAAATACGCATTCGTGCTTAGAAACGATATGCTATCGACTAGCACTGCTCGCCGGTAGCGTGTCCTTACGTAGGCATACTACAGGTCGGTTGATATACTACATAAACGCGAAAAGTGCTTATAGCGCTTCTGAAACAAACTTTTTTTCAATATGGCCAAGGACTTTTAGAAAACTGCAGAAACTTTAGTTGTACATGTATGGATTACTGAGAACATGATAGACGGTATTAAGAGATATATTAGTGTATGTTAATTCAAGAGATCAGCCCAGTAAGAGCTAAATACATATTCAACATTGACAGAAAATAGTTGCTGAGGCTACAATGTGTCATGACAAGGTTGCTTTCGGGTTTAAATCATTGAAACTATAATAAACTTAAGCAGTATCTGTTTACAACATAAGCAGTATCGTGACAATTTCACCATATAACATAAGCAGTACCATTTTGGTGACACTAAGTGTAGAAAAATTGTTATTTTTAGAAAGATACTTACGTCAGTGAATATATCATTGTGAAAGAATATAGTACTAATATTTCGCTACATATTCACGAAATTTGTGTATTCTCCGCCTTCTAGAAGTATTTTTAATTATTTTTTATAGACTAAACGTTGGACTTTTGGACGCATTTATAAAGTTTAAAATCGAATCTTACGTTTCTGGTCGGAAAAAAATACATCTACAAGTCGAGAAAGAACCACTGCATACACACATGTTCATCGATTTACTGGTATGGACACGAAACAATTGTAACAGGCACAAAATACATTACCTCTCAAGCGTCGACATTTTCCGCTCTGTCTAAACAGCAGTACTCTGTCTAATGCATATTATCGGGGTACACGGGGTGAAAATGATATGAGGAAATCGGACACGGAAGGCAATACTCAACTTAACCAACCGAGCACAGAAAACAGTTTTAAACATCACAACACCACTACACGGACCAATGCCAAAACACAACCCAAAGAAATGATTAAAAGTCCAAGTCTCCAAGCCGCAAAAAATGCATAATTCTCTTACAAGGTCTGACGTTGTTTCCACGTCGCTGTATCCTATTTGGCTCGTGATGTCGTCGCTCTGTGACGTCATGTCCACCAGGTTGCTGCTCAGCGCTGCCACCATTGCAGTTCCCCAATTTCGTCTTTAATTCATTTATTTCGTCAAGCATCGTGGATTCTTTAAGACTGAACTTGGAATCCATTTCAGCCATTTTTAATTTCAATCCAGATATTTCACGTTCCGATTCCGATTCCATGGCAGCTATCTTGGCCTTATTTGCGGCATCACTTTCTTCTAGCGACTCAATGCGCGCAAGTAAAGTTTCGAACAGTTCGCCATCACTATGCAAAGCTACAACATAAAAATCCTGAAGCACACAACCCAGCAAAAAGGCGACAACGAGATGTGATGCCTTCGCCATTATGGAAACAAGGCAAATGGTTTTATCTAGTATAATACAAGGTCATGTATTGTATGGTTGGTCCACAAAATCAACTTATCAGTGTGTTAATAAAATGTCAGCCAAATTAGGCTAGTACATGTATACACTTTCCATTTAATATTTTTTAACAAATAATACATTTAAAATTTAAAGAAGTAAGTGATTTTATATTACGCATTCGCTGGGATATTAAACTTTGCTCGACGTAGACCGGGTGCTCGATATATCGATGCTCGTTATAACGAAGTTTTACTGTAACTGTACTTCTGTAACAAGTCGTTAGATCTGTTGTTAAGTCACCGTGTGACAATTCTAGTTACGTTTCTCAATGCATAATCTTCCCTTTCCTTATTAGCCATTGTTCAAAGAACGTGTTCGATTTCTTCCGGTTGTAATTTTTAAAAAATACACAATTTAAGGTGCTGCCTTTAACGGAGTTTTCATTACTGAGATTGGATTTAGGTGAACATGGATAAGTGTTATGTACAAGCGCTGGCTGTTCTAGCTGTTGTTGTCTATACTGTGATTGGGTTGGACTATGCACCACATGGGATAGAGCAAGAGGTGACTATGAACTTAAGGCAGTACCTTTAAAAAGATGGTTTTAGAGTGCACACGTGATTCTTAATGTTCAGGTTTTCAGTACCTAGATTATGGATCCATCTTTCAAACAACTGTTTGTTCCAGAAGTGGTTTGGTAATGCAGATGTACTTAAACTGCCTTTGCGTTTTGCACTGATGACTTTCTTATAATTTTATAATAACCCCAAGCAGTCGTTGTACAAAAAAAATGTACCCGTCCTCCGCGTTATTATAAGCTTGCAAAAAGAGTTATTTGGCTAATGCTCGGTCAGCCCAGTAATTGGTCAGTTTGTTTATTATGTGAAGTCAAATGAAAAATGCAGATTAAAATTGAAGTTTTTACTTCTTTTGTGCTTATGCCAATCCCTCATGCACTTAATAACACCCGCAAATCGTCCTTTTACATTTCAAATTTCTTTTTGCAGACGACAGTTTTCAGTCATTGAAAAAGCCAGAATGCCTATCATTACATTTCTGTATTCACACATCACCAAGATATTATTCCCCTGCGAATACTAGTAATTTATTTTTATATTTCGTTTTCAGGTTTCATGGGTTTTGTCTCATCCGCCTCGAAACAAGTCTGGCAACTTTTCATTCTTCAGCTGTAGTAGGAAAAACTCCATTCTGAACTTCACGAAGTTGATCATCTCCCCGGATCCAATACTATTCAATAGATGGAACAAGTCGAACATGAATGTATTTGGCAAATATACTTTGACGGAAACCATCTCTCAAGATCACCCCATAGAGGTAACGTTGACGTTCAACTACCATTGAAACCTCCCTGACAAAAGTCACATCGCTGACAAAAAAATGCACGAAATCAGGGGCCCATTTCATAGACACATTTTAGCTAAGCTTCGACTTTTATTTTATACTTGGTTGAGATTCCAACCAGGGACGACTGGATTAGTAGTTTCGAGAGTTCAAACACTCGGCAACCAAGCCACCCTATGCGGTACAAAACACCACTTCGGCTAAGAATATGTCTATGAACGGGTACCAAGCGATTTAGTATCACGTTATCACTGATTTTCAATAAGTAGGTCCATTTGGAAAAAAAAAAATGAAAATGTGACCTTTTCAGATTTAGTTTCAGTTTGCCTCAAAAGTTTGATATATCATTCAGTAACCATGCCTGAAAATCTTGAATACAACACTTTCTTAGTTTTTGTGTAATGATCGTGCAAACACAGGTAGGTAGAAACTAATTCTAGTACTTACAAAACCTACGTTACCACAGCCTCATGGTGAATTTTACATACTTATTTGAACTAACACGTCGCAAATGATATTTAACTTAGTATAATCGGAAAAATTATGTTTAGCAATACCAAATTTGTTAAGGTCTGAATGTAATGATCAACTAGCTAACATGAATTCCACCAATATATTGGCATTAATATATTGCTTGTAAACAAAATACGTTCAGTATGTTGATGCTTTAACATCAATTCAATTAGAAGCTGCTTGGTGTTGTAATAGTGCGTCAATCAAAATTCAACTTTGATATTGAAAACATTGATATCAAATGAACCATTTTTCAATCCATAAACTTGTAATTTAGATAATGCATGCCTAACAGAAACACTCAACCAAATGACAACGAAGGTTTTGTATTATCATATATACATTCAAAAGAAGCATACTATTTCAATCTAAAAAACTATTTAATGTTCAGAACTAGAATATACAAGTACATCAATGTATAACATAACATTTATAATGAATATTTAGTGCTGCTTTATTAAAAAATTGACAAAAATATGTTTCAAAGTCATACCCGAAATGCCAGCATTTACTTAAAACAAACAGTACAAGCCAAAAGGCAAACGTATTTAAACATATAAATCGTTTTTAGGGTGTTTCTTATTTCAGTTTACTATAAAAGAAATTATTGTATCATTTTTTGATGTGCTACATGTTGATATCGTCCAGAATGAATGTTTCAGCATAGTGGTAACGAAGGTTTTCTAAGAATCAGAATATAATGGGTTAACATCTTTTTTAGAAGACCGGCAAGTATCTAAGTTTTTGTACGTTTACATGCATGTTGAAATGAACAAGTGACATATGGCCACTTAACTAAAACATAATACCAAAATGGCAAAAAGAAAATGTCAATACAAACATGGTGGCCGACAACGAAGGTTTGGTGATATCACTTCAGTTCAGTATACACTGAATACATGCTCAAAATACACTATCTTTCTCTTTTACTATTTGTTAACAATGATTCTGACTTCCCTGTAGCCTGTGGAGCATCTATCCTAATTGGTATTTTACAAAACTTCCGCCAGACAAACTCTTCATTTCTATGTCAATGGAAAAACTGCTTCTTAGTTTCAATAAATGTCTCTTCACACGCTTCATCGTCTGTATCAACTATTTTGTCACTAAACCAGATATCTTCATGCACGACAGGAGCATGATAAACAACTGCACAGTTCATGCAATCCAACAAGCCGGTGTTCTTTTTTTTATTGTACTTGATGATGCATTCATAACTGTCATTTTAACATTTTTCTTTGTTGCTTGTTTCTATTTAATTTCTCTCTTTCTGACAGATCAGAGGAAATGCATAGTAACGACGCAATCTTTCTCGCTACTGACCAGGGCAGTCTGCATCGTGTTACTCTTTCAGGCGTTTACACTATACTATTTGGAAGGCAACTTTACTTTTTATTATATTAATTATGACCCATATGAAAAATAAACCTTCGTTATCATTATGAAACCTTCGTTGTCGTAAGTATAAACCGAATTGTAACATTTTCAGATATCAATGCGCTATAAAATTTAACAAATGATGTAGTTTTATGATATAGCAATAACAAGGTTGATGTTGCATATGGGATTAGATTTACTGGTCTAACAATCACTTACAGAACATAAAACTATCACAAATTTTACCGCAAATTGACCTGCTCATTAACGAAGCATAACGGATCACACTGCGAACTTTGTTATTGTACCAATTTCATACCTATACAACAGCTGCTTTAATGCAATGGAGTAAAGCGTGTACATACACGATGCAATACCATTTTTTCACCAGAAATAGAGGTAAAACATTCGTTATCACTTGATAACGAAAGTTTCATTAATTTAAACTCAATAGTTATACAAAAAGGAGACACAACGCTCCTTATGTCTATGTTTACCTTAGAAAAGCGTAGAACTGTGCTAACGTTGTCATAGTTTGATACCATTTCAGACAATCTTAATGGCAAAAAATTTCTTTGGAAAGAAAGGTATAAATACTCACAATTTCAGTACGAAATATAGGCCATGTTTTATGACATAGCTCGATGATTTCGCCTTCTAGTATGCTAACACTTCAATTAGCCCCACTGAATAGTGATATAACTATAATCTGCTGCCTTTTTAGCTTATATTTCAAATTTGGGTAACGAAAGTTTAAATCACGAAGGTTTAAATACCGCACGAAACAGAACTCAGCTTAACGTTTAACACCGTGTTGAACATAAGTTTGGTCTGTATTCCACCAATAGGGTATATTTGTTTGTGTAAACAGCCTGGCATGAGTTAATTTATGGATCAATGTGTATATCATATGATCACGAATGTTTTACTCTATTACTTTTGTGTAAAAGTAGATAAATGACAATGTACGTTGTTCGCTATTCTAGAATAATTTGCCTATACCCATGGTCCTATTTAAGAAATAAAAATCTGTTCGCGTTTATTGTCGGTGAATAAAACACGGGCAGGAGTTCGGTTGCGGAAAAATTAAATCACGAGTGCGTAGCACGAGTGATTTAATTTTCCGCATCCGAACGAGTGCCCGTGTTTTATTCACCGACAATATACAAGAACAGAGTTTTTATTTCGATTCTAAATACGATAATATCCCGCACTATTTAACTGCGCGCATTCCATTTTCACCCATCTGACATTGAACATAATTCCACGATGAAATTGAGTGGCTTATTAGCTGGTACAATTACCTCCCTCGTTAATGAAAACGACATTCGTAATTTTTGAAGGAAATACCACAATTAAAACATTGAAACAATTTTAATAACACGAGTATATGGTATCTATTTCATAAAATGAAAAATATAAATGGATTGATTATCAGAAGCTTTAATAAAACTTGGTTTCTAGAGTACATTGGAGTTTCTAAAAATAGATGCGTCATAGATGTAACACTGGATTCTCGTGCAACTCGCCTTGTCATCGTGACTCGTAGTAAATTTTACTATAAAGTTTACGTTCATTCATTCATAAATATGTCAAGTGATACTGGGCGTGAATAGAAACAGCCAATTTGATAGGTATGTTTTATGGGGGTAATAAAACATGGTTCGGTTCGTTCTTTGTGTATTGGATTAATCCGCGAATCGTGTTAGAATACCGTATAGAGTCTTTGGTGGTGTTCAAAATGATGTTTCGATTGTCGTTAACACATTATTTGTTGGTTTGCTACGCTATATTAATGAGTACTAACGAAGGTTTTTTCAAATGTAAAAATCCCGGCGACACATAGAACTTGTTAAAATTTGACACTAAATTTGGCAATGAACATCATATTTGCTTAAGAATTATTGAAAGGGAGGGTTGATCTTGAAGTCAAAACAAAAAATATCGTTTCAAACGAGTGATTGTTAGAAGGAAACATCGTTCATTTTGGTATTTTGAGTCGGCGACAGTAACGAAGGTTTAAATTTTGATAGATGTTCTCAAAATTTGACCTTTTTTATGGATGATGGAAAAGATTTCTTTATCGCAGTGTTTAGTATGATGTTATAACCTTCTGCAGAGACACAATTGTTAACATTCTAGTGGTCTGTTTATTAATAATACCGCGGAACATGGAATGGACCTACTTATTGAAAATCAGTGTATGCTTCTTGTTTTGTAGGGTGGCTTGGTTGTCAAGTGTTTTAAACACTCGATACTACCAATCCAGTTGTCCCTGGTTCAAATCTCGATCGATCCCGAATATCCCTTAGCATCTCAATCTGAGAAAACCATCACCTCAAAATTGCCATTGTCATTTGGATAATTTCCTTGGTATGCCGGAGTCACAATCGCAACTTCTCGGGAATTCCCGTAAATGAGAAAAAAACTTTCGTTAGATAAACGCCGAAGAGTTACGATTGCCGGACTCAGTTTACATCACAAGCAGAAAGCACTATACTGAGTTTATTACAGTAAAATTATAGAGCTTGAACTTCAGATTTATCTCAATAATTCTGATTTCGGCAAAATCTCAATTTGAGATGAGATTTGAACTTGATATGCTTCAGGAGATCGGGGCCAGATTAATTAAACACCGAAGTAGAACACAATATCTGCTATATTTCCGGTTTCATATCGTTTGTTATAAATCCTTTAAGTAAACTTACAAAATCTTCCGTTAATCACGATTAATTAAACTTTTATTTCCGCGAGTTTATCTCTTTTAAAGAACCTTTTTATCCAGTATAAAATAATACAATATTCACTGAGACCATGTTGAACATTATTTGTATTATTATTACTTACATGTAGTCACTGAAAAAAAGACATGAGGAAATCGGACAGGGAAGTCGTTATGGTGTTTAATCTATGTTACACGATCTGTATACAGTGTATCTCTGGCACTCGCGACAGATTCATTGCTAGAACCTTGTGGTCTTGTCCCATACGAATCTATAATTATATAGAAACTTGTTATGTTCCTTTCGTAAAACGTGGCGTCAAAAGATGAGACACAAATACGTATTCAAGGTATTTCAACGTCAAACAGCGTTTTGTTAACAACGGGCATTGTCAGTTATGGTGACGATGTATATCCGCAGTACATTTATATAGAAACATTTAATTCTAAGATGTTATATCTAGATACAGCACACACAACATCGTATGTGCTTTTTAACAAGACTTATATTCGTACTCAAGCCATAGTACAAGTAAATGTATAAGAAAACTTTCGACGTCATAAATTGTACTAATTTGGATTGGTGGAAATTTTTGTAGACGCAAGGGAAAATTTTATGTTTTTTTTCATTTATCATTCAATCCACTTGAAAATCGCTATGTTTGTTCTAAGGTAAAACCGTGTGTTCTTGTCTATTTGTCATTGAATTGCTATTCTAAAGGTTGACATTCGCTTGCGGTTGAAGATTCAAGATGGCTACACGGAGCTATGTGAACTGATTGGTGAAGAGAATTGTCACTTAAGTGATCTGATTCAAGAACTGAAGAAGTACTATAATTTGAACGTCACCATCCCCCTCGGCAAGGTAATCTACAATAATTGAATTTCATACCAATCGAATGTCGTCGACTATATTAGTAAATACACGTTACTCAACGCTTGGTTGTGATAAAATAGAAACTATTAGGCCTAAAATAAAATATTGTTTGTTTCCCCATCCCCTACATACCCGATTAAAAAGGGCCCTACCCAAAATATTACATTATCCATATACAAATAAAAAAAAATTATTAAAAATTGGAAGTGGAAATTATTTTGTTTGTTTGCTGGCTTCTTTCTTACATGTACCATAAATTTTTAGATGACTTCCACCATAGAGTTAATTCTAAATTTCATTATTTGTTTGTCTAGACCATTAACTAGCATACTGAAACAATTCCAAAAGAAATATTTACCCTACCTACCTACCCATTCTAAATCTGCTAGAGTCGGGATGGGGAAACAACGAATATTTTAAGGTCGGCCTTATCAATATTAAACTTGCTGTTTATTCCGAATTGTGCAAGTGCTCGCGAATAGCAGACCGTTGCACAGCAAAGCACAGCTGAGTGCTAACGAAGCGTCTGTTGCACAAGACTGGACTCGATAGCGTTCGTCTAGCAAAGTGCTAAGAAACGACATGCTTTTGACGAGGACTGTTCGCTGCTAACGTGTCGTTGCAAAGATGCATTAGCCCTCGCTAGCGCTATTTGGTACAGCGTTTTTGGTTAGGCAACGCGCTCATGCACTATTTTATATCCATCCGTTACCTGAGCTACAAGCTTCTAATCAAGGCGTTATGTACCAATAGTTAAAAGGGAGTGATCTAAGTCATATTTATTAATAGATCGACTTTAACAAGAATATGTGGTAATAAACAATACTGGTCATCAAACTATCGCCGCGACAAACTATTTTGTCTTGTCCTTTATTTAGGGAGAACATCATATACCAAATGTCGGATTTATGTTGCCAGTATTACCATTCATACTGAAGGGAAGATTTGAAGCAACCTTGTTCCTGAAGTACGAAGGTCAACCACTTGGTTGTGTTGCTGTAAGATTCTGTGTCACGTAAGTACTACAGTCTGTTCAAAATTAATTGATAACGGTTTTAAACATAAGCTTGTCCGTCAAGTAAACTACGTTTATCTTGGTTTACTAAGTATACATGAGTTAGTTTAAGCGGTGTTCCCCGCTATTTTTCGAATGTGATATTTCCACATTAGTGTTACTTATTGAATCGACTATAAGTACTGCCCGTTCAAAGTTAAATGAAAATGGTTATAAACATGAGCTCGACCGTCAAGTAAACTATGTTTATCTAAGTTTAACTGGGTGTAAATGATTAGCTGTAGTCTGTCCTACTCTTTGGAATTGAATAGTCCCCTCATTAGTGTAACTTTATATCGACAGTAAGTAAGTAATAGCTGACCAGAGATAACTCTAACCCTTTTTTTAAACATACAGTGCTTGTTTACAGTGCTTGTTTAATATCATAATTGTTCGGTCGACTGGTCACTTGTTCTTAGTGTAGATTTAAATAATATATGTATTATGTATTATAAAGCCTCCTCGATAGCCTAGTGGTTGAGCGTTCATTTTGAGTGGGGGAGTTCCTGGTTTGGATGAGGCCGCGTCATCCAAAAGACGAAATAAAAATGGTACCAGAAATAAAAAAAAGTTAAGTTACCAATTTTCTAAGGCTCATTTGAGCTGTTAGGCCGCTCAAGCACATTTTGACATTTCAACTTCCCCTGGTCATTGGGCTACCTATGGAAACTTACACTCGTGTCTCCCTGGGGACACTATTTCTCTCCTGTGGTGTGGCAGCCAACATCGATCTGCGGCGCCCAGGAATAGACACTGCCCTAAACAGGTACCATTTAACACCATGATGAAGTAGAGCATGTGGGTCTTGCTCAGAGAAATTAACCAGTGTTCCAGAGGGGATCGAACCCGGGACC
The DNA here is from genome assembly GCA_963678985.1 of Spisula subtruncata. Lineage (NCBI taxonomy): Eukaryota > Metazoa > Mollusca > Bivalvia > Venerida > Mactridae > Spisula > Spisula subtruncata. The sequence goes on along the minus strand of OY787667.1, from coordinate 42,493,998 downwards.
TCTCGATCCCGGAGCGCGCGCCCTACATCTAGGTGACCGCTCCCCAAATTCCCTTGATTACGTAATTTTCACTCTTGACATTTCATTCCTAATGATATGAATTGCCACGAGGGTGTATGAGAAAGAAGCCACTGCGCCTAGCAAGGGAATTACTGGTACCATTTCATCTTTTGTATGACGAAGCCTCGGACAATCGAAGCGGACGCTCTACCACTAGGCTATCGAGGCGATTAAGTTATTGTATGTCAAGCATCCTACACATCGCTGACTTAGAATGAGAAGGTCGTAATTACAAAATCGATATATTGATAAAAACAAGAAAAAACTGTCTGCAATTTACTCTTTACTTATGGTAAAACAAGCTTTAATAGCTTCATTTTGGTCAACATGACAAGTTCCGATTTTCATAAAAATAGGCTCATTAGAAACGCCTGGTACTGGAGATTTCAAAAATATATGAGTCTTATAAGGTCGTAAGTAGTAGTTACGACCTTTTCATTCTAAGTCATCGACATGGCAATCTGTTGTACTCTCTTACTTGTACAAATATGTTTTTTCTTTTATATTTTCAGAGAATGTATGTTCTATCACTGAGTGATACCCGTGCCTAGAAAGCAATTGAGATGGTTTCCGGCAAAAATTGTGACCTTGAATACCAAACTTCGAAGTGGCACGGGTGGCACTTATTCTCTACTTGAGAGTATGATGTCTCATAAATTATAATGTAATCTGAAATAATAAACTACTCATGTTTGTTTTTAACTTTTGAGTTGAAATATTTCCTCTTGCAGTGTTAGCTAAAAATGATGTTACTTACCACGTTAAGTGTGTTGCCTGACTACTGCAATGATCTTAGAATCTTTGAAGGTCTATGCTGTCTGTGATATAAGCAGAATGTATAATGTATAAGATAAGATAAGAGAGAAAAGATAAGATATAGTTTATTTTCCAATTTTTTGGCCCACATATGGGCATACAATTTTGAAATATACATGGCCTAAAGTTTGAAATAAGTATTAACAAATAACTAGTTCTTACACTACTAAACAACACTAAGAACATACAGAACAATAAACAAATTAATGTTAAAATCCAAAGCAGTCTAAATTATCCAGCATATATTGATAAACAATCATAAAATAAAATAGTGTGTAAGATATGATGGTTAGCTACTATAACATTGATACATGGTATCATTTCCAAAAGAAAGGGGTGATCATTTGTAGTCGGGCTCCTGATTCGTAAACTATTTTTACAACAAGAACTTTTCACTAGCTTAAAATGATTTTGTCGTATGTACACTAAGTAGTGGTTACGACCTTCTCATTTTAAGCCAGCGATTTATACACCGTCATGTACTGTATAGCCCACAGGTGGCAGATCAGGGTTTGGTCCGCAAACGATTAAAAAAAATAAAAATATAAACTATAAAAAAAATCATTCAATGAGCTAATATACTATCAAGGTATAAAGCGTACTATACGTCTATATGCCAAAGATTTTGGAACATTGCATCTCGTTGTTTCGGCATAAAATACGGGCGCTGAAGAAAAAATCGCTATACAAATCATTAAAATAAACTATAAGATATTCATTCTTACCGAAAATCTCGTTCAGTTGTATCTAATAACTGCGAAACAACAAAATACATGTAGTGTCACTTTCGTGATTTAACTTCGCCCAATGTCATATTATTTACGCGCTTGTTACCCGCTGAGCTCACAGTATCGTAATTATTGTTGGGAACCAATCCTATTGTAAAATGCAATGTTCCACAATCTTTGGACATAGACTGTCATATACTACGCTTTATACCTTGATAGTGTATTAGCTCAGTGACGGATTGTTTTCATTTTTTCCCCAAACACTGATACTGCCACCTATGGTATAGACGTTATATTATAACTCCACCACAATTGAAAGTTTCCATAATTCTGCGAGACTCATGCCATAACTGTATGCGTTGCAGTAGATATAATATGATGTGGTTGATAGTAGACAATGTTTTGATGTGCCCTACATTTTCCAAATTACAATGTTGAAAATAAATAATTTATATTTTGAAAGAACCTAGTTTCTAAACAAGTGTCAGATTAGCCCTAGTGAAATTCACCCCAATTATTGATTATGTTAATGAACCATTTGATCAGAACTCACTCATAATTCAACTGAAAAATTGACTTCTTAATGAAAATTATCTTAGAAGCTTTGGAAACATTAAATTGGTTTCATTATTGGAAAGATTATATTAATTTAATTTTCCTCTATCCCAGATCTACTGTAACGGTTGCTCATTTACGGTTTTAATGCATGTATTACTTTTGCATTTTAAATGTGTCTACCCTGTTTAAAGAGGGTGCATTTATGATTAAGTCATTAATTATATATCACTTCGTCCATTTGGCACAACAAGTTTGTTTCTCACTAAACATTATATAAAGATATACAAGCTTGTTGCACCAGAAAGACGACTTGTCTTGTGTCCGTTTCTGTCTCGTGTTTCGCTTTATCTTGTTTGCCATCCGTGAACATCAATTAGTTATTTTCCAGATATATACAAGTCTAAGAGCTGTCAGACAAATTCACATTTATAGACAACTGACATGACTACCACAACATTTTTAAAGATGTATACGATAATCGCGTGTCAGCTATGACGCTCCATGCATGCGCATATATAACGCAAAAATAAATGCCAAGACGGGTATCTTTTATGTCCAGGAATCTTCTGATGCGGTGACCTCTAGTGATTCACCTGCCCGTCCGTTCGTCCGTTACAATGTTAGTTAAAATGTACAATGAGGGCATAAGCGTTTACTAGACGCAGTCTTGTTGATAAATGTTACCAATACAATTGTTTGTGTTTATTAAAATCCCTGTCATATTTGCAAAAACGTTTTGTACGATTATTCAGTAAACAATAGAAATAATTAGGGTATTTCACAAATTACAATTGTTCCAATAATTGGTGACATAATATTTACTTTCACATTCAAGTAAAACAAATATTGCAAAAGTTGTTTCCTTCAGACCATAAATTATGCATTTATTGATAACAATTCGTGATTATATCAAGAATGTTATATCTTATGTTGAATTTCAATCTCCTCCTTTGGTACTCAACTTAAGTGCTTAAAATGCCTCATTCTGCAGATGTTACCAAGTTACATGTATTGCCTTTTGAAAATTAAGACAATTATGCAAGTCAAGACTTAATGCGGTCAATCCATGAATTAATTACTAGTAACACAATTATATAAAATTACAATACCGATAAAGTTATCAACCATCTTACAAACGCTTTCACGACAGTTCGTCGAAAGACACTTTATCGAATTAAACACTTTTCCGAATATAACATTATCGGTCGAATAAGACAGTCTGTTCATTGTTCTACTTCAAATTTCGACAAAGCGACTAAGTGCAACAATTAGTCGAATTACTGCTTTCATATTTCGATCAAGTGTCGCAGTATTAATTATTTGATTCGACCACATGTCGTATTAAAGACTTTGACAAATGGTCGTAGTAGACCTAATGTTTTATTCGACAAAATGTCTTTTGAGGAATTGTAAGTATGTTCATAAGTCATTATGGGCTGAAAACTTTCACTTCGCACATTTCATACGCATCTTCTCCCATGTAGAAAATTCCAAGGAACTTGCCAAATATGGGAGCATCACATTTAATGGTCATCATATACGGTAGTTGGTCAATCAGAGGTCCAGTATAGTTACCACACACTGTGCCGCCGGCGACATCGTCGGTTTGTGCCACCCATGCCTTCCGGTTGGAATTCCTGGCAACTGTCAATAAATGTATGATACATTACCATTATTTTCGATTTTGCACAAATAATAAAACAACAATATGGATACCTATGTACGATGGTCATTCTAATCGTTCTGACAGTGTGTCTGGTAATTTGTTTAATTTAAAAAGCAATAAATTACCATTGACATGTTTAAATCAACTGACAAAACATATTACATTTTGTGTATGTATAATATGTACTGGTGTAAGTAGAAGCATCGCAGGAACCCTAGTTCAATCCACAAATCTTGTCATCGTTTCGGATACAAACTATCTTGTGAAAGATTTAAGTTTTGAAATTCTAGTACCAATTTTAGTCAGGTCTAGTATACTAGTATTTGATTCAGTTTAGCGATGAGATAGATTGGAGAATGTGGCACGCGTCTAACCTTTTAGTTAGCATAATTTAGCAGCTGAAATAGTGTCTGTATTTATAACCCCGACTGTAAGATTTCATAATCGGAGAGTGACTTTAAACAATGTACTAAATGAAATATTCTTTTAAAGTTCAAGTACAATGATCGCGGCTCAGTACTCAGTTCCGATAAATACCGATTGTGCACGATTTGTTTACGGAAATTGATATATTCAAAGCAAGAACCTTGTAATATATTCATGCATTTAAGGTTGGGATCGGGTCAAATTCTCCTAGCTTTACAAACACATACGTACCGTAATCTGACCTCAGATAGATATCAATCTTATCAACCACGCCAGTCATTCCAAACTGCATTATCCAATAGACGTTCTTTTCTGGTACGGCACAAGAGTAGTCGAAAAGGTTAGTCGCCTTATTGCCGTCTATAGCTAATTCTGCAATGAAGTTGAATAATTGCGATGGATCATAGTACGTTGTTGTTTGGGAAGCGGTTGCCCCGTTCTTTAAGTTCATTGTTGTATGACCTGAAATATCCAAAATGGTCAAGAGTTTTCGAGCAGGTTTAGTCCCACAATTGCATATATTTTTACCCGTTTCTAGCCGGCAAATCATTATTTTCTGAAATATTGTTAGGTCGTCGAACCTGTTTTCTGAGTCCTGTTCGAAATGAAAATGTATATATATGCTTTTCAGCTCGACATTTTATATAAAGACGTTAAATTGTCGGGACAATGTCCATTATAGCAATACCAAGTGACTTATGGTACAGACCTGTCTTCACCAATTTCTATGAAATATACACCACTCTAACGAAAAATAATATAAGCTTTTCGCATTATACAGTTTCGCTATCCGTTGATTTGCTTTTATTGGAAACATCCGGTGAAACCATCGGAGTCTCTCTCGGTCTTCATTTTTAATCCGTTTTCTCCGACTTTTCACAGTGTGTAAGACACAACGGCTCAATTGCTGATCGGGATTCTACTTGTCGTTGAGCGTGAGCTTGGCGTATGTTTTGAAAAAATTGGTGAAGAAATTAAATATTATCAACTATTTAAGATTTCGAAATGAAGCCTATTTCGTCTTGAATATGTAGCCTCTGGTCACGTGGTATTGTTACACTGATGTTGTAAGATTTTAGTGGACACAACATGGACAGGTCAAACTATCTACGGACAGAAGGATAACAGCACATAATGTTAATTGAAAACGGACCATCAAGTAAAAGACACCACATGAACCAAACAATTAGAGTTACTGTTATGGTTTATGGAATTATCAAGAATGACAATATTTGAACATGACAAAAGACACAAATGCGGACAGGGTGCCCGGGATACTGTGTAATAAAAGCATATACACTTACGCTTATCCTTAGATTTTCGTAAATATAATATGCACCAAAATATTTTTCTCAGTTTCTGTCGTAACGTTCGGCTTATTTCTCTGCAGCCGTTAATAGCAAATTTATATTACATTAGTGAAGAGAAATGGACGCACAGTCTTGTCATGGGCCGTCGCTTGTTGTTATGCACTCCGATTATATAGTAACAAAAAACTTTAATCATAATAAAAAAGTTTAAATCATATATTTCAATTTTATATTAATTGATGCGGGTTCCCGTTCTGTGACCCAGCCTACGTTCAATGTTGAAATTCTTGCGTAAATGAATGCAACACCTTTCGATCGGTAAGTCATATTTACTTAAGAATACCGAATACTAATAATGTGTACGCAATGTTATTAAAACAGTACCCTAAGTTCAATTGCATCACATTTATATCGTGTTAGAGCACGAAAACATGGAACGTTCCGCCATTCTACGACATCACTACAAATGCGTACATGTTGCTTCAAGAAATTACATACGATGTATTTCGAAAATGCATGGAAATGTTTTGTATTACTTTATAAATCAGTAAATAATATGGAAATTGTGTACTTACCATTTTCGTCCAAAACCTTGAAGTAAATGGTCCAGCCTTCACTGGAAACTGCGGTTACACCGTTTATTTGATGTAGGAAACACGAATCCTGGTTTTCATTATAACTGATATAGACACACCAGTTGATTTGTGTACATTGTTTGATACACGATGTCACCGTCACGATGTTTGAATGTTCTATATCGTCGTTGGCGGTCAGCTTTGTATCAACATTTTTTAACTTGACAAATTTAGCATTTTGTGCTAATAACATCCCAGCTAAAACACTGAGACACGCTAAAGAAATCAATAATTGCAGCTTCATCGCGAAATCAGGGATTTATTTAACGCACCATAGAGTAGTCCGATAATGATATTATACCCTTATGTCAGAAAATATTTCTAACATGTTATATGTTTTTGTTTAAAATATTATGTGACTGTACTTCACAACGTGCGTTGTGGTAACTGACTTAACTTTATTACGTAATACAATATATGCTTTGATTGTAGTTTATCAAGTTGATCTAGTGACTTGTAACTTTCAATTAGCATCATTTCACAGTCGATTGCTTACCAATCGTACGAAAGGTAAAACAAGCGTTATCCGTCAACAAAGTCTTTGGATTACATTAAAATTGAACTTCTGCAGTAATGATTCTCAGGTGGTCCTCTTGATATGTGTCAAATATTAAAAAAAAACACCTAACAGAATCATTTACAACATTTACAATGATTCTTAAACCTTATCCAATATGCGGCTGCAAGGTTCAACATGTAGTTTTATGCGGTTGCAAGGTTTTACCGGTAGTGTATACGACTGCAGTGTTTTTTTCCGGAGGGTTTACGACTGCAGTGTTTTACCGGTAGTCTATACGACTGCAGTGTTTTACCGGTAGTCTATACGACTGCAGTGTTTTACCGGAGGGTTTTCCGGTAGTTAATGCGGCTGCCGTGTTTTACCGGTAGCCTATGCGACTGCAGTGTTTTACCGGAGGGTTTACCGGTAGTTAATGCGGCTGCCGTGTTTTACCGGTAGCCTATGCGACTGCAGTGTGTTACCGGGAATTTTTACCGGTAGTTAATGCAGCTGCTAGGTCTTATCAGTGGTTAATGCCGTTGCAGTGTTTTACCGAAAGTTTTACCGGTAGTAAATGCGGCTTCATGGTTTTACCGGTAGTTTATGAGGCTGTAATGTTTTTCATTTTACAGTAATTATTATAGTTTTTAGGACTTTGTCAGCTGAAACTAAGGCACTCAGCTTTTCGATAATTTCAATGTAGACTTTCGGTGGTTAAGTTCCACACGTTTATAGTTGATAATGTTTAGCTTTGCCCTACATTTTCCAAATTACAATGTTGAAAATAAAAAATCTATATTTTGAATTAACATATTTTGTAAACAAGTGTCCGATTAGCCCTTATGAAAATTCATCACAAATATTGATTTTGTTTATGAACCATTTGATCAGAACTCACTAATAATTCAAATGAAATATTGGCCTCCTAATGACGTTTCTCTTAGAAGTTAAACCATTAAATTTGTGTTTATTGAAAAGAGTAACTGCATGTATATTAATTTAATTTTCCGCTTTCCTAGATCTACTGCAATGATTATTCGTTTATGTTTTAATGCATGCAATACTTTTGCATTTTAAATGTGTCTACGCTGCTTATAGAGGGTGCATTTATGATCAAGTCATTAATCATAAATCATAAATCATTTCGTCCATTTGTCGCAACAGTTTGTGTCTCACTTAAGATTATACAAAGAGATATACAAGCTTGTTGCATCAGAAAAACAATTTGCCTTATCCCTTAGCCTCCGTTTCTCTCTCGCGTTTCGCTTTATCTTTTACATTTCGTATTTTGCATATCGACGGTGCCGAACCAAAACCCCGTAACTCAATTTTGGCGCGAAAACTTGTTTTGCAGCATCCGCATCTGCTAGACGTCCCGCGCATTTCTGTCTTGTCGCCATATAAGTAACGCGATTGGCTATTTAAATGGCGACAAGACAGAAATGCGCGGGACGTCTAGCGGATGCTGCAAAAAAAGTTTTCGCGCCAAAATTGGGTTACAGGGTTTTGATTCGGCACCGTCGATATACTAGAATGCATAAAATGGACTGGATCAGTTCACTGCTATGCTGCATGAAATAGTAAATGCGCTCCACAAGTTGTACTATAAACTCACCAATACAACTGCCATTTAAGACGTATAATCACCTTGCAGCTATGGTGTTCCATGCATGCGCATATATAATTAAAGCTGATAAAGTCTTGTGTACATACGAATGAGGTTGTTATAGGGAATATTGAGGGTGCAGTAAGGCCGGAGTTCAGTAGTTTGGCTTCAGTGGTAGAAACCCGAGCTCAAGCCCACTTGAAATTGAAAATTTCCATCCCAAATCTTAGATATTTCGAAGGAAGAGTTTCAAGAGAAACAACAGGAGGATCATAATTTAGATTTGTGTAGGAAGAAGGTAGATGAAGGTACAGTGAAACAGTGTAAAGGTAGTGGCCAAGAAAAAATTGTTCGCAGAAATAAACTTCTGTATAGAGAGTTTCTGTCGGTGAAAGGTGAACAGGGTCGTCAGTTGATAGTACCTTAACGTCTTAGGGAAGCTGTGTTGAAAGTCGCCCATGATTCTTTATTATTTAGGCGTGGGGAAAACAGGTGATTGAATATAAGGTGCGTTCCATTGGCCAGGGTTATTAGCGGATGTGAGTCGATATTGTAGGTCATGTGATATATGTTAACGGACTATAGCCAAAGGCAGGATAAAGAAGGTGCCGTTAGGTAAGATGCCGGTGATGGATACCCCTTTTAACAAAGTAACCGTTAATATTGTAGGACTGATTAAACAAATGACTGACAGGAAAGAGCGTTATATATTGACTATGATAGATTATGCCACTAGGTATACAGAAGCCATAGCGTTTTCTGATATAGAAACGACTAGAGTAGCAGAAGCGTTAGTTCATATGTACGGTAGATTAGGTATTTCGGAGGAAATATTGACCGATTGTGGAGCCCGATTTACGTCAGATCTTATGGTAGTAGTAAGTAGACTATTGTCCTTAAGATAGTCGACTACAACGTCCTATCATCCTATGTGCAATGGTCTAGTAGAGAAGTTTAACGGTAGTTTGAAACAAATGTTGAAACGTATGCGTAGCGAGAGAACCAAATATTGGGATAAATACTTAAATGCTATGTTGTTTGCCTATCGGGAAGATCCCGAGGAAAGTTGAGGTTTCTCTCCGTTTGAGTTACTGTATGGTAGAACCACCAGAGGACAGATAACAAGTTCAAGTTTATTATCAAATCGGCATTTCTACAATGCATTAGACCATTAAAAAACATACATACAATGTCACATAGCAATCTTAAAAGAGTTGTGGGTTGTGGGCTGGTAAGACCGCCAACGATGAGGTAAAAAGTACTTATCAGTATGTAATGGATTTACGGGAGTGTTTAGGCGAGACTTGTAAGATCGCACAGCAACAGTTAGCGAAGAATAGTGGGAGGTACAAGAGGTACTATGATATGAAGACTAAGGATAGTAGATTTACACAGGGTAGTAAGGTACTTGTACTGCTACCTGCAAAACCTAATAAGTTGTTGTTACATTGGAAGGGTCCGTATGTAGTGGCAGATGTAATGAACAAGTTAGATTATATGATAGAGATTTAGTGAAAAGTTAAAACGTTTCATGCAAACATGTTGAAACAGTAATGTGACATAACCACGGTAATTGATAGAGGCGTTGGCTAGAGTAAGTACAGCAGTAGTCGAGGAAGACCCCGCAGGTGATGATAGGTTAGATACGGAAGGTAATGGTTATGTTAGTAGTGACAGCAGAAATGCTAGTGAGATTGTGTTATGTCTGATAGACCAGCAAACTGAGACATATCGGGATGTCGACGAAGTGAATCGTACTACTCCTGAATTACCCTTTGAATGTAGAGAAGAAGCAGGTGAGTTATTAGATATTTTTCAGATGTATTAACAGATATTCCCGTAAATACCAATTTAATTGAACATGATATAAAATTGGCAACTGTAGATCCCATCATAGTTAAGGGTTATCCAATTCCGTTCCGCTCACATCCGGTAGTTAAGGAGGAAGTAGATAAGATGTTGAAGTTGGGAGTCATTTAACCTTCAAACGCCTCCTTTTCTTCTCCTATGGTTCTTATCAGGAAAAAGGATAGCAGTGTCCGTTTTTGTATTGATTACTACATTATTATTATTAGTCTTTTCTTTGCCAATAATCCCAAATACTGAATTATAAATGTATACAAAAAATACAAATAGAAATGAATCACGTGACCCGTATCTTAATGTTCCAATTAGTAATCACACCGTATCATAACTGTAACATGAGACCCATTAACGGTTATGCCTTGGTTCCGTAAGCGCCTTCTGTTTAAAAACATATTACATTTGCACTCTCGGAATGCTAGTGTTTAGCAAAGCGGGTTTTATGACACCAAACCTGTTTATATCTGAACGTGCCACATCTATGTACTAAATAATGCAAATTTAATGATGGAAATCCTCTTTTGCAACAGCGTGTATATTATGCATATAAATTGAATTTGATGCCGCTTGTCCGAGTAGCACATTTATAAGCAGTACATACATGTATAGTGTACACGGTGTATATCCGTATCGGCATCCACTCTGTGCAAAACGCTATGTCGGCACCCTCTCTGTGCAAAATGCTACGTCGGCACCCTCTCTGTGCTGGCAAGGGACTCTCTGTGTGCAAACAATGTATTTTGATCCAATCATGAACATTCCATCTAAATTTGAACTTATGGCAACTGATAGAACAAATTGAACTACATGTACACAAAAAGTGGTTAATCATTTGGTTGTTCCTGTTTAATAAAAGGCTCAAATCTGTATTTCTAGTCAAAAATGAGAGTGTGTCAATATAGCGGTTTGTACAGAGAGGTTGTCGATACGGGTATACACCGTGGTGCGGCCAAGATATGATGTCACTATGACAATGACAAATCGCTGGCTTAGAATACAAAATGTAAGAAGGTCGTAAGTAAGTCGAAGTCAATATTGTGAACACACAAGAAAAAATGTCAGAAAATTACTGTTTACTTATGGTAAAACAATCTGTTTCAACTTCAGTTTGGTCAACATGACAAATTCCGATTCTCATAAGAAACGCCTTGTGGTGCTGATTTCAAGTATGTATCAGTCTTATAAGGTCGTAAGTAGTAGTCATTCTAAGCCAGCGATTTATACACCACCATGTGCTGTATGCATGTAGATGCACCTCTAATGGTGGCAGCTAGTCTCGTAACACAATATTTTCTGTTGATTAATTGATATTAAAGATAAAGTAATGTTAAGGTTTGCGAATTTGAATCATTTTAATTACCAAACTGTATAGACCAAAATTCATAGCCGAGTGGTTTCATTCCAGATATCAAAAATGTTTTAAACTACATCAATTTTTAAACAATTTTCTGGTCTAATTCATAATGAAAAAGAGAAACAATTTCAATGAACTTCAGACATCGGAAAAGGTTTTAATTTAAAACTTCATTAATTATTTCACAGTACTCTGATGTTTACTATAATCTAGAAGAGAGTAACACTTTCATCAAAGGAGTTCAAATGAAATAATTTAGTACGTAAAGATAAGTCACCCGTATAGTATGATGCTTTGTGACAGAATCGGTCGAATCAGAGGTAGTTAGGTGGTCCCACTGAGCATTATTAACCACGGTGAAGTACTCCCGATAAAAAAGCTTCGAGGGGCATCGGGAACAGGGATATCACTAATTTTCTAATGTTTACACCGAAGCTTCCCCTGGATCATGATGACCCTTTCCCGATTCCTGCTAATGCCCATTTATTTAATCGGGAGTACATCGCAGAGCCAAAACTATCTATCTATCTTTGGTTACTGCCGAACACCTCGTCAAGAGTATTATTGGCAGGCCGGGTGAATTAAGAAAGAAAAAAAAGTAAATGATTTTTAAAAGAAGAAAAGAACAAAGAAAACAGAACAAACAAAAACAACTGATGCATATATAAAAACTAAGGGTGGAGTTGGCCCACTGCCTGCTTGAATGGTTCTAGACCAGACAGTGATGCAATATGCGAGGGTAACCTATATAAAACAATCTCAATGGGACCAGGTCATTACAGTTAATGGGTCTCATGCAACATAATGCAACATGATACGATATGCTTACTATAATTGGAATATTAAGACATAGGTCGCGTGATTCATTTCTACATGTGTATAAATTTGATATTCAGAAGTTCACTGCGGTAAAACGTACACCGGGTATTGCTAGCAAGGTGAGTAATACTATCAATTTTCGCGACATTCTAGTTGGAATTATCTTTACACAAAATAGCAATGATAATGAAATGTACTTGCATAAATCAAAACCACAGAATACAAAACCAAATGTAATGAACTTTCAGTCAGGAAAGGCAGCATCCATTGAACTGAAAAAGAAACGAAATTGTTACATATACCACAAACATACGGTACGATGCCCGACAAGCAACTGAGCCAAAATATTAAACTAAAGCGCTGAAAGTATAAGTTGTAACTATCGAAAGTTGCTTGCCTTAGTTGTTTCAGCTGTCAAAGTCCTAAAACTTCCAAGAATCACTGTAAGTGGCAATACCTTGCAGTCGTATAAACTACTCGTTTTACCAGTATTTTGTCGGAAACGTTTAAGAATCTTTGTAAATGCGGTAAATAATTCTGTTAGGGTTTTAGAAATATTTGAAACTGTTAATACATATGGTACAGTTGTTATCAAGGAAGCCATGAAGTGTCGCACTTCTTGGATGCTAAGGGCATTCAAAGATTGTCGGTTTGGGATCGGCACAAGTCCACCCTGTTACACGGAATGTTAAGGGAGCATAAATAATATTATGATATTGTATGCGTCTAGTATATGCTCGTCCTTCAATATCTGGTCCTAAGGAACATTCCTGTGGTTTGACAGATAGCATCAAAAGAAATTGTTGACAGATGACGTTTAATATACAACATATTGCAGTCGATAAGGATAAACATTAATTGAAATTTTACTTTTCATGGAAATACAAAATGACTGACTCTGGGCAAGTGTTAGCGGGTTGCTATTCGAACTGAAATATAAAGCCTACACAAACGTCTAATAAAAGCATGCTTGCACTGCTGGTCCTCGGATGGAAGAAAATCAGTCTAACATTATGAGCACAAAAAAAAAACAGTCTAGCAAATTTTGGATCATCCCTCGAATGATGGATAAGCAATCGACTGTGAAATGATGCTAATTGAAAGTTACAATTCACAGTACAAGATTTACTTGATAAAATACGAACTGAGCATAGATTCTAATACATAGTGCAGCTTATTCATTAACCGCGACGCTTGTTCCGCAACGCTTGTTCCGCAACGATTGTTATTAAGTGTAGTCAAGATAACTTTAAAAAACAAAATATGTAATAAATATTTTCTGACGGAAGGGTGGAAATCATTATCGGACTACTTTAAGATGCTTTAAATAAATTCCTGATTTCGCAATGAAGCTGCAATTATTGATATATTTAGCATGTCTCAGTATTTTTGCTGGGGTGTTATTAGCAAAAAGTGCTAGATTTGTCAAGTTACAAAATGTTGATACAAAGCTGACCGCCATCGACGATATAGAACATTCAAACATCGTGACGGTGACATCGTGTATCACACATTGTACACGAATCAACTGGTGTGTCTATATCAGTTATAATGAAGACCAGGATTCGTGTTTCCTGCATCAAATAAACGGTGTAACCGCAGTCTCCAGTGAAGGCTGGACCATTTACTTCAAGGTTTGGGACGAAAATGGTAAGTACACAATTTCCATATTATTTACTGATTTATAAAGTAATACAAAAAAGTTACATGTGTTTTCGAAATGCATTTTATGTAATTTCTTGAAGCAACATGTACGTACTTGTAGTGATGTCGTAGAATGGCGGAACGTTCCATGTTTTTATGCTCTAACACGATATAAATGTGATGCAATTGAACTTGGGCACTAGGGTACTGTTTTAATAACATGGCGTTCACATTATTAGTATTCATTATTCTTAAGTAAATATGACTTACCGATCGAAAGGTGTTGCATTCATCTACGCAAGAATTTCAACATTGAATGTAGGCTGGGTCACAGAACGGGAACCCGTATCAATTGATATAGATTTAAACATTTTTATTATGATTAAACATGATTTGTTACTATATAATCGGAGTACATAACAACAAGCGACGGCCCATGACAAGAGTGTGCGTCCATTTCTCTTCACTAATGTTTACCATAAGTGAAGAGTATTTTTCGGACAGTGTTTCCTTGTTTTCTCTAAATATCGATAATGTTCTTACGACATTATCATTCTTAGCCAGTTCATTGTTTCCTATATACAGCAATAAAACATATAGATGTCATTTACAAGTTATGAATTGAAGATGAAGATTACTATACAATTAAAGATCTTACAGTTGAAGAAAGAGCCGTATAACATCATTAAACCCGTTCATTTTCTAAATGCACAAGAATTGCCCAAAGTTCTTTATGAAATTTATTAATTACACTTACAAGTTACGTTAGTTTTCTTTTCAGTAGTATGCTCATCGATATATACTGGAACAATGTATTGGATTTAAAACACATCACTTAATCAGTTTTTTCATGCGGTGTCTTTTACTTCATGGTCCGTTTTCAATTCACATTATGTGCTGTTATCCTTCTTTGACCTGTCCTTGTTGTGTCATCTAAGATCTCATGACATCAGTGTAACAATACCACGTGACTTGAGGATACATGTTCAAGACGAAATAGGCTTCATTTCGAAATGAATAATAATATTCAATTTCTTCACCAATTTCTTCAAAACATACGCCACGCTCACGATGGGGATGAATATGAAAGCTTTCAACGATAAGTAGGATCCCGATCAGCAATTGAGCCCTTTTGTCTAACACACGGTGAAAACACGGAGAAAAATGTTTCAAAGTGAAGACTGGCACTCCGATGGCTTCACAAGGCAAATACACGGATTGAGAAACTTTATGTTGCGAAAATCTTATAGCATTTTCGTAAGCGTGGTATAAATTTCATAGAAATTGGTGAAGATAGGTCTGTACCATAAGTCACTTGGTATTGCTATAATGGACATTGTCCCGACCATTTAACGTTTTCATATGAAATGCTGAGCTGAAAAGCATATTTCAAAAAAGTATTTTAAACAGAACACAGAAAACAGGTTCGACGGCCTTACAATATTTCAGAAAATAATGATTTGCCGGCTAGAAACGGGTAAAAATATATGCAATTGTGGGGGCCCAACCTGCTCGAACACCTTTAAGTACATTGACCATTGTGTATATTTCAGGTCATACAACAATGAACTTAAAGAACGGAGCAACCGCTTCCCAAACGACAACGTACTATCGTCCATCGCAATGATCCAACTTCACTGCAGATTTAGCGATTGACGGCAATAAGGCGACTCACCTTAACGACTACTCTTGTGCCGTACCAGAAAAGAACGTCTACTGGATAATGCAGTTTGGAATGACTGGCGTGGTTGATAAGATTGATATCTACCTGAGGTCAGATTACGGTACGTATGTGTTTGTATAGCTAGGAGAATTTGACCCGATCCTGACCTTAAATGCATGAATATATTACAAGGTTCTTGCTTTGAATTTATCAATTTCCGTAAGCAAATCGTGCACAATCGGTATTGATCGGAACTGAGTCCTGAGCCGCGAGCATTGCACTTGCACTTTAAAAGAATATTTCATTTAGTACATTGTTTAAGGTCACTCTCCGATTATGAAATCTTACAGCCGGGGTTATAAATACAGACACTATTTCAGCTGTTAAATTATGCTAACTAAAAGGTCAGAAGCGTGTCACATTCTCCAATCAATCTCATTGCTAAACTGAATCAAATATACTAGGGTACTACAATTTCAAAACTAAAACCTTTCACAAGATAGTTTGTATCCGAAACGATGACAAATTCTCCGCGACGATGCTTCTACTTAAGCCAGTACATATTATACATATACAAAATGTAATATGTTTTGTCAGTTGATTTAAACATGTCAATCGTAATTTATTGCTTTTTAAATTAAGTAAATTACAGACATACTGTCAGAACGACTAGAATGACCCTCGTACATGGGTTTACATGTGGTTGTGCAATATTGATGTTATATCGTTTGTCCAAAATCGAAACTAATGTAATGTATCATACATGTTTTGACAGTTGCCAGAAATACCAATCGGAAGGCATGGATAGCACAAACCGACGATGTCGCCGGCGGCACAGTGTGTGGTAACTATACTGGACCTCTGATTGACCAACCACCGTATGTAATGACCATTAAATGTGACGCTCCAATATTTGGCAAGTTCCTTGGAATTTTCTATATGGGAGAAGATGCGTATGAAATGTGCGAAGTGGAAGTTTTCAGCCCATAATTGCCAACAATAATATGGACAATTCATCGAAAGACATTTCGTCGAATACGACACTTCACCAAATAAAACATTAGGTGTACTACGACCAATCGTCGAAGTCTTTAATTAATACGACAGTTGGTCGTATTAAATAATTGATACTGCACACTTGGTCGAAATGTGAAAGCAGTAATTCGACTAATTGTCGCACTCAGTCGTTTTGTCGAAATTTGAAGTAGAAAAACTGTCATATTCGACAAAATTGCAAATTTGACCGAATGTTGTACTCGGCCAACTTTCGTATATTGGAAAGTGTCTTTTTTAAGGAGCGGGAATTATATTTTCCCAAGCCTTTATAATTTGTTATCGATTATCACATGTAAAAAGTGTCGAATTGTCGTGGAAGCGTTTGTAAGATGGTTGATAACTTTATCGGAGTTTGCACTTTTATATAATTATGTTACTAAAAAGATAAGATAAGATAAGTTTATTAACGTCTCACTCATGTACATGTTTGTAACAAATATACATATAAAATGATAAAATATGTACTAATATGTAATTGATTTATGGATTAACCACATCAAGCCTTAACGACTAATTTCAAAACAGCAATAACTTGGTAACCTAGCTGCAAAATAATGCATTTTGAGATATTTTGTGTCCCAAAGGTGGAAAACTCCATTTGATTGAAGATAACGAAATTCAACACCCAGTTGATTTGTTGATATAAATAAGAATTATAATCAATGAAATGCATTATCTATAATAGTCTGGAGGAATCAACTTATGCAAAATTTGTATTACTTGAATGTGATGTTTGCATACTAATTCGACCGATAAGTTAACATTTTTCCCCCCATTATTGGTACAAAATATAATTTGTGAAATACCCTCATTGTTTCTTGTATTTACTGATTGATCAGATTCAACGTTTTAAAAATATGACGAGGCTTGAAATAAATACAAAACAAACTAGACTGCATACAGTAAACGCTTATGTCCCGACGATAGCCTTGTCCATAATTAATAACTAACATTGTATGGGACAGACGAAGGCACAAACGGGCGGACATATGAATCACTATATGCCTTCGCATTAGAAGATGCTTTGGCATTAAAAGACCCGCCTATGGATTTATTACAGATGTGTTGTTTGTTTATTTTTGAAAATTATTGTTTTTGAAGCGTTTTAGGTGTGATTTGGTTGTGCCATTACATTTTGTAGTATTATAAGCGTTATACAAGGGTTGGTCCAAAATAACGTGGACTTTTGCTATTGTTTCCAACAGCATCGTTATTTCTTCCAAATACTTACATGGTTTATTATCGGAACATTGATTGCACACGATAATTTGAAGGAAAACAAGACTTCGTTCAATAAACGATTTTGCCCCCGTGGAAGCCATGTCCATAAAAAGCTAGTATTCAGTTAAAATGTTTGATAGTGTAACATGGCTTTAAACTATAGGGCGCTTTAATAATGATGGTAAACGAATATGCTACATTTGAAAGCAGTGCCTTGATCGACTTCATGTGTGATCTGGTGATACAGGTATTATGGTTCTTTGTCACTGCACTTCTCCAAGTTGACATCTATTCATATACCAAGTTTCAAGTCAATATTTTAAATACTTTGAAGATACGCTCCGGACAAACAATTATCATGAAAATACTGAAGGAGAGATAATTCAAAATGTAAGACAGACAGAGTTATGGTTCTTTGTCCCTGCACTTCTACAAGCTACCATATATTTATATATCAAGTTTTAACGCAAGATCTTAAACACTTTTGAAGATACACTCCGGTCAAAATTTGATTCTGAAAATACTAAAGGGAAGATAATTCAAAATTTAAGACAGACAGAGTTATGGTTCTTGGTCATTGCACTTTTCCAAGTTGCCATCTATTTATATTCCAAGTTTCAAGTCAATATGTTAAATAGTTTTGAAGATATACTAAGAGCAAAATTTGACTATAAAAATCACTAAAGGGGAGATTAAGGGGGTGTAATTCAAAATTTAAGACAGACAGAGTTATGGTTCTTGGTCATTGCACTTTTCAAAGTTGCCATCTATTTATATTTCAAGTTTCAAGTCTATATGTTAAATAGTTTTGAAGATATACTAAGAGCAAAATTTGACTATAAAAATCACTAAAGGGGAGATTAAGGGGAGGTAATTCAAAATTTAAGACAGACAGAGTTATGGTTCTTTGTCAATGCACTTCTCCAAGTTGCCATCTATTTATATTTCAAGTGTTAAGTCAATATGTTAAATAGTTTTGAAGATACGCTCCAGACAAAATTTTATTGTAAAGTTATATAAGGGGTAATAAGTCAAAGTCTAAAATTAGGTCAAGGTGAAGGTCAAAATGGAGTCAGGTGATACAGGCGTGTGGAGAGTGGTCATATACAACATCCATGCAAGTATGAAAGCTTTGTAGCAAGCCATATTAATGCTAGAAGAAACGGTCAATTTGGGTAAACCAAGAATTTGGCTTTTCAATAAGTCTAAGTCCAAAATTAGGTCAAGGTGAAGGTCAAAATGGAGTCAGGTGATACAGGCCCGTGGAAAGTGGTCATATACAACATCCATGCAAGTTTGAAAACTTTGTAGCAAGCCATATTAATGCTAGAAGAAACGGTCAATTTGGGTTAACCAGGCCGGACGGACGGACGGACGGACGGACGGACAGGTGAATTACTATATGCCTCCCGATCTATCGATACGGGGGCATAAAAAATATTGGCAGAATACAGCAAACACGCCATGTATGTTATGAATATGTAATAGGGGATTAAATAGCCAGCGAAGCTGGCTATTGTAAATACCCATACCAATAATGTCCACGTGCGTATCTTCGTCGAGTCTCTGCCGGTACTAATGCTTTCAGAAAAAGTTATTTCCGGTCAAAAATTTCAGGCAGTTTTCCGAGGTGAATGGTCCTTTGAAAATAAAAAAATAGTAAGCTGTAAACGGTTACCCCCTATCATTTTCTTTCGAATTATAACCATCTTCAAAAATATTCAATAAATAAAACAAACTATTTAAGAAAACAAAGGGACGTAAGAAATACGCTACTGTACTGGATACACGGCGCCAATACAAGACGTGATGTCATGACGTCACAAATAACAGGAAATGACGTCATAATGACGCCAAATAAACTCATGACGTTACGTTGCAATGTATAACAAATCAGTATAATATTATAGGTAAAACTCCAGGTTAAGGATGCCTACACTTATTCCAAACATAAACTACAGATACATAGCCAATCTAAATTTTTGAATAATTGTTATTTCTGGTCTTAAATTTAAAGAGGAAAAGTGATCAGTTGCTGATCAATAACTATCTTTGTATATTTTATAACATCTAAATTCAACTCATATTTAGTCAGTTTCTATCTGAAACATAGCTTAGCAGATATCCAATGTGTATTTAATCCCTCATTTAGGCGGTGCCTTAGTTCATATTACTAGTAAGTTAAAAGTTAATTTCTAGGGCTCCTTTCAGCTGTTAGGCCGCTCAAGCACCCTTTGACATTTCAACTTCCTCTGGTCATTGGGCTACATATGGAAACCTACACTCGTACTATTTCTCTCCGGTGGTGTGGCAGCCAACATCGATCTGCGGGGCCCAGGAATAGACACTGCCCTCACAGGTACCATTTTACACCATGGTGGAGTGGAGCTGTGGGTCTTGTTCAGAGAAATTAACCAGTGGTCCAGAGGGGGGGGGGGTCGAACCCGGGACCTCTCGATCCCGAAGCGCGCGCTCTACCTCTAGGCCACCGCTCCACACTCCAGTAATGTCAGTTGATGAGTTGAATGTACAATTTGTGAAGTGCATTTACTATTTCATGCATCAGATCAGTCAATTGGCGACATTCAATTGATTTGTTGATGCAATATCGAATTGCAATCAATAAATGCATAATTTATTGTCTAGAGGAAGCAACTTTTGTACAATTTGTATTACTTGTTGACAAACTAATTCGACCGATATACGAGATCGTAGATCTAGTAAACCTTATGTCATCAAAGCGAACATTGTATGCGACATAGTAAATGCAAACTACGAAATGTAAAATGCATATCACCAGCCTGGCATGACTTCTCCACCTTTTAAAATATGTGTAAAAGACATGTATGGCGTTCAATACCCAATGAACCTTTACATGTATATTTGCTGTATCCATGTAGGTTATGTATTTTGAATATAAACGTACATTTAGGTCAGTTGCGTGTTTATCTTGAAAATAACTAATTGATGTTCACGGATGGCGTAAAAGGTAAAGCGAAACACGAGACAGAAATGGAGACAAGGGGAAACGGCAAGTCATCCTTTTGACGCAACAAGCTTGTACCTCTCTATATAATGTTTCGTGAGATACAAACTTGTTGCGTCAAATGGACGAAATAATGTATGATGCATAACCTGTTCCATACAAAGTACAGTACAAGATCATGAAGGTATTATAAAGAAATTAAAGTTGACCGTAAGTTTATGATTTCCGTAAGTTCTTTGATAAAACAGTGCCCATTGCTTTAAGATCAGCCACTGCTATGCTATTAACAATTCCTAGAATAAGAACCAAGAATTACGGAGAAAGGCGGTTCGAGAAATGTGCAGCCACCTTATGGAACAATCTTCCAGTAGATATGAGGCACATTGACTCTCTTGACAGTTTTCAAAAAAGACATTAAAACACATCTGTACAAAATTGCATATCAGTGATAATCAATTGTTTTTTTAGACTTTTAATGAACTTTCAATTAATAGACTTTCGCGTGTTAAGCGCTTTAGAGACTTGTTATAAAAATATTTTCAATCAATCAAAATTAATTATAAATGCACAAACTTTAAGCAGCGTAGTCACATTTAAAAATGCAAATTAAAAAAACATAAATGAGCTACCGCTACGGTAGATTAAGGATAGCGGAACATTAAATTAATATAATCCAATTTAATAGTTCCAAAGCTTCTAAGAGAATTGTCATTAGGAGGCATTTTTTCAGTTGAATTATTAGTGACTCTTACGGTTTTGGAGCAAAATCAATATTTGGGGTGAATTTTCACTAGGGCTAATCTGACGCTTGGATATACGATAGGTAATTTCAAAATAGATGTATAAACTATTTATTTTCAACATTGTAAATTCGAAAAGGTAGGGAATGGCAAAACAAAGTCCACTTAACTACACACTCTTCATCAAACGCATTATCTGTAAGATAAGAAATTAATATTTAATTTAGTAAAACACTCGATAGTAATAGAAAATACGATGTTATAGTTAAATAGCTAGGTTCTGCATGTGTGCGTACTTTCACCAAAAGTATAGTAAATCCACCCTCTAAATTAGAGAAAGAAGTAACAACTGGTAATTAAGTTTCCTAAAATATCATTATTTTGTGGAGAACCTGGAAAATGTGAAGTTAATTATAAGACCTGGAGTTACGAAGACAATTGTAGAGCAAAGAAAAACCTTATACATTTTGCTAGACATTATTAAGCCTGTGCAGCCGATATGGTCACTAGACTTGGTGAATGTGCTAGTACATGTACAAGTGACACATTAGGTCATTTTCATGCTTCTTTTGGTAGTGAAGATTCTGTACAGTCTATTTTAAAGAAATTTCATAGCTGTGTTTTACTAATATTGCGTAAATGTCGCATAAGTTTGCGCAAATATCTGTCTCTAAAGTCGTAAGTGAGAATTACTAATCAATAAGTTTTTGCATAGACTTACGTTAAAACTGTACGTAGACTGGGTCACACAAGTCCATATTATTTTGGTACCAGTCCTGAGCTCTCCAGAAAGAATTAAAAATAGCGCACCATTCGAAATCCTTAGGTTTTAATCGGCCACAAAGTCGCATTCACTTTCGGTTTGACGTTGTCAAACAATTACCGGTATCAAATAAAATGGAGTTAAAGAAAGCCAGGACAAGAAAATTGGACTAGAAACAGGAGTCAGGCGCTTTGCCTATCCTATTGTGACGTGGCGACGGTCGTAGAGGGTAAGCTACAAGGCACCAAAAGAAAGCCAGGACAAGAAAATTGGACTAGAAACAGGGGTCAGGCGATTTGCCTATCCTATTGTGAAGTGGCGACGGTCGTAGAGGGTTAGCTACAAGGCACCAACCTAACCAATGTCGACAAAAAAAACGGGCATGAAGACTGTTTTGACTGGACCTGGTATTGACATATTTCTTTCGTCTATTATGGACAAGCTCAAACCGTATGTAATTTTTGAACATGACATCGGTGATATCATTCATACGTTAGTAAAAATGTTTAAAATTAAGCAGTCAAAATCATCCACAGATGCTGTTAACTCTGTTTTTCACTATTTTACGAAGGAGGCTGTAAGAGGCAAGTTATTTTATTTCGTGATAGAGAGAACACTAAAGACATGTTTTTTTAGAATTAGTGGATCTGTGTTTAACATGTTCACAGGGTCAGATAAAAACCTTAAATATTTCTTTCCTATAAACCATTTTTATATATTGGCATATTATCACATCATTCATTTTATTCATTACACAGTATCATCTATAACACAAACACTTTACCCTCGATAGGGCCTCATTTTCAAAATCTTGGTTATAAATGGTGGTCGTGATTCACGGGCTTGGTTTCGAACTGTTACACGTCATCTTTCGACAAAAACCTGAGTCAATGAGTAAATGTTCGAAAGTACAGACGTGCTTAGAATGAGATGGTCGTAAGTGCCACTTACGACCTTATAAGACAAACTGAAGTTAAAAAGTTCGTTTTACCATAAGTAAGGAGAAATTATCAGCCAGTTTTTTCTTGTTTTCTCAAAATATTGATTTAGTAGATACGACCTTCTCATTCTAAGCCATAAGGTAATTATATATTGTCAAAGGAAGATAACTATGTTATTTCATGTCGTAGACAAAAGACAAACTGATTTTTCTCACTAACACAATACGTTCGTGATATGTCAGTCTAATGTTTGTTCTGTAACTTCACGGCTCGAAAGGATTCTTCAGATATTTACGGAAGGACTTTGTCGTTTTGGTTGATCAATAGTTTTAATTTGCCGAGGTTCAACTTTTAATTATTAGAAGTAATTACAAAGTGTGATCTAAGACACTATGACTGGAGTAGTAGCGTAGTGTTAATGTGTATACTTGAGTATTTACAGTATCCTTCAAATGATACTGCCATATCATATCACATTGCACATACCGGTTATTTACGTTTCATTATTTCTACTGGTATTTAGTGTAAGTGGATTAGTTACGGTAGTGATTTTCCCTCTTAAAATTAGTCAGATTCAAAACAGATGTCTTCGTGCGCAGATGACTTTGTACTTTGACAATTGGTCAGATTGTGTTGCCTTACTTTGGATAATTGATGGTTGGTTGTGTATTGGTCTGACAAAGATGATTTGATAAATAACGTAAAACTAAATTCAAATCATACGGAAGCAGTAAACCGGTTGTTAAGAAAAAAAGTAAAGGACTCAATTGGTGGTTTGCAATTAACCGAGAGAGTACCATATGTTAATGATAAGAAAAATAGGTGGGCCACTAGATTACCAATGGAATCAACTATGTCTCCTTCTCGTCAAAGTCACCATAATCACCACGATCATTGGTTAGCTTCAGCTCGTCATAACAGTGAAATATATTTATTAGACAGTTTAGGTAATGAAAGAGCAGCTGACATGTGATGAAGTATACTCGTGCACCGAATGGAATATTTTCGGATTTGATTGGAATGTGAGCTCTAGGAATTGGCAGGTTCGAAAAACATCAACATTGCCAGAATCCGCTATGCAGAGCGAGTTCAAGCCGTCGGAATGATTCGTACCGGCAACCCAAACTGCCAGGTATGTTGTGTCTCGCTATAAAAATGCATAATGTTGACATTTACTTAATAATAATAATTATGTTGACAATTAATGTTGTCAATTATTTGTCTTGTAGGACAAAGTACTAGAGGAAAGACATTTTATACCGAAGAATAGTTAAAATAAAGCAGTCAAAATCATCCGCAAATGCTGTTAAATCTGTTTTTCACTACTTTCAGAATGAGACTGCAAGAGGTCAATCATGTTTTTCGTGGCAGAGAGTACGTCAACAGACAGAACATGTTTTTGGCATTAGTTGATCTATGTTAAACATTTCAAATGGTCAGATAAACAGTAACCATCTTAAATATCTGTACATCCTATAAATCATTTATATGCATTGTCATATTATCACTTCACTCATTACACAGTAACATCTATAACACAAACACTTTACCCTCGATAGGGCCTCACTTTTACATATTGGTTATAGATGGTTGTCGTGATTCACAGGCTTGGTTTCCCGCTGTAACATGTCATCTTTCGGCTAAAACTTGAGTCACTGAGTAAATGTTCGAAAGTACAGACGTGTCCGAGTTGTAACTACTTTGTATTACATTTGAACATACTTTCAGGCTGTAAACTTGTTTTAAGCCACTTCGAGCCATCTTGGCCCAAGCCATAATCATGTATGGTAGTTACCGTACACCACTAAGTCTGCCTTGTATTTCGTTTCGACAATCTAGACTATATAATATTATTATAATGGAAACATTATACATTTGGCATTTCTATAAGAAAAGTGTACCATTTGACACATATATTTTGCTGGCTTAGAATGAGATGGTTGCAAGTACCTCTTGCGACCTTATAAGACTAATGCATATTTGAAATCTACATCATAAGGCGCTTCTAATGAGCCTATTTTCATGAAAATCAGAATTTGTCATGTTGACCAATCTGAAGTTGAAAAAGCTCGTTTAGCCATAAGTAATGAGTAATTGTCTGCCAGTTTTTCTTGGTTTCTCAAAATATTGATTTTGTAGATACGACCTTCTCATTCTAAGCCATGAGGTAATTATCTATTGTCAAAGGAAGATAACTATGTTATTCCATATCGTTGAGTACTGTGGTATTTGGTGTAAGTGGATAAATTACGCTAGTGTTTTTCCCTCTTAAAATAAGTCAGATTCAAAACAGATGTCTTCGTGTGCCGATGATTTTGTACATAAATTTTATGAGATTGTGTTGTCTTACTTTGGATAATTGATGGTTGGTTGTGTATCGGTCTACAAATATGATTTGATAAATAACGTAAAACTAAATTCAAATCATATGGAAGCAGTAAACCGGCTGTTAAGAAAGAAAAAAAGTAAAGAACTCAATTGGTGGTTTTCAATTAACAGAGAGGGTACCATATTTTAATGATAAGGAAAACAGATGGGTCACTAGATTACCTATGGAATCAACTGTGTCTCCTTCTTGTCAAATTCACCATAATTACCACGATCATTTCGAGTATTTTGTTTTATTTATAAATAAAATCTATTAATTATGGAAGTAACAGCCCTTTTGATTGGTTTAAATTTTGTTTCGTCAGAAATGTTTGTATTCATGCGCAGTACAAAATAAGAGCTTCGGTTTCGCGCTATTTGTCACAGTTTTGTCCGACACTTAGAAGAACAGACGTTATTTTGAATTTGAATTTTGGTTCATTTTAATAAATCTAAAACTATTCAGTTCGGAGAAAGGGCAGTTATAACACCATTATTGAAACTTAAAGATAAAAGATTGTGTCCAGTACAAGCTTATGAAAAAATGGAAGGGTTAAAAATAAAGAAACATGGGAAAGTAATTTTTACGCTCACAAACGGCTCTTATATTTCATACTATTTATTTCAGAAAAAGTTAAGGGAATGTATTGATGCTATTGGGTTATCACCAGAACAATTTTCAAGTCATTCATTTCGAAGAGGTTTCACAACGTTAGCACATAGGTCTAATATTTCTCCAGAACATATTCAGCTTTTAGGAGACTGGAAGTCAGATGCATATAAGTTGTATTTAGAATTAAATTGGTCCGATAAAGCAGCAATTTTATCAAGAATGTTCGAAACAGCAGATTAGTAAGACATTTTTGTATTTCCAGATATTCGAGTACATATCTTATCAGACTCGATCGCCAAACATGTTCATGGGATATGGTACACTGAAGTCAAGGCTTTTCCTGGAATAAATCTGGTCAGACTAACCACAAAAATCCAGAATCAAGTTGCATTGGTTCAGAAGCCATTTACCATTATTCATATTGGAACCAATGACATAAACTCTAATGATAAATTATCAGTAAACGCTATTATGAGTTATTTTAACAATCTGATTACTGTTATACGAGATGTTTCATCAACGCATATTATATTGTCTAGTATATTACCGCGTCCAGTAGATTATACCAGTACAAACGGAAAAGTTAAAGAGGTTAACGCCAGATTGAAAGTCTTGTGTAAGACACGACATTGTCAGTTTGTTCAGTCTTTTAAGTCATTTTTTAAGGGAGGAAAGCCAATAAGAGAGTTATTTTCAGTAAGGGACGGGGGGTTACATCTAAACTTAGAAGGGATTAGACAGTTAAAGAAGGTTTTTATTAAGGTGGTAGCTCATGTGGTCAAGGGAAAAATTGCTTCGTAAGGGGATCCAACAGGTGGCACAAAGTTGCTAAATTTGGATTGTTTAGGAATTAAATAAGGGTTAACAATGGAAACTTTTAATGTAAAACAGTATTAAGTAATTTACTTAAAACTGAGTAGAAGAATATGGAATAAGTTTCATATATGTGGTAGTTGACTGGTGAATATCTGTAGGGGTGTTAATTTGGAGGTGAAAGTTCGAAGTGTGGTTAGGTCTTGAAGAAAGTATGTTATTTCTTCGACCTTTGTAACTCATATGATGATAGTAACTTTATGTCATTTATGAGTCATCCCCCTTTTAAAGGAAGTATCATTATTCCTTTGAGGGTTAAGGACATGTGGTAATGATAACTTGACGTTACCCTTGTCCTTGTTGAGGTACACAGTCAGTTAATATCTCTACAGATAATCAAATCGTTGCTTGAAATTGTATATATGTTGTGTATATTATCATAGTCAGACATAATGTTAACATATGTAATCAAATTTGTATTTTGTTTGACAGTGTGTTGACAGTGCTCCTGATAATGTGAGTGTTATAGCTTCGCTTATTTGTGTGCCCTTTCAGTTTGTATGTAGTTTGCTTTGCTTAAATTTGTGTTGTTTGTTAAAGCTGAGCTTTAGTTGTGCCTTTATGTTTATTTTTATTTTGCTTATTTTGTTTGGCCGGGAGTTGGCGGAATTTGTTTATTATCTTATATAACTAGTAAAAGACATTTTAGATCACATCAGTGGTTTGTTAAGATGTGATCTATTTGAATTAATGAGTGTCTTGTTGAAAATACTAGTCAGACTCTGTAAGATTGAATAGATAAATGAATAATTTATACGAAAAATTATTGGAGAATTGTGTCGGTACGTGCAAATAAATACATATTTATATTGGTTAAAATTGTCCTCTTTTGTTTCTGGATATATGACATAATTTCGAGTATTTTGTTTTATTTATAAATAAAATCTATTAATTATGGAAGTAACAGCCCTTTTGATTGGTTTAAATTTTGTTTCGTCAGAAATGTTTGTATTCATGCGCAGTACAAAATAAGAGCTTCGGTTTCGCGCTATTTGTCACAGTTTTGTCCGACACTTAGAAGAACAGACGTTGTTTTGAATTTGCCACTCCCACCCACACTTGTTTTAATTTTGAATTGTCTTGTTATTGTTAAAACATGTTCAATTTTTGAAATGTATTGCATGTTTTATGTGATTGTTATTATATATAGTGTTATATCATCTTGTACATAAGTGATTATACCGGACTGATATAGTGAGTCAGGCGGAATTTGTTTATTATCTTATATAACTAGTAAAAGACATTTTAGATCACATCAGTGGTTTGTTAAGATGTGATCTATTTGAATTAATGAGTGTCTTGTTGAAAATACTAGTCAGACTCTGTAAGATTGAATAGATAAATGAATAATTTATACGAAAAATTATTGGAGAATTGTGTCGGTACGTGCAAATAAATACATATTTATATTGGTTAAAATTGTCCTCTTTTGTTTCTGGATATATGACATAATTGGTTAGCTTCAGCTTATCATAACGGTGAAATATATTTATTAGACAGTTTAGGTAATAAAAGAGCAGCTGACATTTGAAGAAGAATACTCGAGCACTGAATGGAATATTTTCGGATTTGATTGGAATGTGAGCTCTAGGTATTGGCAGGTTCAAAAAACATCAACATGGCCAGAATCCGCTATGCAGAGCGAGTTCAAGCCGTCGGGATGATTCGTACCGCAAACCCACTTTTACATATTGGTTATAAATGTTGGTCGTAATTCCCACTGTTAAACGGCATCTTTCGACTAAAACTTGAGTCACTGAGTAAATGTTCGAAAGTACAGACGTGTCCGAGTTGTAAGGACTTTGTATTACAGTTGAATGTACTTTCAGGCTGTAAACTTGTTTTAAGCCACTTCGAGCCACCTTGGCCCAAGCCAAAATAATTGTCACATTCCCCGTAATATAATCAAGTCTGCCATGATTTTGTTTCGAATGTAGACTATATAATTCTAATGGAAACATTATACATTTGACATTTCTATTAGAAAATTGTACAATTTGACATATCTCTTAAACTTAGTCAGATTAAAAACAGATGTCTTCGTGTGCAGATGTCTTCGTGTGCAGATGTCTTCGTGTGCAGATGACTTTGTACTTGAAAATTTATGAGATTGTGTTGCCTTACTTTGGACAATTGATGGTTGGTTGTGTATTGGTCTGACAAAGATGATTTGATAAATAACGTAAAACTAAATTCAAATCATATGGAAGCAGTAAACCGGTTGATAAGAAAAAAAGTAAAGAACTCAATTGGTGGTTTGCAATTAACAGAGAGGGTACCATATTTTAATGATAAGGAAAACAGGTGGGTCACTAGATTACCTATGGCATCAACTATGTCTCCTTCTTGTCAAATTCACCATAATCACCACGATCATTGGTCACTTCAGTTTATCATTACGGTGAAATGTATTTATTAGACAGTTTAGGTAATGAAAGAACAGCTGACATTTGAAGAAGAATACTCGAGCACCGAATGGAATATTTTCGGATTTGATTGGAATGTGAGCTCTAGGTTTATTGGCGGGTGCGAAAAACATTCATGCGGAGCGAGTTTAAGCCGTCGGAATGATTCGTACCGGCAACCAAAATCGCCAAGTATGTTGTGCCTCGCTATACAAATGCATAATGTTGTCAATTACTTGTCATGTAGGACAAAGTTATAGAAGAAAGACATTTTATACCGAAGAATAGTTAAAATAAAGCTGTCAAAATCATCCGCAAATGCTGTTAAATCTGTTTGTCACTATTTTAAGGAGGAAGCTGCAAGAGGCAAGTCATTTTATTTCATTGCAGAGAGTACGTCAACAGACAGAACATGTTTTTGGAATTAGTGGATCTGTTTTAAACATGCCACATGGTCAGATAAACGCCTTAAATATTTTTTCCTATAAACCATTTAGGTACATTGTCATATCATCACATCATTCATTACACAGTAGCATCTATAACACTAACATTTTACCCTCGACATGGTGCTCACTTATAAATGGTTGTCATGATTCACGCGCTTGGTTTCCCACTGTAACATGTGATAGTTCAGCTAAAACTTGAGTCACTGAGTAAATGTTCGAAAGTAAAGATATGGCAGAGTTGTAACTATTTTGTTTTATAAACTTTCAGGCTGTAAAACCACTTCAAGTCACCTTTGCACTTGGCTCAAGCCAATATAATTGCCACATTTCCCGTAATTTAATCATTTATGAAGCTATCAAACGCCTTGAAAGTTTTTTTTGTCAACACTATGTACATATGTTATGTCCTCATCTTCTCATGGGTCTGTGACCCTCTGTAATTGCAATTAAACTATCATTGATTGTATATATTGAATAAATTGGGAAGGAACCTGCGGCAAACCGATGTTTAGATATAGCTGATACAAATGGAAGTGGAAATAAATTAGAAAGAAACCCGCCGACACGTAGGTTACCACCTGATCATCTTAAAATGGAAGGGACCCGTATAAGGAACAAAGGGATGTAGTGACTCTACAATGAGGGAAATCTGCGAATATCACCTTAACTGGGATTGTTGCAAAGAGTCACCAATTGAAGAAATATTACCTCACACAAAAAAGAAAAGCACACAATAAAAAAGGAGAATTATTTCAACGGGTGTACTGGACGTCTTGAAACTACCCCTTGCTAGTCTGGTTCCCGACGTACTTTGTACGATGGCTGAGTTTTTGAATCGTTGTGAAATAAAAAACGAAATTCTTTAAAAACAAGTACATATAGTGCTATAAATCAAACAAAACATTGGTTTTGTTATATTTGTTTTTAATTTCTTTGTATATAGATTACGTGTCTATTGTATATTATGTAAATATGTATGTGAATCGGACGATGTACTTTGTATAAGTCCTTAGAAATCTGTTCTGTTCTGTTCTGTTCTGTGATACTAGTAGTATGTCTGGTACAAACGACATGTTATGGGAATATTAGGAGTCGGGAGATTAAGTTGTATGGTACACATCAAGATTTAATGAAAGATGAAGAAATGTGACTTTATCCAGAGACACACATGTCTACCTCTGAGAAATAAGCATTGAATGATTTCTTTGGTGAACTGACGTTCGACCGACAACGGCGTTTGTAGAGACGCGTTATTTGCTATTTGGGATGAAGTAATAGCCTTATATTTGTAGGTGATTGAATAATGGTACCAGTTAGTGGTGCGGGTGCAACGCCAGATATATGGAGAGCAATAGGGAGAGATGTGCAGTTGGGATGGAGACTGGCTGGTAACTTGCCCATACGAATCAACCTTGCAGCATAATTTATGTGATGGTCCACCCCTGAACGATGATGTCAACCATGACTTTCTCACAACATCATGGATCTCAACCTACGATGGTATTGAACGAGAATTGTTGGTATCTTTAGACGCTGGTACGATGGGTGTGCCTAATGCGCCCAAGTGTTTGAGAAAAACAGAAAGATAAAAAATCTGGGGAAAATGTGAGAAAATGTAGGCATAGAAATCAAATGGACTAAAACATAAATGATCACACCAAGTCCAAAGGGTGTCAAGCGTAAGTCGACTTAATGACCACGCGGGATGAAGAACTTTGAGTAAAACGCAATCAGACTTCCAATCTCTACAAAAAGATACAAAGGATGCACCCACACTCACAAATGCCATCAACTTGTCGTGGAAGAGGATGGAATTGCACTGCTACACAGCACCAAGAGAAGTGATAGAACTAATGACCATGCAGGATGAAGAAATTTGAGGAAAACACAATCAGGTCTCCGTTCTCTACAAAAAGATACAAATGATGCACCCACACTCACGTATGCCAGCAACGTGTCGTGGAAGAAAGGAGGGGGTAATTCAGCACTATGACACCAAGAGAAGTTAAAGAACTAATGACCATGCAGGATAAAGAAATTTGAGGATAACACAATCAGGCTTCCGTTCTCTACAAAAAGATACAAAGGATGCACCCACACTCACGAATGCTATCAACGTGTCGTGGAAGAAAGGAGAGGGTAATTCAGCACTATGACACCAAGAGAAGTGATCGAACTAATGACCATGCAGGATGAAGAAATTTGAGGAAAACACAATCAGGCCTCTGTTCTCTACAAAGAGATACAAAGGATGCACGAACGCCATCAACTTGTCGTGGAAGAAAGGAGATAGTGATTATGTTCCATATCACCTAAAGAAGTGATAGAACTGATATCATTCCTTGACGGGGAACTACGAGAGAAAGACAACACAGATATACATTCGATGTAGATTGTGGGGACACATCACGAAGGAATTGTGGCCATGAATTCAGACTTGTTGTTGGACGGTGAAATTAGATATAAAGGACCAGACCCACATTTAGTGAGAATTGCTGGGACGCAACATGGTGCAATTGTGGCCATGCACCCAGACTCGTCACCATACTGGAAGGTAAAAAATTAAAGAAAAATCAAAACAACAAAGCAGACGGCTCGCTCCCATTTATAAAGTGAAATCTGCTGTGTGAAGTTTACACACGATTATTATAATAGTCCGTGAATTTCGTGTTTTGTATTGTGATTGTTCGTATTTCGTGTATAGCACATGTATACTTAACGATAAGCGGTTTGTTCGGGTTTTTAATGTTAATAATTAAGGAGGTACACCACTGCGGTATAACGTACACCGGATATTGCTAGCAAGATGAGTAATATTATCAATTTTCGCGACATTCTAGTGTTGACAAGGGTAAGTTCAGAGACAATTTTTAGTTTTTCTGAGTGTTTTTAACGTACATTTTATACAAAACTATCTCCTCCATAAATTTGCCTTGCATTTGCAACCGGTAAATTGCCAGGCATTTCTTAAAAAGGTGATTAAAGGACCAAACTCGCGTCGTTACTCACGCAGAAAGTAAGCTCGATATGTCGAAATTAGATGTTTCTGTTTATATTTTTCGTTAAAATACTCAACTTGAATCGAGCGAATTGTCATTCATGCTACAAAGATTATATTTCAAATGTAGTATCCGAAACTAATCGAAAATGAGGGTGCATTGCGAGAATAAATACAAGTGTTCGTGTACAGAGTATTGCTATATGGTTGCTCCCTGGTGTACGGAGTATTGCTGTATCGTGTACGGA
Organism: Spisula subtruncata; assembly: GCA_963678985.1. NCBI lineage: Eukaryota > Metazoa > Mollusca > Bivalvia > Venerida > Mactridae > Spisula > Spisula subtruncata. The sequence goes on along the minus strand of OY787667.1, from coordinate 42,460,691 downwards.
GTATTGCTTATAAGTGCAATGACTATTTGTCACTCAAATTGAATAAATACAAGGTATAATCAGTGTTATTTTGTACAAATAATTTATACTTAATAGATCTGTACCTATTTAGACTGGATTACATGGACTACATGAATCAATTAATGTAACAAGTTAATCATAGCTCCAAGCCCCCCCCCCCCCCAAAAAAAAACTTCTATTAGTAACTGTGTTTCACATACAGTAAAGGGTCATAACTGGGCAATCGCATTAGACAAACACAAAACAACTACAATGTCCAATAGTTTTAATTAGCAACGTTGATAGAAAAGGAACCTCATTGCAGCATCTGAAATAGTTGAGAGATTATAAAATAAACCTTGGTGTGTATATATGGATGTGAAAGCCCTTATTTGCCATTTGGCCATAAGCATGAATCTCAAAGAATTGCATATATCCAAGCTAAATATTACATTTATACTACTCACAAGAACACTTTATGCATAAAATTCAGCATTCTATAATGTTAATCGCATTCATCTGCCTGACGGATTAAAATATTTTACATAACCATTTAAGAATATTCTTAGTATATCATATAACCCATAAGGCATGACCTTATTGGTTTACAGTCGTAATAATACGATAAAACTGTCCATTTACATACTTTATTTACTCATTTTATTTAAGCAATACTCTGTACACGAAACAGCAATACTCCGTACACACCCGTGTATCTGTTTTGGGGTGTATCTTAGTTGTTTTTCGAACAATATTTATGAAATTTGGTCACAACATTTTGGCGTTCAATATAAACAAAATGGCCAGTTCAAAAATCAACAATTTGGTAATACGGCCTTTCCAGAAGCTTGTACAGTACTGCTGCCAATATTTGCGAGTGAGTAACGGCATAATACTTGATCATTTTAACCTTTCTATGAACATATGATGTACGATAGTGTTCTATAAAGTTACCAAAATGCCCGAAGAAGTTAAACCTCAATTGGGATATGTATAAGAAGTCAGTAATTAGGAAAATATCGCGTCTAAACTCACCCTGGTCTCCATCTTAAGTCCTTAAAATTGATAATACTAGCAATATCCGGTGTACGTTATACTGCAGTGTACACGCCCCTTTTATAAAACAACCAAATTTTCTCCGACACACCTCAAAATGACGGTACAATCATATTTTAAGAACTTTGAAGTCATGAAAACATTGGTTTTTGAAAATGATCCATCATGGTATTTTGTTCATTTAGCATATGTGACACAAACGTATGAATTTATTTGAAGATGTTTTTATTAAAACATCATGATTTACGCATTCTACTATTTCTAAATGTACAATAGCCTTTCCTATAGACAAAACAACAATTCCGACTTTCTGATGAAAAAATATAGTGTTTGTACATAAAAAATAGCAACCCCAGCCATTTGCAGATGATATTGAAAAAATGTGATTTTTGATAGGGTGTACAAACATTTAAACGATCGATGTTTTTTTAAATGTATATAAGTTGAGAATCAATAAGACCATCATGTTAGTTTTAACAATAAGTATGGGTAACCAGTCTCTTTTTGGAGCTATTTGCCAAAAAGAGATACATTGAATAAATGTGATTAAATTAGCGTAATTTGCATAATGAGATGAAATAAATGTTAGTATAGTGCGCTCAGGATAATGTGATTTTTATAAAAAAAAGTTAAGTTACCAATTTTCTAGGGTTCTTTTCAGCTGTTAGGCCGCTCAAGCACCCTTTGACATTTAAACTTCCCCTGTTCATTGGGCTACCTATGGAAACCTACCTATTTCTCTCCTGTGGTGTGGCAGCCAACATCGATCTGCGGCGCACAGGAATAGACTCTGCCCTCACAGGTACCATTTTACACCATGGTGGAGTGAAGCTGTGGGTCTTGCTCAGAGAAATTAACCAGTGGTCCAGAGGAGGATCGAACCCGGGACCTCTCGATCCCGAAGCGCGCGCCCTACCTCTAGGCCACCGCTCCCCATGAACATTGATAGGCGTTGCCTACTGTTGAAACATTGGTTTTTTAATTAAACACTAACGGTCATTTTAGAATTTCTATACTAAATTTATACGGATAAATCGTGCACACTTGGTCGAACCACCTATATGAATTATTCCGAATTTTAGTCCAGTCATTGAAGCTAAAAAATATGGTCAACCTCAAACAAATTGCAAAACAGAGTTTCTTTGCATTTTCATCATCTACAGACTATTATCAACTACAGACAAAACGTCAAATATGCGAATTCAGAGGGGAAAATACAAAAAAATCGACATGTTTAAGGTCACTTTTGGTAGCAATTTCAGCATTTTCCTTATTTCATACTAAATGGGGAATTTTAAGTTCTAATAATTCCCGTGTAAGTCGTTAAATATTAACTAATTGCACCTTAAAGTGTATATTTTCTGAAAGATACAACCTTCCTCTATCGAATACAAATATTGATTTTATCATCAAACAATTCACTTTTCATATATATGCCAGTCTACGTGTTGGTATACTACCCATTCAAATGTCGACAAAATGACTCAAAATAGCACTTGAAAGGGGAAACAAAAGTTTTATTCATTTCTTTAATATTAATCCAATTTGTTTAAAATTTACACATATCATATGTTGTATACATGTGTGTCTAATGGAAAAAGGATATTTGTGTTTGGACAGTATAAAATAATGACAATATACAAAATGTACACGAATCTATCGATTCGGGAGAAATAGTGATTGTTCTCTTTGTCTGTTCGTCCATAATTGCATTTGTATTCACAATTTTGACTTTATGATTATGAAACTTGGTCAGAGTGATCATCTGAACAACATTTAGGCCAATGTAGAAAATGGATGACCAAGGATAAAAAACTAGGTCACTAGGTCAAATTGTAGTAAAACCTTGTGTAGTCGCTAGAGGTCATAATGTTGACCTTATATTAATGAAACTTGGTCACAATAATAATATCTACAAAATCTAGGTCAAAGTTATAAATTGGGTCATCCGGGGTCAAAAAGTAGGTCGCTAGTTAAAATCAAAGGAAAACGTTGTGTAGATACAAAATTAACAATTTTGGTCTAATATTAATGCAACTTGGTCACAATGCTCATCACAAAATATCTAAGACAAGTATGTTATTGAATAATTTGGGTCAAAATTAGGTCAATAGGTGAAAATAATTGATGCGACTTTTTGGCGCATGAAGGTTTGTCTATTATTTGACCTAGTGACCTAGTTTTAACTCATGATAAGTAAATATTGAATTTGACCTACATGTTGTCTTCATGATCCATGTGACAATGTTTAATAAAGATTAGGTAAAAAGGGCACCTTCTAAAGTTTTGTTCTATAATTTGGCCTAGTGACCTAGTTTTTAACTCCGGTTAATCCAATTTCATACATGACCTTGACTTCTGTGAGGTGATCATTGTGACTAAACTTCAGAAGTGTAAGGTCGAAATTGCGACCCCTGGTGACTATATCTTGTTTTTTCTATGTTTTGACCTAGTGACCTAGATCTTTGGCTCCGGTTAACTCAAAAGTTTATTTTACCTAGATTAGCTTCCGATGATCATTGCTGCCAAGTTTCATAAAAATCAGACTAAAATTGCGACCTCTAAGCACGATGTAAAAATAAGTTACTGGTACAAGTCAAGATCTATTTACATCAAAAGTGACAAATATCGCGAAAACATGTGACAATTCAATATATTTGTAAATATCTCAAAAAGTCCCACAAATTTTCAATTAGGACATTCTGTGAATTGCTAAGGATAGCTTTACGCACCATATAAACACAAAACTGTTTGTTTTGCAATTAGTTTGAGGTTAAAAGTTAAAATGACTGGACTATTTTCCCGCGTTTTAGGTTATCATGGGCGCACTATAGCTACTTCATATAACCGACTTATGCACAACATACCCTGTAAAAATGAAGTCGTAGGGCAAAACACGGGCCACTTGTCGAAGTATAATCGTTGTTGGGCCTTTGCTGGCCAAACACTGATTAGTTCACTGTATGGTAGCACTGTAGCCGAAATACACGAATGCTTCTAGGTGGAGTACGTCAACAACGAGAAAAGTAAGCATGTATTGTTTTCGACCCGATCTTTTCAAATTCGGCGTCATGTCGTAATGTATAATCCGTTTGTAACGAGCTTATCACATACATGTATTTATATTTACGCCAGTCCAAACCGTCATTCTTAAGCTTTCCTTAAACATTGCATTTGTTTACTTTGTTCATTTTCGGAGAACTCAAATTCTAGTACTAGCGTGAAACATGGGTTTCTGCAACAATGTCCTAACTTCAGCTTCATCTTGTTCTGGAAATTGTTGTGGCTTCGTCCTAGCACGAATTTCTAAGTCAATGAGTTGATCATTCAAGTTTTCAATAGACCTACTCCGGATCTCCACTAATCTATAAGTACAAATAAAGTTTTACCGTTATAACACTTTTGACGCATGAATATTCATATCTGGACAATAGAGTTGGTGTCAGTTGTTTTTGAATATGCATACAATACCCGTCTAACTAGGCCAGATTTGTTTGTACCTACATGTAAATTAAGGGGAAAACCACATTGCACAGAGTTCCGGATATCAACTATTGTCAACATCTCTGTATTTAGTCTCTCCGTTCGTTCTCTCAGCGTAAAGGATTTCTGGAAAACCAAATAAGTTCACATCACCACTCTTAACACTACGGTCTGCGTTTTATTTCTTTTTCTTTCCATCAACACAAAGCTTGTAAGTTTTCATTTCATTTGTCTGACAGTGTCTCGTTTAGTTGACATGTGTGGATGACCGATGGTCAATGACAGACGGATAGGCAGTTAACTCATAAAGGATAGAAAAATAAAATTGAAATATTTACGTTTCGCCCACTTCTGCCATCATATAAACGTTCCCCCAAAAATCTGAAAAAAGAACAAACGTTGGCTTTGGTTTGTGTGGTTGGCTCGCTTTGTAGCGGGGCCTTGTTGAAATTGGTCGGGTATTGGCTGAGTTTCATTCGTTCTCATGCAATAACCGCGATTCTATTATTTCTTTGTGAAATGGGTCATCCTGCATTTTTTCGGCGGGGACTTGGACTTTCAATTGTTTCTTTGGCATGTGTGTGGGTATTGTTCACAGTAAGTTTTGGTGTATAAGTCGAGTTGTACACTTGGCCACGTGCACATCATGCCCATACATTTCCCTCATACCAATTGGTATAAGTCTAACGCGATATTCTGCAATGTCAATATAAACAGAAATCACTGACCATTACATCGATTAAGGGAGAGCGGAAGTGTATTTTACCTGCTCACTTCTATTCACCAAGTAAATTGAAATAACGGTAAAGATTGGCCATATTGACATGAGCCTGACCTATTGATTAGCATAATTTAACAGTCGATATATTGTCTACGTTTACAACACCGAGTGTATGATTTCATAATCGGGAAGTATCACGAAGACGCTCGAGATGTAATACAAACACAAATTTGAAATACCGATATAGCACGATTTGCTTGCGGAAATTGATATAATCAAAGCAAAAATCTTGTAATATATTCTTGCATAAAGGTCAGGCTCAGGTCACAATAGCCAAGCTATACACATGGAAAAAGTTAATCCCTTTTCAAATATCCTTATATGTTGTTAATATGTTGTTATACCTGATCTGCCTGTTTACTTTAAGTGGCACAGGTCCCAATACCGCGTTAGAGTTATAACAACGAAGGTGTACATCTCGGGAAAATGTATGCTAGACGTAACTACACAGTACATGTATACATCAAAACTTACTGTGTGTACGCACCTTTACATAAAATTTAAACACGAACTTTGATTTAGCGTCGTGTATTATTGCACGTGTATACCGTGCCTTTTACCAGGTGAAAGGTTTGCACGAACTGTAGCTAGCAATATGCATATTCGACTGGGTTCGAGTTTCACGAAATCACCATGGTGCACGAGAAACACGAACTTACTTCTCCAAAATAGTTTGTCAAGTTATTTTAGTACTGTCAGGCCACTTGACCACAGTAGTTTTAATTTATATCCGCTTTTAGCACGAACGATTTTTTTAGGGGAAGGCTTCGGTTGCTACGGTTTTGGTGAGTACATCCACGCCCAGTTACACCTGGCCTTGAGTGAATGTGTGCATCGTTTGATTTTTTAAACAGTTAAATACCTTGGTGTGAAAAGGACTTCTGTTGATGGACGGTTCTCTGTTGCAGAAGATTGTCAATGGTTCGCCATTTCGACGTAGTCCGTGTTTTGTTGTGCCCCCATCACTTATCTATCAGTGGTGAAATAAGGCATTGACGTTGTCCGTCTGTACGAACGTCCGTACGTAACGCAAATCATGTGTGTTAAATTTCTCACAAACTAGTAATTCCTATAAATTCCGTATCTCATTGTCCACTATTTACCCATGCATATAATCTTGTCGAAACTCTCTATAACTAGAATAGGTAGCCATGTTAAAGGGTCCAAACTCCATTTCTATGATAAAACTGCATCCCATAGCAGTGTATGTGAAGTATGGTGTCGTTACCATAGCCACATATGCACCACAGCGTTGCTGTAGACTATGTACTGTTCCTGGTACACACAATTAGTACTAAGTATGTGACCAGCTGATAAATGTCCCTCTGTATCCCATATCAGTGTATGCGAAGTATGGTCTCTCAGACTATGGGCAGCAACAGCAACAGGAAAAATTTCTGCGTACGCCGTTCGTACGATTCGCGTACGTTTTTCGTACGCCAAAAGGCGTACGCGGATCGTAAAAAAGGGCCCACGTACGCCTGGCGTACGCAGAAATTTCCCCTGTGTACTGTACAGGCATCTTCCGTACACAATTTCAATCATGACCTCCCCGACATCTCTCCATACACACTGTGAACATAACGGAACATTATGTATTTCCAAAGACAAACTACATATTTACAAACATAAATACAATGAAAAACAGATCATTCATTTTATTTCCCAAAACAACAAAAGCGCGCACCAATATCAGTCAATAATTCAAACCCATGTCCTTTCACCTGGACATATATAGCTTTAATATTCTGGCCAAAGACACCGAACGTTGAGATCCATTGCTTTAATGCCGATGCATTGGCAGATATCCATCTCAATCTCAACACTCGACCGATCTCCCTCCATAGTTCTTGTGTTGTTCTGACATTAACAATTGTAATCATAGTTGTATCTCCCTCAAAGTGTATGTACATCAATCACTATCACAAAAAGTTCATAATACATCCGTAACTACAATTTTGTAGTCAAAGCCGTGTTCAACCTGGCACTCCACCACAATACAGCATTTATATGACTGAAGTAAGCCATTTAATACCAACTTTGCAGCATGAGGATTGGTATTGCCTTTGAATTGGGCTTTCACTGCTTCCATCCACACCATGGGTACCACCAATCTAGATTCTGGTACAAGACATTTGCATGTTTTTTCGAACATAAGAACATACTCACATATTTTGTTTTCATTTCTTAGCGTATACAGTTATCTTCAGAGTTGTGGCGTTGCATTTGTATTGGTTTTGTTGCCTACAGTTTCGCCTTAATATTGTTAAAATTTAAGATTTTTTTCTTCTGGTAATTTCACGCCAATAGCCATCATTGCAGCAATTAGGTGACTATACCCTGCAGTTGATGGACAGGTGCACGACTCCTTGGGAAAAAAGTTGCACCATATTTTACGTATTTTGTGTCTTTTTTTATAAATGCACCCATTTGGGGACGACAAACATACTTAAATTGTAAGACATTCAATGAAGATGTTACACATTGGTACTGCTAATTAGCTAGACTCGGCTCGTACTTCATAGTCCATGCACTTTCAATTGCAAATGAGTAAATGCTAAGTGACAAAATAAATATACATTTAACCTTCTACATAATTATCCAAGGATAAAGTTTGGGTGAGTACACAGATCAAACACAAGAAACAATGGATTTAATAAATGACTCTAGATTATTTCTAATAGACGCATGCCAAAAAGGTTTATGGACAAGCCACACTCACTACTAAATCTCTCCCGGTGAAACGTTCGTCAGACATATCGATGGCTTAGAATTAGAAGGTCGTAACTACCAAATCGATATTTTGAGAAACACGGAAAAACTGCCTGACATTTACTCTTTACTTATGGTAAAACAAACTATCACTACTTCATTTTGGTCAACATAACAAGTTCAGATTTTTATGAAAATGGGCTCATAAGAAGCGCCTTGTGATGTTTATTCTAAATATGTATGAATCTTAAAGGTCGTAAGTGGCACTTACGACCTTCTTATTCTAAGCCATCGATATATGTAACCCTGGTAATATCCTCTTTTTAAGGGAATGGCTCCTGACATTTCACAAAGTAGAAGCAGTTCTAGAATCACTTCACTGTCCTCTGTTCCGCCCACAACAGAGGAGGTTACTAGTTTAACGACGCACGGTTAAGAGTTTTTGGTAGCCAGACCTACCGCGGCCCCGACCTCTGTAACCAGAGAAACCACTGGCACCTGATTCTGGGAAAGAGAACCCGAATTTCCAGAACTAAAGTTTCTCAATAGTTATTCAAGAGAAGAAGGTTTAGATTCCATAGCAGATAAACAAGAATTGAACTCTTTCTTCTAAAGACTTGATGCTGAAATCATCCTCAGCCGTGACACATAATTCATTCACGAAGCGGAATATATATTCAGACATTGTTTAACACACAAACTAGCACTGTCAAAGCACCACCAAATTCCTCTAGCCATTTTTATTTTTCGATAACAGCATTCCCCGAGCACTTGCGAAATAATCTGGCTATTCACAATTGAACCTGATTCGCGGAGTTTTCTAACGAAATCAATAACAGCATCGTAAATATTAGCCAAGAAGCTTAGCCTTCCACTTGTCACGTGTTCTTCATATAGTTCGGTATTACCTACAATAACTTCTAAATCAGGGGTTGTCTTTATACTGAAAATGTAGCTATAAGACAAAAGACATACATTGAATCGTGGAAAAAGTTCTATTATTTATTTGCAACATGCTTTAAATTTTGGAGTTGTTTTAAATTTCTAGGAACATTAAACCCAGTCTTTGTGTTGTCAGCGTTTGTTCAGTTTTTTAACCTTTCAAAAGTTTCCCTAGGCATGTCCTTGGTAATAGCAGTCGTACTTTGAATGTGTTTTATTAAGGATGGTTGAGTTCGCTTAAATGGCCTTCGATTACTTCTCCTATTACCTGGGGCATTGACGTCTGTGCGCTTGAATTTTCGTAGTACAGTACACTATGACTGTTTTTCTATTATAGTCGTTCCCGATAAACTCACATTTGCCACTATTTATTTTTCAGTTAAAACACTTCTAGTTCATAATCTTGAAATAACCCACATATAGTATATAGATTATTGAAAGATTTTAGTTTACAAACGTTATGTGCAATAGGATTCTTGGGTAAAGTCCGTACCCTGTGACATTCAGATGCCCCCCCACAAGTGTTTCATTTTTGCTACCAGTGTGGCACAGAAGAAATTCATTTATTTTACTGATATTTATATACAGTACACATTTGTAGTAGACCATTATGTTCCATGTTTAAAACAAAACATATAACATTATTTTACGCTCTTGCTTGCTTAGGTTGTTCAAATGTGAAATGGTCGATAATAGATTGCAACTCAAGAAATGTCGCAACAAATCTAGACTTAAACGACAGTTATTGCTGCTATTGTGAAATGCCCTATAACTACATGAGTAATTATAGAGAGAAAGCTCACTCAGGAGTAGAGTGTAACAAAGGCAAATCTATTCCTTAGGGAGACCGGTCATCAAAGAAAGAGAATATAAGTGTCTCGCTTGGGAACTCGGGTGATTTACACTGGCATTGATTGACTGTGGTCACTCAAGTTTGGTGTGTGTACTGTGCATCCACCCAGTCAGTGGTCACTCGAGCATTGTGTATGGTGTATGTACAGAACCACCCCACAATAACAAATAGAACAGAACAGTTGATTGTCGTAAACAAAATAGTTTCTTTACTAACAACATGACACTATTTACAAAACATTTTTACATAATGGCGTATGATGTATTACACGATAACAAAATACGTACATACAAATTTAAACTTCCGGCAATCAAAATATAACACGTGTCATAATATACTAAACGGATTTAAAAACGCGACACTGGGGTAGATGTATTATAGCAGACAGTTCAAGTTAATGCCTATATTTGAATAATGCAAGTTAAGGATCAATTCATCGCCGTCATTTTGGTACCAAAATAATAAAAATCAGATGAGTATTAATAAATATATTGTACAATCAATAAGTCGATCCAGAAAACGAAAGTCGCATTCTGACCGTTTGGCAATATGTATAGCGCCGATCGATGTATTCAAATTGCGCGGGGCTTATGTTTGTCGGCAGCACCATGGTTAAATTTAGTTCGATGTTTTTGTAGCGGTTATTATGTCAGTAGGACACATCTAAAACCTACGAGGCCGAATGGATCCATTTATGGGACTATCAGAAGCCACGAATTCGGCTACGTCATCTTAACACAGTACAGGACCTCCAAGTTGCACGACAGATGGAATGGCGACAGATCCCTTAGGCATTTATTCGAACATTGTGCAGTTCTATGAGACAATGATGTGTTGCTGTAAGGAACGCTGCAGGAGGATTTTTAACACTTTGATGAACTGTATTAAATACTCATCATGTTGTGACTTGTTGGTGTGACACACGTGTTAATCAGTGACCATCTCAGTGAAATCAAATGTATTCATTTTTATGGAATAAAAGCAATGTAATCACACCATGTGTGCTTAAGCATCCTTAATAACCAATTGCAACATTAGGAGATTTCTATTTCTAGGAACATGTTTTGCGTTCTGCTACGATATAGACACATTTAAATAATTAGATACACGTAAAATGTACATTTATTCCATTTAATTTAGAATGTTTGCAAAAAGTTAAGAATATCCTTACGTAGCATAATCATTCAGCAGTGCACTCGATACGCCGATAAAGATGTTACTTTCGTTTTCTGGACCAATGTCTTATTCACGCTATATGTTATGTAATACCTATTCGATTTTAATACATTTGGTATCAAAATGACGACATTGAATTCACCTTTACGGAAATACCAAGATATTTGATATAGGAACTCGCTTTCCTAAAATATATCAACATACCCAAGTGTCGCGTTTTTAAATCCGTTAACCATAATTGTTCATTTCTTGTAAGATCGTCCAAAACATGTCTTGTTTACAAATCGTTCCGGAAATAGACTCAAAAGAACTCAATCATTTTTCTTATTCCCCTTCGCATCTTGCGTACCGTGTGTTTTCAGACGTTTCTGCTAGTTCACTCTTTTTTACCTTTCTACGTTTTGGAGGAAGACCTAACCTCTGTTGTTCATTTACTGTCTCAACATCACAATTGTCCTTCTGTATGCAATTAATCACATTCCACAGACTTTGGTTGGAGAATGACCTACTAATGTTTTGCATCTAAGCAAAAATATTGTGGATTTTGGCGGAAGAGGCTTTTGTCCGGCTTCTTTATAGTATCTAGAAAACACACTGTCTTAACATCAACAGAGCAGTTTTTGATATGTTCAAGAATCGGCTAACACAATCCCATTTGCAAATAAAAATTGATTCTATCAATATTTTCATGACACAAATAATGAGACAAATGATATGCACATTTATACCTTTGTGCATCAAGCCTTAATCCATGAATGTGGAAAATGATTGCTTGCGTAATCTAATGTATTAATAATTTCTTCTTTTGTAGTATGGGGCTTCCAATCAACAGCTACCTTGATTATATTATTTATTGATTGTGCGTTGTTTATCGTCCAGTTTATGTTTTTTTGAGGATTTTCGGGTCGGTTTAAAAACGTACTCTTCTAATTTTGGTAGCAGCTTATCATTGATTTAATCGGTCAATTTCGGTTGTTTGTCTTTCAAATTAGTTGATAATTCGGTAGAACGTTCATGCAATGTGAATGTTGAGTCTGAGTCTAAGATCCCATTTGTTCCAAATATTCTCCACATAATGTCATTGCGCTCTTTCTTTTCAACAGCGACGTTGTTTTTGCAAGTCAAATGTCAAATTGTCTTGCTAGTAAAATTTCACATTGACTGTTAAATGTTTTGTACAGAGGAATCTCTCAGCTTTAGGGAATACATGTTCAATGGCCTTGGTCAAAGCATTTTCGTCATTGCTGCCGAACTGCACTTTGTCTGATATACGCATTTCTAATTGCGTAATACCAGAATCCAGTGCAGTTGCGACATGCTTTTAAAAGGCTTTGTATCTGCCTTCTCATTATTTTCTGTTTTTGTGGTACCAGAGGTTTTATCATGCAGGGTAGCAATTTCTTTAGCATCTTGTTTTAAACTTTTGATGAGGCTAAAACGTTTTTTAGTATAAAAGTTGCAGTTACTAGTGTCTTTAACTCTTTATCTTCATCTAGATCTTCCATACTGCATCTAAAATTTGCTTCTTATCATTGTTGTAAGATAGTTTAATTTGACTTTTAATTTCATTTTTAGTATATAATGTCTTCCTAAGCTTTACTCTTTTTATATTTCTTTTGTCTAATAAAAAATTACTTTTCTTTCTCATAAGGCGTTTAATAGATTTGGTTATCCAATGCAAAGATATTTTATTACCTTTTGATTTAAGGGGAATATAATTAAGCGAAATTAAGTCGCCGATAATGTGACTGTTAACTATCATAAGAAGATAATTATATCGTCCAGATAGATAAGGCAATCCTTTAGGTGGAGTTCCCCCATACAACGTTCCATAGGTGGAGTTCCCCCATACAACGTTCCATTTAACGCTGGAACGTTGCAGGGGCATTCGTTAAGCCAAAGTCCATACGATTACACTCGAAAACCCCAAGTGGACCTACACTAAAAGCAGTCCTGTGCTTATTTTCCTCTCGGATAGAGACTTGCCAATACCCAGACCTTAGATCAAGTTTGGAGAATAGCTTAGACCCTACCAAAGAGTCAATTGTTTCGTCAATGTGGGGAATTTGCATCTTTGACAGACCGGTAGTTTAACTTCCGGTAATCAATACAAAAACGCAATGAATTGTCTCGTTTTCGAACTTAAACTACATTTAATGAAAAAGGGTTTTTGGACTCTCGAATTGCACCAGCATCCAACATATCTCTAACGTGCTCTCTTACTTCCTCAAACATACCTGGAGGAATTCTTCTATAAGGTTCTTTAAAAGGTTTAGGGTCAGGCAAATTAATCGCATGTTCTACAACATTTGTACAGCCTAAATCAGTGGGGCCAGAGGAAAATATGTTACCAGTTACTAAGGAATATGGAAGCCTCTTTCTGCTGAGCAGGAAAAAGTGTGTCAGACGGGATGGAAATATCCAAATCCTCAAATGACAAATTTCTGTTATGCTTTGAATAAGAGACGCCCTCTGAAGGATCAATAGATCTTACAATAGATACATCCTGAAGTTTACAAAACGTCATTTTCCAATGGACAGTTATCGCCCTAGCGGTTAGATTACAAACACGAACTAGGACCCTACAAAAAGAAGTACCCGGTTGTAACTTAACCAACCTGGGACACAAATTTAACATGAACGAGTCTGAAGAATCAGTGACCGCAGCAGTAATATTCCCACCTGGTCTGGCTTGACCTTCTATATGTGGTCATTCCACACTCAGAAACAGGACAAGCAGTTGGCTGGCTTATCCATCGTCACATACTGGTAAACTTCTTCAGGATTCCCAATTAACTCAGAAATCAGTCATATCTGGAGAAAGAAACCAAAAGTTCTTTACATGGCACAAATTAATTATTAAAATTAATGCATTAAGTGTCCTGGTCTGGACAATCTTACATTTCCAGGATAATTCCCATCATAGGTCATGTGAGACAACATGAAATTGCTTTAACTAGGCATTTCAATAGAGATAACCGAAGCTCAACAATATGAGTATAAGTCTCTCGTTCATGACGATGTCCACACAAAATAACATACACCTTACATTAAACTCGATTCATGTTCAGCTCAATTAAATAAATCTATCATAAGCAATCCAAATTTGACATCGGTTGCATAAGTAATCTGATCAAGCATCCTGGTCTGGACTAAAAATTTCGCGTAATACGAAATTTCTACTGCGTGGTGGTGAAATTGGTATGCTAACTTATAATTCCCTGCTCCCCTAATGACCCGTTCCCGCTCTTTTAGTTCATTTTCCACTATGCCCTGCCGCAGTTCGATGAATTTTGGCAAGTCGCACAACTTCCATTTCGTGGCAGATTTCAATATATGGTTTGCACTTTCTGCATTGTTGGTAGTCCAGTTTAAACCCACCTTTCCTTTCGTATTGGTTTTATGACGTGCGTCTGAATTGAGGGTAGCAATCGAATCGTGAAATAATTCATAAATTTTCATTGGCTCCATTCGATTGTACGAGTTTTGTTACATTATCTACCCTGACTGCCAATGTGTCGTCGTCAAGGGTATCCACTATTCCGTTTTGGTCGAAAACCATAGCACAAATGGTATGTCCTTAATATGAAGACCAGCACAAATGGTCTGTCCTTAATATGAAGACCCGAGAGGTCTTCTATATAACGCATCACATTGCTTCATAAGTGTCGCGTGCAAAAAAACGTGTGTCAATTCCGGGAAACAAAGTTTGATATGTAACAGGGTGGGGTATGTTGATAACATCAAGTCGATTAAAGAAGAGTACTGTATTTAATAAAATACACAGAAGAACCTAAAACAATACAAAAGGAGAATTTACCAAAAGAACAAATCATGATATTTTTAAAGTTCTGAAATATAATTTACAGTTATACACAAGATGATAAAGTTTGAACGGAAAAACAATTCAAGCAACAATTCCACGCGATCGTAAATGAAATCAAATCAATTAATTAAATAGATGAATAAATAAACTACCTACCAGGACCAATAGAATATACTTTACTTGTTAAAGTAAAATAATGACTAGGTAGTAGATAAAGAAGAAAGTGCAAATAGTGTTAATTGTACAACTGACTCCTCCAATAGTCAGGGAAGGAGTGTCAGTAACAGATGAGAGAAAAGATTAAGGCGGGAAGAATGGACATGCATGGGAACACACAAACACACAATCACCAACCATACCGGTTTTACAACTTTCACTCACCCAGCTCATTCATGCCGTACAATACACACATTCCAATCTAATCATGCTCTCATAGTATATACACACAATATACACACATACAGTTAGGCAAATAAAGCCATAACATAAACACCACAGGGACTAGACATGACAAAGACACACAAAGTTACCAGGGTTACAGATAGAAGACTTGAATGCCGCTTCTTCGTCCGACCCCATCACCAAAGATTTTCGTTCATTTCCGTCAGGCTCATTGCTATTTGTTGTAGAAATCTTGAATACGTGTTTGTTGAAGAATTTGTATATAATTATGAAGGTGGGTTGTAAAGTTATAGGAAAATCCATAATTGAGCTACTTAATACTGAAGTGTCTTTGTGGATAGTAGGAGTTACATGGAAATCACCAAGATTGAAAGTTTTGTCGAGGCTTAAATTTCCCCACCATCCATACAACAGAACCGTTTGATGTCTTAAATTTGTTGGTCACTGAACAGGGTCCGACTATAGCATTTCTTCAACGGAAATGATGAGGTCTGCGGCATTGTTGATCTGTCTATATTTGATGTTTTGTATTTGTTTTTCGCCCCTTTGTTTTTTCAAAATCACACTTTACATTTTCATTCATCATTTTCTCGACATCTTTAACGGAGTAATGTTGTAGTTCATGTCTCCTTTTTTACGTATGGAATATTTTTATCGAAGCTTTAAACATTGCCATGAAACGATTTCCTGGAAAGTGTCCAATATAGTCTACTAAAGCGACCTCCATTTACGACAGAAAACTCTTATACGTCTTCTTTGCGTGGTTGGGACTCTAACGGAATATGTATGTTCGTTTCACATGAACCATTTTTTCAAGACAGTATGCATTATTCCTCCAATACACCGTTGTAAGTTTTCCGTTTCTATTTACTAGTAGTGCTTTTGGAGATGATGATTTAAGCCACACACCACAGTCGACCCACACCTCCGAACGCTCACATTGATTCAACCGTTCTATATTTCTGGAATTGTCCAGCACGTAATAGTTCACAGATTTAATTCCGATTGGGACCTCGCTTTTTGCGGTAAATGCCACGCGAAAAATATCAAGCATTGTATTTGTTGTCAGGAACGAGTTTCCAAGTGGACCAGGTTTGATACTTTCTTCTGTCACATAATCACTTTCACATTTATCGAAGACAACTCCGACTGATATGTACACACAAGTCATCGCCACTGTCTTGGATAGAGATTGGCTCACCCGAGGCTGGGTCAAAACAATGTTCAAACATGTTAAACTAAAGTCTTCTTTCATCAAGGGACAGTACCCTGTATTTACCACTGAGATAAGACAAGAAAGATATGTAAGTTTCTTCCCTTATCTACCCGTATCACCGATAAAACAGTTTTCAATATCATCTATACAATCTAAGGAATCTTGGTCAGACCCAGATAATATATGTCGATCTCTGCTCAGCATGTTGTCCCCTTATCACTGACAAACCAAATAACCAGTAAATTACACGGGAAGATTCATGATACTGTATCAGAATAAGAAGGAAGAAATGAGGGTCAGTAAAATATATACAATTATAATTTTAATGGATCAAATATTTTCAGTGATATCAAATATACAATACACAATATACAATAAATAATCAACCTCATATCACGTGAGAATAGCTTTGACGTAATTATAGTCATGTATCATACAGAAGACAAAAATTCATTTTCAATTGTACATTATGTGGGGTTTATTTTATTTTTGTCCCAAACTGCTTTCAAGTAGGGCGATAAGTTTTTGCCTATTCCTAAGTTTTGTTATAACTTTGAGAGATTTCAGTTTTCGTTTAATTTCTGCGTCAGTCATTTCATTCGGCTTTTTTTTCTGTCTCTTTTTCATATTTTGTGTTCACCTCAGTCATTTCAAAATCAATTTTTCGACGTTTCAATGCTTGCTTTTCTTTAATAGTCTCATTCCAGTACACATCGTTTTTCTTCACATAACCATTCTTTGTTCTTTCGCATCGTTCGTCTATTAATAATTCCATTCGTTTGCGGGTTCTCAATTCATCGACAGTCTGGTCATTCTTGTTGCTTCTTTTCTGGTGAATTTGCTTGATTTCGTCGTTCATTTTCTCAACTCCCTGACCTGTGAACTTCCGAATACCGCCATATTTTTCTACAAACTCAGGGACGTGGTATAATAGGCAGTGCATATACGGTGTTATTCTTCCGTATCCAAGTCGTCCTTTCTTTTCAAGGCTTTTGAAACGTGTCATCCATGACTGGATTTTTTCGAACAGTTCCCGTGTGGTTAAAGATGACTGCCCGACGAATTTCTGAATTTCTTGAATACCTCATGGGTATCATTGTTAACAATAAACAGCAACTTGTCGGGTAGCGTTTTGAAAAGCTTATTGTAGTCACCTCCGGTAAGTGATGTAAACTGTCGACAGCCATTTTTGTCCACCCACGTATGAAAGTTGACACCGCAGTCGTTAATCTGTTTAATCAGCCTCACCAGGTGGTCTGCAGGTTGCTTCTTAACAAAAGCCTTGCCGTCTAATTGGTCACAATCATCGATTATGTTTTGCAGAAGCACATCGTGTATTCTCAAAAACATGTGCAGTTCGTCGGGAATTATTTCTGACGGTTCGACTTAGACTACCAAGGGCATTTCCTTGCTTCCTAACAAATGTTTATCGGAGTTTGACTTCAATTTATCGAATGTGCGTTTCATGGTATCATTGTTAAAAAACTCGACAGGTTTAGATATGTCTGGTCTGGTTTCTTTATCAACAAAACACCAAGGGCATGCATAATTAGCTGTTGAACCACTCAGTCCCATACAGATTTGAATAAATTTCATGTCACCATTGAACAACAGGTCCAATGTGTATGTTTTATCTTCAACAACGATTGTTCGATTTTTTCTCAATTTATTGAATTCTGTTATAACTGGGCTACAACAAACGCTTATATCTGCATAATTTTCGTTACACAATGATTATAAATACTTTACATGTAGCATGCATACAAGTGATCATTCAAATAAAAACTATACTGAGTACACCTAGAAACGCAACACTGAGGTTACGGTCAACACTTTTTCAAACTTTTTGTGATTGGCAACCAAACTTGATATTTATTCCATAAACAATGCAACTGTAACATGCTATCGATGCGATTAAACAGTGCTTCCGTGTATAGTGCGGCTAAAAAGTTTAGAAACACAGATTGGTAAAATCCAATTTTTTTAGAATCGTTGTTTTGAAAAGTTCAAACATTGATTAATTATTGATTGATAAAAATATTGGTGACGTCTATGAGTATATGAATTAGTTTTGAACTTTGCTTAGAAATGGTACAGGTGGAGTTGCTGGTCCTGTCGGAGAGTTGTTTCACATGGATGACCTGGACATTGGTGGTTGTAAACGGTGACAAAGTGCTAGTCGATTGTCTCCAGATGAAAAATTGTCGGTTTACGACAGTTTGGCCGTAGTGAAACCTCCCATTTGCGGTCCCCTGTCATAGGCATCCAAATCGCCCGATTTCGTCCATGTTCGGACTATCCTGGCATTTTTATTCCGAAGCCTAAAACTTTTCTTTTGTCATTTTCTTTCTTTTGACAAACCTTACAAAGTATTCGAAGCAATTTACACCACATTTAATCATACGTAAATGGTGCACGTGATATTCGTGCGTTTTGTGATTTTCTTGGCGCACGAGAGTTACGTAATCCGATCGATAAAATTTGGACAATGGCCAAGTTTCTACGCGATTATACAATATTATTACAGAAAATTAAAAAATAAATGAACAATGGAAGTAACAAAAAATCAAGGATGAAAACGTTGCATTTCTAGATGAACTGAGCATATATACATGATCACATATAACAAAATTACGCAGACGGCAGATATTATAAGTATTTGTTAGTATAGGAGAATGGACAATTATGACAATATTAATAATTGATTCACAATATAAGTGTTACTGATTTTCATTTTGAATTTCTGATCGTTTTCGGTATGCATAAAACATATACTTACATAGGTTTATAAGCATATTTTTAGTTGTTAAGCAATTCTAAACATTTAAACATGCTTGGATTTTGGTAATTATATCGTTTAATGTATTTTTGTCTATATTCAGAGTAACATGGACAGATTAAAAGAAAATGAAACTCGTCTTAATCAAGTTAATGTTTTCTCTATCGCAAACAGTGCATAATCTTTCATTTCTATTTAACCTGTTTCTACTGCTAAGTAAGTTATGAGCGGATATTCGAGTTTTTGTGAGATTTCTTCGATCAACCTTATTTAACAAAACATTTAGGCATTCACATATGCCAAAGTTAATTGTGCTCGGCTGGTTGGGTTGGGTGCTACCTTCCCTGTCGGATTTTCTCATACCCTTTTTTAAGTGTTAAATTGGCGTATAAAGCCTTTAGAAATGGACTGGAGTTTATGTCAGTACGCCATTTCTGTAAGAACCCGTCAATGACCCTTTGTTTAAATAATGGTAAAAATTTATTCACATAATACATATCTGGATTTTTCCATACACCAGAGAAGCCGTACTAATCTAACAAATTTTTAACATTACAATACCAAGTTTTGAAACCTTTATTACCGTGTTCGTCTGATTTGTAATATAAACTCTGTAATATAATGTTGTTTGACTCTTTTACTTTAAACCAATATTTGATAATCTGAATATACATATTGACATTCATAGGATAGCGACCAAGCTCGCCGTATACAGCTGCCGTGCATGTACTTTGTTTGACACCAAGAACTTGCTTACAAAATTTTAAGTGGACACCTTCTAAGTCTTTAGATTTAGTGAAGCCCGACATAGGGCAAGCATAATTCATAATGGTCACATAATTGAACTGCTAACTTTGGTACTGCGTCATATTTGTTTATATGTTTGATTAATACATTCTTAGCCTTGAATGACTTCCCAATAACATATAGCTGGTTTAAAACAAATATCCCAGTATAGTTAAAAACAACACCTAAGTAATTAAAATCATTGACTACTTCTAATAATGAATTGTTATATTACCATTGTTCGTTGTTCTTTATCGGTCCTCTCTTACGAAAGTCAACAGTTTTAGATTTTGACGTGTTGACTTCAGGGCACCAAAAGTTACAATAATCATTTAGACGGCTTAAACTATTCTGGAGATCTTCGACCGAATGGCCAACTAAAACCATGTCGTCTGCGAAAAGTAAAATCATAATACATAGCTTATAAATATTAATTCCAAAATCGAAGTTTCGCTGCAGACTCAGTTCTAGGTCCTCTAGAAATAGAGCGAACAATACTAGGGAATTATTTTGACCCTGTCCTAGTCCAATAGAAATATCGAAAAAACTCGGATAAGGAGTTGCAGCCCTTGACACATGATTTAACAACAGAATACATAGCTTTAAAAATTCTATGAATTTTACCACCTAACCCTATATTAAACAACTTGTACCACAACGCATTTCTATAGACTGAGTCAAAAGCTTTTGATAGGTATGTGAATGCACAAGGCAGTCTTAATTTATTAATCAGGGCATTTTCAACCAAATTGTGGTGAATAAATGTTGCGTCGACGATGCTATAACCTTTTCTAAATCCGAATTGAGCATCGGACAGTCTATAGTTCTCTTCAAACCACGTTTCTACTCTTTTGGTTAGTATGCTAGTAAAAAGTTTGCCAAGATTGCTTTAGAGCTGGTGATTCCCCTATAGCTGTTGCTGTCATTGGCATCGCCTTTCTTATACATCGGTACAATATAACCGTGGGACCATGTTTCGGAGAAATACCAAGCGTTCAAGATAAGGTTAAATAGGTCTGTTAAGTGGCCTACTAAGATGTCGATCGATTCGATAAAGAACTCATTTAGAAGATTATCGGCCGGACAAGACGTTTTATCGCGTTTTAAGGACTTAACAGCACTTCGCACTTCATCTGATGTTATAGATATATTTAAAGACGCAAATGTAGGATTATCAATATTAAAATCAGAATCCCGTACAAAATCTTCGGCATCCGGTACATGTGTGATTTTAATATCATTGAATAATTTAGCAAAATAATCCTTAAATGAGTCAATGTGGATATTGTTTGATGTTTTGATATTCTTAGATTTAAAGTGATTCCAAAACTGTTTGGGTTTCTTGTTTCGTAAGTCACACAGTTCTTTACATTTTTGCATTTTGTAGACTCGTTTAGCTTTACGCATTAATTTCTTATACAATGACTTCCTATCGCATAGTAACTGTCTATTATCAACCAATTTGCACCTTTTGAAATTTGCAAACGCTTCTAAGTAAGACATGGCATTCAGAGTCGAACCAACTATTATTGCGTGAATCGTTGTTAGTCCCCTACCGGTGAAACCGGAGGGGACTTATGGTTTACGCTGCGTCAGTCAGTCCGTCTGTCAGTCCGCCAGTCAGTCCGTCACACTTTTTTGTCCGGAGCATAACTCATATCCAACTATTTGTCCCATTTGTATCCGCACATGTGACAATTTTTTTACCATTAGAAGGCATTGGGACTCCACGTAAAATTGTTCGTATGATAAAAACTATTTGAGAGACTTCTTATGTGCAAACATATTTTGTAGTTTGATATGTCTACAAAATAATGCACTAAATTTCATAGTTGTATCTTTATGTGATCAGCCCCCCTTTTAAAGGTTTTTAACATGACTATCACTCACATTGAACAAAGAAGGAAATGAACGGATTTGATATCAAACTTTGTTACTTTTTTGTCCGTAGCTCTTTTGTTTCTCGGGGAATATATTTTGTGCAAACTTGAATAATAGTTTAATTTCTTCCCGTCAGATTAGTGTTTTGATATAAGAAGTGCGATAATTAGATCTGCCCCCTTTTTACGGTTTTTTAAAACAGGTAGCATTTTTTTTTAGTAAAAAAGTAATACACATATTTAATTTGCACATTGTTAATTGTTTTATGACGCGCCCCACTGCGATTGTCAAAGCATGTGGGGTGATAAAAATGGTACATTCGCTTGAAGGGTTATAACCGCTATATTTCTATAACCGCTATATTTCCTGTATACATACTTTATTATGATTTTAGAGATTTGAAACTTTGACTTTATTTCCGATTTGGAAACTAATACATGCATTAAAATAAAGTGAAATGTCATAAGCTCACGCATAATTTAAAATTATATTAATCGTACAGTTGAGACATAAAAATGAAGAATCTTATCCAGCGATTTTTTTCACCCTTTTGGG